>JAKEEE010000177.1:0-227792 GCA_021498325.1 Bactrocera minax | reverse complement strand
AAAAAAATTGACAAATTTTTTCATTCCTGGGGCTCAGATATTACAACCTCTTTTAATAAGAAAATATTTTTGTTTTTGTTAGCTCCCGTTTTTGTGAGCTTTTTCTAGTAGAAACTGTGCTCAAACATCACCAAACTAAATCCAAAGCCTTCTCTTGATATTGGTAAGAAATTTTCACTAATTAACAAAAGACTTAAGCAACGAACTCGATTTGGAAACTAAGCAAAATATATAGCAAAAGCTATATTTAAGCTTCATAAAACAAAATTTCGTACAAGTTTGAGTTAAAAATTTCTTGAACTTGAAAAATCCATATATTTTCTACACAGTTTATATGAATAATATATTTTTGTTGCTCTATTTTACAGACAAATCAACTTGTATGCCACTGCGAGAGTGCCAAATAATTTAATTGACGCAAAATAACAACTGTAGGCATAATTCTTTGCCATAACTGGGGCCTATTTATACCAAGCTTGGCTTAGATTTCGAACTTGAAATATTTTTAAGTAGGGTAGTCTTGTATGTATTAAAATAAAGAGCACATTTTACAAATAATTTTTATGTTTTTTATTTATTTATTTTTTAAAATAAATTTTTTAAAATTATAACAAATCCGTTTAGAAAAATAAAACATAGCTATATCAGTTTTTTCAAGCAAGTTTTTATTAGTTAAAACGCGTTTAACAAGCAGCTGAAGCCATTAAATTAAATCGACATACATTGAGATACATTCTTTTGGTAGTCATATTAGTCAAAGTTCTCTTAAATTCTATTTTTTGTGTTTGTTTAGATAAAAAGATGGTGTCCCACTTAAAACTTCTGATCAATAACTAAGTCTTTTTTCGAAAAAAAAAGTGTTGTATTTAGGGTATTGAAATGCGAAGGTGAGCAAATTATTGAAAGCAAAACTTTACTAAGCGGTTATTTACAACAAAAAGGTATGGTAAGGTATTAAAAAGGTTATCAGTTACAAAAAAATCCTAAAATTTTGTACAAAATCCCGAAAAAAAAATAACACATCTTCATCTTCATGGTACAATAAGTAATTTATCACTTATCCGATTCCTCAAAGTAATAACTAAACAGTTTTCGTACTCTGCTTGTTGGTTTTGTAAAAAGTTTTAATATTTTTCGCTGAAAATAAATATTTAATTACTTTTTGCACATATTTCCTGACATGCAATAACTCATTAAGTCGTAGGCCTTCAAAACGCAGAGCTTTATATGCAAATATGAGTGAAAAATGCGCTAGAAACAGTTATATATGATGTGCATTTATACGACATACTCATACACACACATATATAAACAGCCAACTTTTTAAGCTGCACTTCATACAAAACTAAAGTAAAAACAATTTTTTTTATTTTTCATAATTTTTTTTCTGCTGTTTATTGCAAGGCTTCGCGCACAATTAGCTAAATAAACAATTAATATTATCCATAAATATTGTACGTACATATATCATAGCGCTACCATACACATACATACACTCAGTTTTGCATAAATCAGCGACTGCTTGCTTCATACATATGATTTACTAAAATCATTATTTTCTCTACAACTTTATTTTATTTTATTTTTTTCTTGTTTTTTTTTTTGGTGCAATTTATTTCCACCCTTCAACTCCGACAGTTGACAAGCCACAATCACTGGCGAGTCAACGCTAAAATGCCAACCGCTTGTTGGCGCATAATTGAAGGACCTCGAGACAGCAAACAACGGCATGGGTCGGTGACGCCCCACCAGCAAACGCCTCTTCAAATTGTATTTGCTTTGGTTTTGATTTCAAATGATTCCACTTGTCGTGTGCACATAGTATTTTATGCTAATTTAAATATATTTATTGCTTAATGTATGTAATGTATGTGTGTGTGTGTGTGCGCGCGCGCGCTGATTATTATTACTTTGATTGATGTGGTTGCCCGCCATGACTATTGCGCTTGTTTTATATAAGCTACTAAGCGTAATTTCTGTAGTAGTAACCCACTTTATGTACATATACATTCAATATATATATATATATATTTACATAGCTATACTTCCGCATTTACTGAGCGTACACTCTTTCGTATATGCTTTTTTGTATGTTTAATGCTTGATTAGCAATGCTTGTCAAAGTTCAACAACTGTCGGCCGCCCACTTTTTGGCTGCTAATTAATAAAACAATAATAGCAAGAAAATTTTTTTATATTTATTTTGGATTAAATTTTGCGTAGCAGTAGTGCAATAGCGTTAAAGGTCACTAATTTAAATGATTTCGTATGCTGCCGCTTGGTAGAGGCAGCATAAAAGACTTAAGCAACGAACTTGGTTGGAGGTAACCGAATGTTGCTTGATGAGCGGTATGTTAAATATGAGGAAATGATTTGTGTGAAAAATATTTAAAAAAATTATAAAAAATATAAAAAAAATAATTGAAAGTCTTAAAAAATTTAATTAAGAATTTAAAAAACAAAGAAGTAAAAAAATTCAAACCAAAAACAAAGACAAAAAAACAAGAAAATTAAAAAATTTATGTTAAATATGAGGAAATGATTTGTGCAAATAATTTAAAAGCAGCGGGATAAAAATATGTTAAAAAAATTTTAAAAGTTAAAAAAACTTAATTAAGAATAAAGATATAATAAGTAAATAAAATAAAAATAGTAGTTACATGATTAAAAAAATCTAAAATACCAAAAAAGCTACTAAAAAATAAACAAAATAAAAATACTAAAAAAAAATTATTAAAAGATAAAAGAAAAAATATTCTTCAAAAAATAATAATTAAAACTTAATAAATAAGGGGAAAAAAATTAAAAAATTAATGAAAAAAAAAAAGAAAACTAAAACATAAATTAAAATTAAATAAAAAAAACATTAATTCAAACCAATTAATGAAATTTAAATATAGATTATTTTCTTAATAATATATGTATTTCTCATTTATTATTTAAATGTTATTATTTCATTTACTACTACTCATTATAATGCGCATTTTTTAAAAAAATTTTCTAAGATATATAATTTTCACTCTCTCCTTCCTTTACTTTTATTCAATGGCGCCACAGCAGAGGCAATAATTTGCATGCTTTTACACGCCTAAAATGTCAATTGACTTGCCAAAAATTCATTACTATATATCAATTTATTATTTACCTTCCACTCCCATACACCTAAGAATTCATTATGAATTACAAATTTCTAACACATCGTGCACTAGTTTCGATATCGAATTCAATGTTTAACAATGTGTTTGACTGCCTGCCGAAAGCGTTGGTATGGCAAATGGCCAAAGGTGTGGAAGGTGGCAATTGGCAAATTCAAATGGATGAAGTGTGCTAAAATTAGACACGACAAAGTAAAGTGTTGAGCACTTAAGTGGACTTTATATGTGGAGTGTAAGAAGTTGAAGAGGGAATTTCATACAGGAATGGCTACTGAAAGAATTTAAAAAAGAATACTTTAGAAAATATTTTCAATTTTATTAAAATATTTCGAAATAAAAAAAATTATTTTTTTTAATTTTGAAAACACGCAAAAATTTTCAGAAATCATTTTTAAAAATTGGAAAACTTTTAAATTGCCCAAATATTAAGTTTATTAATCATTTAATTAAATTTAAGTTCAAATTATTAATTCAAAATTTATTAAATTAAATATGTTTACTTGATAATTAAATGTGATAAAATATTAATATAATTATAAATAATAAATTAATTATAAATAATATATAATAAATAATAAATAAAAAATAATAAATAATAAATAAATAAAATAAATAAAATCAAAAAATTTTAATTAAGAATTTAATTTAAAATGTTAAATATATTAATTATGGAGTCATATTATGTTATAAAACCATTAATTTAAAATTTATAAAATTAATTATTTTAATTAATTATTTTATGTGATTAATTGTTTTAATTTAAATTTATAATTTTAAATTTAAATGAAGTCTATTATTATATTAAGTTAAATTAAATTATATTTAATTCAATTAAACATAATTCAATAATTAATAAAAATAAATAAAAAAGAAATAATTAATAAAATAATTTAATGTTAAATTCATTAGTTAAGAAAAGCAATTATGCTATTAAATTATTAAATTATTATAACTAATAAATAAGTTCGCTTAATTAATTTTACTTAGAAATTCAATTTACTTCCTTCTTCTCAAATATTGATGATTTATTATTAAATTATTAAATTAAAATTTTTTAAATTAAATACTTTTAATTAATAATTCAGTTTATTCAATTATTTTAAATAAATATTTAAATTCATTTTCATCATTTATATTTCTTATGATTTATTATTAAATTGAAAAATTTTAATTTTTAAATTAAATATTTTTAATGAATAATTCACTTCTATATAAAAAAAATCACTTCTAAGTAATAATTAAATTTTTTCAATTATATTTAATTAATAATTAAACTTATTTTTTTTATTTCAAAATACTTAAAATTTATTCAAATATTTAAATATATATCAAATACTTGAGTTCATTTAAAGCCCCTCAAATATGTTATGCTTTTGGCATACGCTCATACAGATACATTTTCCAATGACCTTGGTATAATTTCTGTAAACATTTATTTTCAGCAAATTGCCTTATGATGCTCTTTGTTGTTGTTTTCATGTTTCACACATGGTCATCATATTAATTTAACTTTTCTTTGCCATGCTTTTGTTTATGTGTGTGTTTGTATGTGGTTAAATGATGTGCCAAAATTAAAATCGTTTTTATTTGCCACGCTTGCCAACTCTTTCAGCGATGCGTTTGGCTAAATATGTTTTGAGTTAATGTAATTTATTTGGTGTTTTAGTTCTGTTCTGGTTCACTTGCCTATTGTAGCGCGAAGTTTTGTAAACAGCAAATGTGTTATATGTGCTTGTGTGGCTTGTGAAAACAATGTCAAGATCGCGCAGGCAATTTGAAGCAAGGTGGATGAAGTAATTGAAATTATTCAGTGAGGAGGAACGCGGAAAGCTTTCTGTTAATAAAACTAACTTCTGTGTATTTAAGTGGAACATTTAAGCTCTTCTTCAAATTTTGATATTCCCACTGATAAGTATTCATAGTATGAGTGTTCATAGTATGAGTGTTCATAGTATGAGTGTTCATAGTATGAGTGTTCATAGTATGAGTGTTCATAGTATGAGTGTTCATAGTATGAGTGTTCATAGTATGAGTGTTCATAGTATGAGTGTTCATAGTATGAGTGTTCATAGTATGAGTGTTCATAGTATGAGTGTTCATAGTATGAGTGTTCATAGTATGAGTGTTCATATTATGAGTGTTCATAGTATGAGTGTTCATAGCATGAGTGTTCATAGTATGAGTGTTCATAGTATGAGTGTTCATAGCATGAGTGTTCATAGCATGAGTGTTCATATTATGAGTGTTCATAGTATGAGTGTTCATAGTGTGAGTGTTCATAGTATGAGTGTTCATAGTGTGAGTGTTCATAGTGTGAGTGTTCATAGTTAGATTGTTCAGCAGGAACCTTCAGCAGGAAAGCACTTCATCCGAGATCAAAACTGGACCATAAATTAAATTATTTCGAGGACTGAGCTGATCTGAGCTGAGCAAATTGAATGGTGTTCTTTGGAAGACTTTAATAAGGTTCGATGGTCGGAAAAGAGGTAATAATTTCCTTTTTACAAGTCTTGCTGTTTATTATCGATGGTCTTGCACTTAAGTGCGCTTACGTCTTTAAAATTTCTTTTTATAGAAGTATAGTATAGTTATAGACAGTTTTAATGCTTTTCAGATTGCTTAAACGAAAATTCACTGTCTTTTTGAAGAACTTTAGAGTAGCAATAGTATTTTCTGCATAATTAAGTTTTCTTTGTAGTTTGCATTGCTTCAGGAAATTAAGGTAATTTCTCCATTATAGGAACTAATAAATATAATTTCGTGCTTTCTTGGCGAAGAAACTTTCAAAATTTGGAAATAGTTAGAAAAAGGTTTAAGTTCCAAGCCAGTTAAGAGAGTATGAGCTAAGAAAAATTTTATTAAAAAAAATCTTTGTTACCTGAAGCTTTACTGTTATTTGCAGCTGGTTGCTTTGCCAAGCTTCTACTCCATATTTTCATGTGCACTTTAATTTTAGGCGACAAAGAGGAAGGCCAAAAAGAGTTCATATGGCTTCCAACCATTTTATAGATAGATTTCATTTCAAGCTCTTTCATGTCAGAAAAACGCTCGAAAGTTTGTTAATGTCAGCTAGTTATAGCTAATATATAAAGTTAATATATTTAGAAATTGATTTAATCGAGAAGTGAAAGATTGTTTTTTTTTTCAAAAATATTTCAAAATTTATTGTTAAATAACAATTAGCTGTGCTTTAGACAAAATTATCACGAAATAGATGTCACAGGTACATTTGTTATCTATTTAGATTTATAATTAAAAAAAAAATAGAATTGTTAAAGTAGATTTATTATAGGGCATCATTACCAGAAATTAGAAAAATAAATATAATACACTAACAAATTTTAAATATTTTCTATGCTTCCAAAAGAATTGCCTCAGACCACACACACATTGTTGCACCAACTATCTCATTGCAGTGAAATAGTTATGAAGAATTATAACAAAATTTTATCGCAACAACGTGCATGGACTCCCAATACCCGCTTGACTAAGAAGAGTAAAAGCTATATAATAAGACTTTAACATGCACCACACACAACGGCTGCTAACCAACTGACATTGCAGCAATTATAAATGCCACAACCAAAACTTGGGGGAATATTAAAAAATTATAAAAAAATTTAAGTGCTCGAAAAATTAGTAAAAACGAGCGAAAAAAATCAAAATGTCAAAAAGGCTGGGAAAAGGTGAAAAAACGTGAAGATAACACAAATCGCATACACATATGAACAAGTTAGGGAACTTAGATGGCAACAACAAAGCAACGTCATAATGCTACTAACTTGCCAACTGATTTATTTTACTTTTATTTATTTTTATACACTCGCAACATGTTGCAACAGAGTACATTAGTTTTAGTCACCAAAAATAAAGTGGTGAATCTCGCTAAACGTAAACAAAGAGGTCATTGACCGCGGAAAAGGTGGTGGACCTAGCTAAAGGGAAACAAAAAAGGTACACAAAAAAGGTAAGAAATGGTGGTGGACCGCGCTAAATGTAAGCAAAGTGGGCATTGACCTCAAGAATGGTGGCGAACCTTGTTTAAAATTTTACAGCACTGTATTGTCTTTTCAATCCGCCATATACCGAATATGTGGACCCCTATGAGTTTTCACAGCAAATATCGGTCAGTTTGTTAGATATATTAGTGAAATTCATAATATTGTGGCCTTGTATCGAAAATGTGTAAAATCGGCCAATAAATCGGTAAAATCCAAATAACTGAAATAAAAACTTTCAGACTTCCGGTTGACTTTATATGGTTTATTTTTCAAAACTCCGCATATAACGGTCAATATCTAAGATGTCTTTGCAAAGTTAAATGAACCTATGAACATGAAAATATTGCAGTTTGTTGGTAAAAAATTAGTGAAATAGATGTACCTGCCCACAGCACTAATATCATGACTTTTCTTAGTTAGATTGACTTCATGCGTATATAAAAGTAAAGTTTTGCCAGCACTTGAAAGCATTTCGCCGCCTTCAATCCTTGCACATTGCGTGAGTATAAAATATTCGGTTACACACGAACTTAGCGCTTCCTTACTTGTTTAATTTTTTTAATTTTTTTTTATATTTTTTTTTGTGGCTTTTTAATTTCATAGACGTGCTGGAATTTTTATGTGTAGCAAACATTTTCGACGCATATTTGTGCGTACTTTAATGGGCAAAAAAAAAAAAAGGTGAAACACAAACATTTATTGGTATGAAGCAGTCGAAGGCGCTTAGTCATCGCTTGCAATTTGTCAGCGATTCAACAATAAAAATGCTGAAAAGAGAAACGCAACGAAAGACAACAAAATATACATTTTGTTTTCAAACATAATTGGCATAGCAAATGCACGTTTGCAACAATAACATTACTTTTTAGCTGCGCACGCAATTTTTGTTGCAACTGGGAAAATCCGCCTGGGAAGCGCAACAGCGGCGATCAATCATATTTGCAGACAAGTTGAAAAATCATTTCAGAAATATATATATATATATATATAGATACATATATAATGCAACATTTATTGCTAACTATACACACACATGCATAGCTAAACTCACAGCTGCCTTCAACCAGGAAGCTGTCATTGCCACTGCCATGCCACCGCTGCACAGTAAGCACAAACCTACCTACATATATAGATATGTAGATATATGTGCAATCACTTTGCACTTAAACAGTTTGAAACGGTGCAACAAATTGTTGTATTTACATTGTCATTGTAAAATATGACAAATGACTTATTGCGTTGCGTTGATTTGTTCGACAACCAGCAGTCTTACTGCCTACCCTACTTGACATTATCACAATTCACATTGACATTGACTTGCATGCATTTGCCTTTCGTATATATATGTATATTCACATATTTATAGGCATTTACTGGCTCCCTTACCCCCAGTAGTTAGGTTGGCCTGACTGTCGCCCGTGTTTTGCCGCCGTTTTGTTGTCAAGCACGCCTCGTTCGCACGCAGGATCAACTCACGTGACTAGCGGAAATTCATTTAGCTGGTTTTGAGAATATTGGCAGGCGGCTATTGTGCCAGCTGATCCATCATAGCGCAATTTGATAGGGATGAGTGTGAATTTTCATTAATGATGCGCGTAAATATTGAGCGCTTATTAAAAGTGTGGGGAGATATGATTGGAAGTATGAGTTCGGAGTAATTTTAGTTCACGCAGTCAGGGAAACAAAGAGAGAGAGAGATAACCTACCTATAACTACCAAAAACAGTTTAAAATAAAAGGTTATATGGTTATATGAACGAAATCAGCTTTTTTACTGAATGCATCCTATAATCTATTCAGAACATTTTTAAGATTAGGAAATCTTGATATACTCGTATTCCATAGACTTAAAACTCTTCTTTAAAAACATAACTCTTGCAATAGTTTAACCCATATAAGCCATAAAACATACGTAAGCCATAAATAATGAGCATTCATTCAAACTTTAGTGCAGTGTTTATTTAAGGTCTTAGAATTTATTAACAGCTTACATATAAATACTAAATATGAATGCTTACATATAAACTAAATGAATACCTAAACTAAAGCATTTGTTATCATAGTATCCATTTAAAATTAGAGTGATGGTATAAGTTACAGCAGAACTTTCCCAAGAATTTAAGTATACTTTAATTAAATGCCTATATGTTTGTAAATACATCGAAATAGAACAAAACCAACCGACTAAGTATAAAAATTGATAAATTATTTGCCTAATGAATAAAAAATCACAGCTTAAACTGTTCCACGCAGGCAGGGAGTAACCAGTTGGAATTTGTGAAAAGTTCAAAAACTAATTTCGGAAAGAAAAACTTTAGGCTATACCTTTTCAGAAGTGTAAACCAAACAGCACTGTGCATTAGTCTCAGCTATGTGAATAGGGTTTTTGTTGAAAAAGAAATTACTACAGAGACTACCTCATCTATCTTCCTCTACAATCTCTTCCGTAATCTTCCTCAAGTATGAGCTCTTTGTGACTTCAAGCCAGAAGCAGTCTTGATGGTACAAGATATTGGTCGAATGTGAGGAGGAACTGGAGGAACAGGAGGAACAATCAGGTCGCATTATTCTGGGTGGAAAATTAATAATACCATAGAAGAAATTCTGTTTGAAGAAAACTATTTTATTAATTTTTTATTTCAATTCCTTTTCTTCAGCAAGAGATCATTTCATCGAAAAGTTTTGTGTTTCCTTTATGATTTTTGTTAATTTCTTTAATAAATATAATAAATTCAGATTGCTTGCATAACATAGACATAAAATTCTTCAAACTCTTAGTGTTCTTGAAACTTCTTGTATAACATTTCTAGCTTACCTTTCACCTTCTTCTTTGCATTATATTTGTTTGGAGAGTATAGTTTAAATATAATATAGTTCTACTTCAAATAACCTTCGTAGCCATCTTCAATATTACTCACGCTAAGTACTCTCTCTTGAACCAAATATTTCCATCTGCTCGAAAAAAATAAAAATAAAAATAAGAAAACGTAAAATTTTAGCTACAAGAAAAAATTAGGTTATCAGCTAGCCAAGTACAAAAGACTCAAGCTGCAAACCAGCACTTAGCACTACTCACCAGAAGACCTATATATTTTCCACGAAGTGGCGCTAAAATTTTCCCAGCCACCCAAAATGAAATGAAGCCACGAAATAAAAGCAAAATTAAGCGGCAACCGGAGCGACCAATAAAAATTAGAAAAAATTCAAAATCTAAAGTAACGCTTTACTTGAATTTCGTTTCTTGAATTTTTTTTTTATTTTTCTTTTTGTTTTTTTGTTTTTTTTTGGGGGGTTGCACAAATCGCTGCTCACAAAAAAAATTTTTTTTTTCCTGAGCTTCATTTGTTTTTGCAGCGACGGCGCTGTGCCTGTTACCCATATTGGTTTTCGTATCAGATTTTTTTTTCAGCTTGCCGCTTGCTGGCCGTGCTTGGCGCTGTGTGAAGCTTTGTTGTGTGGCAGCAACTGGCAGCTAAGAAATCAGTAGCGCCAAGGTAAACAAACAAGACAACGTGCAAGCGATTAACTGCTCTTATTTAATTGACTTTTGACTTTTGCGGGTGACTTTGTTTGGATTTGAACAAAATTAAATTAAATAGTTGAAAATAAAAATGGGAAAGGAAATGTGAAGAGCGAAGATGAAGAAATAAAATGAAGATAAGCAGACAAAGCAGCACTGCGGTAGTGACAATAAAAGTGCCTAATGCTGCGCGAAGGTAATGCAATAAAAATGCGGAAATGTCTGATAAGCGCGCTAATGGACCGGTGCGGTGCGGTGCGGTGAGGCACTGCAAGTGAAATACTAGTATTAAATGATGAGTGGGAAAGTTTTCGCTTGAGAATGTAAGCTGAAATCTTGACAAAGAATTTGTACTACTGAACTTAAGTAAGAGTTGCCAGCTGCATTTCTTCAAAAATCAGATTTTTGATTGAAGATAAATAATTTTATTTTCTTTTCAATAATTAAATTTTTTATGTGAATATTTAGTTAATCACAAACTATTATCGAACTTATTTTTTAATTAAATAAAATTTTTTTTGCAAAATAAGGACGCCAACAAAATTTTTAAACACTATTTTACATTACTAAATATAGATTAGTAATAATATCTAGATAAAGTTATAATATTTAACAGAAAGGATTTTTTTTTGTAAGTGTTGCCAATTTTTCTAATTTTTTTTCATAAATTAAAATATAAACAGTAATGTGCTGAAAAATTCGGATACATTATATAAACATATGTTACTAATATTTGTATAATTTTTCCATCAATGGTGTTGCCATATTATTTTTTTTGGAAATTATATTTTTTTTTACTAAATATGTAGTCATAAAAGCTATATAATCAATAGCGAGTAAATTACCTTTTTTAAGTTTTATTTACTGGATTGCCGCTCTATTTAAACACATATTATTGAAGAAAAAAATCATCTTTAGAAAAGATAAATTCCCTAACAACATAAGATAAGCAACATAAATTTCACATTATTTTCTCTCATGTTTTTTTCATTTAAAAATTTTAAAAATAAATTTTTTGAATTTTTTTTCTAAAAAATTTATATCTTATTCAGTTGTAATATGAACCTTAAACATGAACTCTTAATAGATAATTCGATATACATATTTATATGATTCGAAATTTTATTTCAAAGTATTTCCAATGAAAAACTAATAATCTACTAATTGAAGGAAAACTCATTTATTAATAATAACTTAAGGTTCGGGGTTGGCGTGCAACACATTAGCATTTCGAAAATGTATAATTTAAAATTCAGGGTTGCCATTTAATACGAAAGTATTTCAAAAATGTTTGACACATTCAGTTGCAAAATAAATAATTTTTTGTTTTGTGTTTCAAAATTGTATTTCACAACAAATATTTCAATATTTATTAGAAACAATAACCGCCAGCAATTTGTATAAGAAATTTTGTTACTTAAAGTGGATAATATATTTGGAAAATTTATATTTTTTCCAGCAAGGGTATAAGCCATGAAAAACGCAAAAATTAATGATCTGATATTAATGAAAGTTTTAAAATTTAGGGTTGCCACCTTTTAATATTTTTTGGTATTTGAAATTTTATGCTTTTGTGTTTAAAAATATATCAAAGCCGCATAAATTTTATTTACGGGTTAATATTGAAATGTATCAACTAGGGTTGCCAACTCAAATGTTTTATCTATTTTTTAGGAGTTTGTGAATTTTACGTAATATTTTAATATTAAAAAAATTTAATTTTATTATATTATTAAAATAATTTAAAAAAATATTAAATTAAAAAAAAATGTATAAAAGGTAATGCCAGACATAAACTTTTTTTTAAATGTCATTAATTTAATTCATTATAGTTACAGTAATAAATAAATAAATTTCAGATCCTTTCAATCACATTTCGAATTATACAACAAGTGAATCACAAACAACAATAAAATTGCAAATATGTTGCAACATCATCTAAATGCTGAACAACTTCTGACAAAAAAAGCAACACAATAAAGAAAAACAGAAGAAAAAACGAAAGCAAATAGCACACTCGCTACTCAATTGCTTCAGCACTTTTGCCACTACAGCTACCACTGTTGATATGTGTGTGTGCAGTGTAGGCTACTTATGCTGCACATGCTACAACCTACAAGTGGCAACTTGTTGTTCTGCAATGAACCAATTCCCACGAAGGCAAGTGTGCGCGCACTTGCAGAGCAGAGAAAATCAGACAAAAAAAAATGCATGGTGCAACACAAAAGTGAAGATTAAAAGCCATGCAACAAGCGGTGGCAAAGCGCTCACCACTGGGAGGTGGCATACCACTAATCTTTCGTACTGCAAGCAACTTATGTATAAACTGGTGTAAACGGTCCGATGTGTGTGTGTGTGTGTGTTTGTGTGTGTGCGACTTGCTGTGCGGCAGTGCGCATTGCTTGCAACAACTTTCAACAAACATTTAATAGTCTGGCCGTCTGGTCGGGCTTTGGGCTGCACTACGAACGGGTACCGCCGCAATGTTGCTAACTCGACTGACGTTTATCTGGTGTGGCATGGCTTGTTTTGTTTCTATTATTTGTTTGGCGATTGAAAGTTGCATACGTTTGTATTGCGCGCTTGTGGCAAGTGCTTGTGTCACACACAGCTACTAAATTGTCGTTCCTCTACATTTCTTCACTCATTCATTTGCTCTGACTAAATACTCATATATATATATCTATGTGTGAGTGTGTGCGTGCGTGTGTTGCATGTTGCATGCATGTGGAAGAAAGCAAATGATATGTGGCAAATGAAATTGGCTAGTCAGTTGTTGAAAGTGTGGTATGTTATTTTATTTCGAATTTCTGCTGCTGTTGTTGTTGTTGTTATTGTTGTACTGTTGCATTGGTGAGAAAATTTTTTTGTTTGGCCGAGAAATTTGCAAATGTTTGGGCATTCGTCTATTCTCGCAGCCATTGTTGCTTGGCTTGGCCAGGAATTTTGTTACGTTTTTGTTTTTGTTGCTCCACTAACTGTAGTTTTTTGTATTGTTAGTTGCACTTCGACTTTTTGTTGGCATTTCTAGTTGTCATCATTATTTGTTTATGACTTGCTTGTGAGAATTGTTGATTGCGCAGTTGAGTTTTTCTCGCCGGTTCGCCTCTTTTTCGTTGTCTTCGGTTTCGGAAAAGCATAACGATTAGCAGTTTACTAATGTAGAAATGTAAACGGGAATTTTATGGGCAATTGTAAGTGTGCAGCTTGGCGTTCTAGTTTTTGGGTTCAAAAATGCTAAGCAAAATTGGTATGCAGAACGTGGTGTCAAGAGGAATTTGCCACAAAACTTTCCATATTTCTAAACAATGCTGAAAGTCCGAATATTTCAATTCATTTTAATTTTAAAAATTTGAAGATTTTAAAATTTGAAATTTTTTTAAAGCATTTAAGTTTTCTTAAAATTTTTTTTTTGAAATTTTCGCTTGTTTGATATACCATTTCGTCCGTTTATTTACTTTTAAAATGTCTTAAAATTTCCTATTAAATTAAAATTTTTTTTAAAAACTAAGTTTTTTTTTTTATTTTAAATATGCCAATTAGGCAACCAGCAATTTAAAACCAGCTTTTGAAAAATGATTTCGAGAAAACCTTACCCGATAAAAGTAGTAGTTTTTTACTTACTTACTTACTCTTACTTTTTTTCATCGAAAACATGTTCAATATTTAATTTTCAGTTATTAATTTATCTTATACTTTTTATTTCTAAATTTGATAAATTGGCAATTTTAAAATTTTTTTTTTAGAAAATTATTTCAAAATTTTGCTAGAAGTAATATTCGATTATTTCATTGCAACGGCATGTGAAACCAAAAATGCAATTTTTTTTCTAATTTTTTTGTTTATTTTTCGAAAAGTAATTTTTTAAAATATTTCAAATTTATATTTAAATACTTTTAGTGGTACTCCATCTTTCCACCAGAGAAAAATATTGTTTGAAGTTTTGTTTTCAAAATACTTTCCCTGATTCTCATTAATTATTGGGAGACTTTCCCTTTTTAAATTTTTTTCTATATTTATTCTTGAATACTCCTTCATTATGCTTCGATATCTTCTAAATATTAGTTGAGGGTTTAGATAATATGAAATGGATTTTAATTAAATCATTTTAACATAGGAGAATATTCAATTTTTGATACTAGAATTTTAGTTAAAAAAATTATTTTTTTTTCAAAAGAAATATGAATTAAAAAACTTTTTTTTTAATATCTACTCCAGTTTTGCTTAAATATCGATAAATTTGGTTTGTAATGAATATGTTTTAGAATTATTTTAACACAACTTATTTGGATTCCTTTTAAAAAAAAAAAATTCGCCTGAAGATAATTTTTTCCTTTTTCAATTATTTTATTGTTCTTATATTTTAGATATTTTTATAGTATTATAAGTATAGTTATATCATAAGTTGTTATATATAGTTAGTATTACAATAAATTTTAATATAACTTAGATAGTTTTATAAGTTATTATTTATTATTACATTATATAAGTTATATAGTTATATTGTAAGTTTACAGCCAATTCCCGAATGGCCAATTTAACAAATTAGTATGTAAATTTACAGAACGAAATTGCTACACCAACCGAAAAATCGAAGGTAGTAAGTTACACATACGTAATAGAAAAGCTACACACACGCACGCACGCGAGCCTAGACAAAGCCCACTCAATGCCACCGTTGCTCCCAAATTCAAATTAGACTGAGCGGCGAGCCAAGATAGAACCCCCTCATGAAGAGTATTTGAGGTGCAGGGGCGGGGACTTTTGTTGGCAGCACGAGCGTCGGTAGCGGAGCAAGTGTTAGCAGTCGAAAAGCAGGCACCTTACCGGCAGCGCCCACAATATTTATTTTATTATGCAAACGATGCTTTTGCTCTTCATCTTTCTGCTGCCGATCAAATGTCAATTAGAGCGATGCCAGCTTGCGATAAGCCATAAAACGCTTTGAATATTTGTATATGTATGTATGTGCGTATGTGTGTGTGCTTAATTTTCTCATTGCATTGATTATAACTTTCAAGATTGGCTTTCATAAATTTTCAAATCGGAATATAATCAACACATTATTATTTTATGTTGTTTTTTGCGATGTTTTCAACTGATAGTGCGCGAGTTTCTGTTGCTTTAGTGGTGTATTGCGCTGTGTAGGTGAAGGAGATGATGCACTGCAACATAATTTTCTGATAAGATAATTATATGAAAATTTATTTATTTCATATGTGGAGAGTAGCGCTAAATTTGGACTGGTTTTCGATTAAGCTTATCGTATTAGATATATTGAAAATATGGCTTTGGATATTTAGAAATAGAAAAAAGAAAGAAAGAAGTTTGATTATTAAGAAATTATTATCCAAAAAGTATAATAAATAAATTTTGATTTAATTTCAAAAATTAAAGCATATTTTGTAAGAAAAGCTCAAGGCAAAAGGTGTTCAATAACTGAAAAAAAGTATATCCATGTAACAAAAAAAAAAGGAGTAGTAAAAAAATTTTTCATCTGAATCTCTCTGTTAGCTTTTAGGAATTGTAGCGTATTTGTAGTTTCATATGAAAATTACTTGCTTCACTGAAGTTACATTTGCTTTAGAAAATCACATTATAATAGACACTTTTTTTTTAAATTTTGAAGCTGAACTGAATTCTTTTGTGTCTATTATAATCACTTGAACTTTCAATTGATATGGAGTTCGCATAAACTGCGGGAATTTATTCCGCTTTTATTTTGATTATTTCCTGTTGGACCGCATAATGTTCCTTTAAAAATTTTGAGTTTATTTTTCAACTCCAGAGTCAACTTCTATTTTAAAACTGTATACTGTATACCTTTTCCATAAACACTTAAAGAGTCGATGTTAAAGGCGTTTTAAAAGATTTTTTATTACCATTAAATTACATTTAGTAAAATTTTTTTTAAATTGTAATTTAGTTAAATTTACAATTCTCTGTAAATTTAATAATATTTTCATGAATACTAAGAAATGGTGCTTATGGTGAGTTGAAGGCATCACCAGATATAATTCTGCTACTTCTATATACACGCCGAAACGAGTTGAATAAGTTCGATAAACACCAAAAAAGGAGGCTTGAGGCGAGTTGAAAGTAATTCTTAAAACTACTGGTTTTGTACCAGAGTTTTTTAATAAACACCAAAATGGTCAACAAATTGAATTTGATTTCCATAAACATCAAAAAATTGTGTTCAAGTCAAATTAAAAGTAAACTTCTGAACTATATGTCATTAGAGTTTAAATAGAGTACGAGAGTTTAACGCCAAACACCTTAAGAGTCAACATATTGAATTGCGTTTTCACAAAAACCAAAAAAGAATTGCTTCAGTCAAGTTCACAGAAAATTTCATATTGCCAAACTCCGTGTTTGTTAGTAGAGTTTAATAACAAACAAAAACGGCTAATCAAACTCAATTGTTTTCCACAAACAGCATAAAAGCGATGTTTAAGCTGAGTTAGAAGCATGTTTATTATCATTACATAGATTAGAGTTCATTGATCCACCACCACAGCGCGCAATAAACTCGAGTTTTTAGAGCAGACTGAACATGTCATTTTACGAACTCCATAATTTTCTCAGCATTAGAAATAGAAAAAGTGGTAAGGCCGTATAAATTTTATGTAAGGCAGTAAAATAATTCAAAGAAACATATGGAGCCTGTAATTGTAATTGTGTGTCACAATTTTGGCGTAACATTTATTTTCAGTTGAATATATAATGATTTTCAGATGAATTCTATAACATTATACAATACATACAAAAATAATATAACAACAATTCCCAGCACCTACTCAACTTAGCTTCTCTCTCTGAGCTAACTGAGCCATTTGTGCTTGAAATTTTAAATTTTTAACAAACTTAGGGTCGAACTCAATCTCGAGTAATTAATATTTTTTCTGATGCAATTTGTTAATTAAAAACTTTCTAGATTTTCATGTTCAAAAAAAAACATTTTTTTTTTAGATCAAAATTGTTTTCCTTTATCTATTTAACCGCATTTTAAATAAAATTATGTTTCATATGTTCATAAATTAACAACAACTTTGCTATTGAGCATCCCTACCCATTATAATTATTGCGCCAATAAGTCACATTTACTTCACCTTGAGCGCAGCAGATGAGCTCTAGTCAACAACAACAACCAACAACAACACCAACTTAAATTAAAGCGACATTAGCCAACACAATTATTATCGTGGCTAATTAGGCAAATATACAGTTGAGTTGCTGGGCGTGTTGCACAGCAACGAACCAAATAACTAGCCAGAAGTGAACAACAGTCCGACATATAAATAAATGGACAAAACTCAAACTCAAATTAATTTCGCTACATGCGCGCAATTCACAATTTAATTTCCAACCAAACACATTCAATGTCACATTGCAGGCAAAATATGCAGTGAAAATAATAAATTATTATATGCCAGCAAAAACAACAACAAAACAGCAACAATAGCAGATTAGCGGCAAGTGATTAGACGGCAATAAAAAATGGTAGTTGCAGCAGCTAAACGAAAATTGTGCATAAGCAATGAACTTGCATATCTACCCCATATCATATATATATATATATATATGTATATATATCCGCTGATCTCTGCTATATGAATAGTCTTTTGTTGCTGGCTCTTAACTAAATAGCGCGCAAATAAATGGCAACACAATGACAAACAACAATTGTTTAATGAGTTGAAATTATTTTACATACCAATCCACCAGTTGCAACAATAAAAGTTGATGCTCATGTCTGTGTGTGTGCATGTAGTTAAATTTATTTGTGTTTATCGATCACGGCGAGATGAGCGCGGCGATTTTATTCTGCTGCTGCCATTCGTTTCAGTTACAAATTGTTAAATCGTTGAAGCGACTAAGCGACTGAGCTGGTGCCATTTTAATGCAAAAACAATTACACCGAACCACACTAGTGACAGCAAACAGCAAATAATACAAAAATACAAAAACTTCCAACAACAACAACAAGCGCGCAAATAAATAATGCTTAATCATACTGTGGCGATCTTTGTGGCGTAACAATTCAATTCAGTTGCATTTAATTTGTTATTATTGCTTTTATTGTGGCTTCGAAGCGCATTCTAATCGTTTCAGCGAAGTTGGTGATTTCGAATGTGCTTATCGTTACACTGTACTACCGGGTGCTAGAAAAAAATTTACTTTTTTAACATTAAACTCGAAGTTTTTGGTGCCCTTTAATGAAAGAGAACTAATTTGGCAAGCAATGTATTAAATTATTCGGTAGTGGCTAACTGAAATACAGCACTGCGAAAAGTAAAATCAATTAGCAACAGTTAGTCGATTTCTAATAGGCAGGAAAAAGACAGCGGAAGTCTATAATAACCGAAAACTTCGAAATAAATATAACAAAAGTTTTGAAGAGCTTCAATGAAAGCTTAAAGCACTTCAAAAAGCTTAGAAGTTAGAGCTTGTTTAAATATCATAGCAATATTTTAGCATCATAAATACCGTCGATTTCAAAGAATTTCTTTAAAAATATACCAACGCTTTCATGCTATCTAATAAAGAGCTTTCAATGTAGCTTAGTAAATGCCCTTACAGTGCTCCAAGGCCAAGGTGCTACTGGCTTATTATCTATAAAGTCAAATAAAGAACACCATATGCTAACTAGTTAAAATTTAATCAGACATGAGAGGTTGTTGTGACAACATTTATTGACATATGCTCTTAAAAGCTACCTTGCTCATTGTTGTTTTTATTGTTGCATTAACATAGAATATTCCCTAATATGTTTTTTATTCTCTAATTTTTAGAAATATTGCTAAATTCACAACTTTCGACCAAAAGCATCGGCATTCGGTTACTTCAAATAAGTGTCGGTAACTCTTAAAGCTTACTAAATGAGCTTTTTAAGCTGGAATTCATCTACGCGAAGGAACTATCACAATACAGAAGAGGTAAAGCAAGTGTTAAACCAAGACCTTTAGCCGTATTTTCAATTAAATGCGAGTGAAAGTGAGCTACTCTAGGTTGCCATAGAACTATGAGCTATACTGTTAGAATAAGAAGACGTCGAATTACTCTTGAGCACACTGTTCATTTGTCTCATTCAGCTATGTAAAGACTAAGGGTTTATCGCTCTGAGGTATACACTGTATATCCTAGTAATTTTGTTAAAGCAGCCTCAGTGTCCTGACAGACACTCAGCGACCTCCACTTGCGAACACTTGAGACACTAATTAACGACCACAACTGAGAATAAGTGCCAGAGAGGGTATTGGTAGTAATATATTTGGGGTGAAACTTTTTTTAGCATACAGAACGAACTGTATGGAAATTGGATGACAAATTTATAGCAAGAAATAATATTTGTACTTAAAGATATTCTAGTTTAATAGATGAAGTATATGAAGGTCGACAAAATATATATGTAATATCTTCCACTTAACCAAAAAAATTCTGTAACTTTTATTGAAATGTTCTATACTTGGATGCTACTTAGCACTAAATTGAGTATAAAAATTCTGCAAATTTTCCACCAAAGTTTTTCAACTTACTTACGACCACCAAACACCCACCAAAACTATACATTACTACCCTGAACTACTCTGTCAATCGCAAACATTTCAGTAGGCACTGATTACTTTAGTTTCATTTCAGAAAAACACTAATCCTTAGCTAGCAAATAAGCTCTAGCAACAATGCAAATAGTATACTATTTCATACTGACTCATAGGTGATGCACCGCCTGACTCTGCTGCAGCCTTTAACCAGGAAGCCCTGCAAAAAACGATATACTTTCGAGCGCCCTTCACTAGTACAAGAGCAAGTATAGCAGTAGCCACTCGAACTAGCGCTAGCAACTGACAAGACGATTATAAATAGTGCAAATGCGTGCACAAAAAATGCTCCAAAATAAAGGAGAGCACGCCAAATAGCGAAGAACTAGCGCTAAAAGCAATTACACAAAAACAATAGCAACAATAGCAACAATGCAGGCACAAAAATATTTTAACAACGCGAACGTAATCATCATTAGTTTTCGGCCAAACGAAATAGACTCATCAACAGGCAGCAGAATGCCAGAAAAAGCGAATGAAACGCCAGCTATGCGAAAGACTTAAGCGACGAACTTGAATGGCTGTTGCCATATAGAACCAAATGTGTGGAGTGATGGCTAAGTCTACATATACATATGTATGCATATGTATGCATGCGTGTGTTTGTGTGTGTGTGTGTATGTATGTGTGGTAGAGGCAGTAATAATGCGCATATTCATTTATTTTGTTGTATGACAGTGCACGCGTATTTATTGCCAACAAATCTCCACTCATTTTTAACTGTGCAAAAATGGTGCGCCGAGGCCATGATTGCTTGCCATCATTACCAACAGCGACGGTATATGGTGTATGGAGCGGTGAACGGATAATGGTTTGAAAACTGACAAACCAATTTCGAGCGACTGCAGCATATTTTCCAGTGGAGTAATGGTGAGGCGGTGACCGACTGCTGGCTGCACGCTTATAAGCGTATTTGTCTTTGCGCTGGCCGATTTTGACACGCTGCAATTAGTACAACAACAACAACAACAGCAAACGAAAATAACAACAAACTAAAACAACAGCAGCGTACAACAACAACAACAACAACAAAGCAGACCAACAGCACGACAACGATAATGGCAACAACAACATTACAAAAACAACAGCGACAACAACAATACCAACAACAACAACAAATCAGACCCAACAACAACAAGAAAACAGGAAATTTTTTGGCACGACAACGATAATGACAACAACAACAACAACTGCAACACCGAAAACAGTCAAAATCAAGTACAATAACAATTACAAAAACAACAACAACAACAACAGCAACAAGAAAAAATAAGGAAAACAAAGTAAAGCAAGTGCTCCGGCAACAAACAACACTGGCAACAGCTACAACAATAGCAATTTGGCATTGTGGCCGGTTGGGAAGGACATTTACGGGGTGCAAAACAAATGTGCAACGTGTAATACTCGCGAAAAATTGTGATTTGCCTAAATAAATTTAAGTTAAATTGTATTAATTTGTTTAGCTGTAAGCATGCGAGACAGGCACAAAGTGGCAAAACACTCAGCTGCAAGCTGGCTGCGAGTGTCATTTGCCGGCTGGTTTGCAGCCAAATGTAATAACCAAACAAGCTTGCTTTTAGTGCGTCTTAATGATCTGGTTAGTGTAGCTATTGATGGCATTTCTGGCTTTTTCTCTTTCCACCACACCGATAATGTCTTTCCCATTGCTCTAGTAATGTTGTTGCATGTGAAAAATATGCGCCCATTAGCTGGCAAGCGCTTTGTAATTGCTAAAATAATTGCAATTCCCGCGGTTCTAGTTGCGCCCATCAGGTTGCAAGTTGTTGCTTTTAACGAAATTTTACGGCGTGAATTGGCGCAGACGGCAACTGAAGTGTTTTTAAATTAAAAGACTTAAGCGACGAACTTGATTGGCCGATTGCCTGTTTGCTTCGTAGCTTTAATGTAAAGACTTAAGCAACGAACCTGGTTTGATCTGATTTGTTACCTAAATAAGACTTGAGCAACAAACTTGCTCGCTTGATATTAGTAGTTTGATTTAAAAGACTTATGCCACGAACTCATTTTGCAGTCATTTGAATCATTCGTGAAGAAATTTGAAATTAATTTACAAAATATTTTAAATTGGAAGTTAAAAATTTTAAATTGGTTTACTAATAATTTAAATTAGAGGTTAGAAAATTTAAATTAATTTCAAAATATTTTGAATTTTAAATTAATTTACGAAAATTTTAAATTAGAATTTCGAAATTTTAAATAAATTTGCAAATATTTTAAATTAAACATTAGAAATCTGAAATTAATTTACAAATATTCGAAATTAGAAATTAGAAATTTTAAATTAATTAGAAAAAATTGTTTGGCTTTTTAAAATATCATAATATACCAGCATAACAAATTTTTCAATTGCTGACTCAATTTTTTTCCATATTCATAAACAGATAGAATTACATCAACAATTTTGAATATATTTTTATGTGTATGTGTAGTATAATATTTACTAGTAATACGCGTTGAAAATGAAATTTGTGTTTTTGAGTTGAAATTAGTGTCTATTTCAGGATTAAGTAATTGCAAAATTTGCAATAATTTGCATGATATTAATTTATTTGACATATTGTAGAAAGGTTGGTCTCCTCGAATGTGATATAGTTGTACTTCTCTTGAGACATACATATATATTTTTATAGAAGACACTTGTGATGCAGACATACAAAATAGAGCAAATAATTGCTTTATTTATAAGAGTATGTGAGTGAGTGATTGGAAGAACTTTTGAATAATCTTTTTTGCCGACTTCATCCATTTTCATACAAAGTTACCGAAGAAGTAGCTGGTCGTCTAAAATTTTATTTGCATTTTTTGACAATTCGAAGTTATCAAAGAGCTGTTTATACAAATCCTGAGCAATAATGCCAGCAGTATATTAAAAAGATTTAGGTGGGATTGGTTAATTGTTCTTTTTTTTTGTTTTTTACCTGTCTAAGCACAAGGTACATAACATTTTCAAATAGTCCACAAACTTTCTTAGTCTTCCTAGAAATGTACGAAATTTTGCTATTGTCAAGTAAAAGCAGCAATAATGCAAAGAAAATGAGGGCAACTTCGGATTGTTATTGAAAGTTCATATAAAATGAAATATCGTTGGTTAATAAAAAAAAAAAAAAAACTTTACGAATCAGCAGAGGTGACAAAAAATCTAAATTTATTTCACCGATTAAGAACCGAATTAATTTTTCACAGCGAAAAGCCGAAGAAAGAGTGTAATTCATTAAAAGACTTCAAAAACAAATTGGCTTTCTAAAAAACTAAAAGTAACCAAATATTGGATAAATTTAAAAAGTAAAAGAAAAAGTGTTTCAATAACAATTAAAAATAGTTTTTTTGGGCAAGTTGAAAAGAGTTCTAGGAAATCCATTTGCGGACGCAAAACATTTTCTGGAAAAAAAAATTGTTCAAAATTTCTAAAGTTTGTTGTCTCCTTTGTCCGAACTGTTTTTTTCCACCACAAAATTTTTTTTATTTTATTGTTTTTTTTTTAATTAAAAAAAAAATTTTTTTTGCATTGTAAAATACATATTTTTTTTGTTTCTTTATTTTTTTGAAATGTACAAATACTCTTTTTGTTTTAATATTTCATTAAAAAAAAAAAGTTAATATATTTATTTTCATTATATTATGCATGCCATCTTTATATTCGTATAACATATATACATACTTTGTAAGCAACCAAACCGCACATGCTCGAAATTTGTTAATTCCCATGCCAACATTGCTCATTGAGCATAAGCCGCAGGTAATTGCGAAAAAAAAAACAACAAAACCACAAAAAGCAACTGAGCAAAGTGCCGCCAAAACTGCAATTATTTATTGCATTTGCGGCCTTTTTTAATGGATATGCGGTGGACACAACAACTACAAGCAAAAAAAAATTAGTGCAGCGTGCAGTTGAGTTGCTGCAATAATTTTGTATTTTTTCCATACTTTCTGCATGCTTTATTTATAGCAATTACAATTGGCAAAGCGCTGTGTTTACCAACCGTAAGTAAAACCGAAAGCCAAAAATTACTAAGCAAAATACAACAAATGAAGTAAAAAAAGCCAGCAAGAACTCTGGCAAATAAGACACACATGTTGCCAAAAAAAATCAACTAGCATAAAGCAACAATATATATACACACACACACACACAAAAAAACCGAAAACAAATACAACTCAAATCAAAGGTTTGGTGCGTCCAACGCTTTTAACCTTGACAAAAATCGCACACTTGAGTGCCTTTATAGTTCAAAAGACAAGCTGCAATAGCAACAACAACAAAGCACAGCAGTAACAATAGAAGGAAGCGCCACAAAAGAAAAAAGCATGCAACAACAAGCTGTAATAACAATGACTATTTAACTGCTATTATTTAAGTGCTCGGCTCGCGCATAAAAGAAGCACAACAACAACAAAAACATCGAAGAAATGTGGAAAAAAAGCATTTACTGCATTGATGGTGCAAACGGTAATGAAGGGCAGCCGTACTTAGTAGCGGAAGTTGGCGCGCGGCGGATGCCCCACGTTGTATACGCAACTATTAAGCGACCGACAGAGATCTTAACTCCACACACATATACACACACACATGTGCATATAAAGTGTTTGGTGAAGTACTGACTTGTTAAATTTAATGTTGCCGAGTTATTTTGGTAACTAACAGAGCATAAATCATGAAAAATAAAGTAGTAGTAGAATAAGTAGTTTTATAGCACTCTGCACTTAGCTATAAGTAACAAAGCTGCTAATTTGTTTAGCGATATGAGCCACATTTTAGCTTAGCATTAACGGGTATGTGCTTAGTGAATATTTTAATCTGTTTAATTTGGTTCTAAGTTCCTTTTTATAAAAGACGTGTAGCTTAAATTTTTTTGATTAAGAATTTCTTACTATAAAGATGGGTTTCAAGTGCTTTCAATTGAAGCCAAAGCAACTATTACTTCAACTAAATTAAACTAAATTCAATTTATGGTGTATAACCATAATCAACTGTTAGCTATTTCGATTGACTGTTATGCTACCAAGTGATGTGTTATGAAAGAAATCGGAGTTGGGGCAGCAGAAAAATATGTTAAAACCAATTAAGTGTCAAAACTTACTTCATAAATAATGTTTTTAGCCGAAAATGTGCAGACTTTGTGCTGTTTAACACAAAAATATACCGATATTCAGACTCGTACAAGTTTTGCACAAGTCAAGTAGAAGTACGACATTAATATTTGGCGCGTACTAATGTCTGTGTGGCATTTTGAAAGCTCTTTCGACAAGAGCTTATCATATTTGAGCTATTTTTCTAAACTTCTAAACCCTTCTAAACCTTGAATTAGGCGATTTTACATTCCATGCATGTGACTATATACTTATTGGATCTATAACTATATTCGTGCGGTTTGCCAACAGTTGGTATAACTTGACTATTATTTCATTGTTCCAATATTTCGAGCATGCTTTCTGTCATATGTCATTAATTTGAAACAAAAACAACAATAATTTAATTTTCATTCAAATATGCCGTACTGTGTGCCTGAAAAAGGGTTTGTGCGGAATTTGAGACTAGACACGAGGCAGTAATTTTCGATCACGACAATGCTCGGCCTCATGTTGCAAGATCGGTGAAAAACTATTTAGAATGCAGCGGCTGGAAATTTTTATCTCACCCGCCTTATAGCCCAGACCTTGCCCTTACCTTCTGAGTACCAATTGTGGCAGTCGATGGATCGATGCAGAACATCCTCACTTGAATACCTCAGAGCCGATACCACAGGTTCACCTCAGAACAAGATATTAAATTTTGGTTTGATTCATTCTTGGCTCAGTTCTTTCGGATTTAAACCCACAAATAGCCAGAAAGATGGGCAATATCTTGAGTAATACTATTATACTATTATATGTTTCTTAAATAAACGTTCGACTTAAAAAATAAAAACAAAACCAAAAAAACGCACGAAAATAATTACAGTCCCAAATCACAAATTTTAACAATTCTTGGTGACATTATACACTTGCAAGCCTTAAGTTCACGCCTATAAAAATTATATGACAAGATCAACTAAGCCATTGGTTTGTACAAAAAAGTTTGTGTCTTCGTATATTATATAAAATTTTGTTCCTTTGTTCTTGCCACCTTGAAGCTTTGATAGAGCCTAACTTATCCTCTCAATATCACAGCATATTACGCCATTTGAACTTATGTTGAGAAGCTATATTGTTAGTTTTAGGTTTATTTTATACACAATAAACCACAAAAATGGCTTTGAAACTGTTTATTGTTCGAAAAATATTAAAATATACCCAATTGAATGAAGAATCAGTAAGCTTTTGCCGAATATGGCTTAATGAATGGGTAAACATATGTATCATGAAGGGCTAACTGAGAAGTTTTTGGGTCTATTATCGTGCTTAAAAGCCATAAAATATTTACTGCAATTTCTTGATCCTTCAAAGGCAATATTTTTTTAAAGTCAGTCTGCAATAAATAGACGATGACGAATTGTCGAAGAAGACTTTTGTATAAAATAGTTTTAGTTTACTTTTCAAGTAAAAGGATTGGTTACATACAATGTTTTCCCTGAAGTTTCAGAGGTTCCTGAAATAAAGTTTGGATACTCAGAATTCTTTGAAAATTGGTGATAAACTTCGATTCAATTACTAAACTGGTATTTTTGAATAATTTTGAAATTTGATAAATAATCTAAAATACGAATTTTGCATAATTTTCAGCATCATCACAAATAATGGCTACATTTCAAAAGCAGCGTTTGATTTGCTTTAGCTTGAGTTCCAAGTAAACATTCCGTAATCAATTTCGAGAATATATAGCACGTAATCACTTTTGTTCTTCATTCTCTGACAATATTTATTACTTACTTTTTCCAAAGCTTTGTTAAACTGTCAGACTAATGTGTTTTGCAGCATGTCAAATTTACTGACACTAAATTGACAATACTAAAATTTCGACGCTGTGTGTTTGCACTGTATTAAGAACAATTAGACTAAAGGCAAACCCACACAGCCGCATTAAAACCAAGTCAATTGTTGGCAAGCATAAATTAGACTTTTTTTTATGACATAAATTGTAAAATTTTTTAAGACGCATAATTATTTAATTTTTAAACTCAGCAGAAAGAAAGAAATATAGTTTTCGATCACTTTTGTATTTTATTCTTTAGAAATATTTACTATTAATTTTGTGCTAATGAACTGGCTGACTGGCTGGCTGACTAATGCGCAGTTACCAGTATGTCAAATTTATTGACACTAAACACCCAATATTAAAATTTTGACAACATCGAGAAAAATTATTTAAATGGGAAATTATCTCAAACTCTATTGAAGTGAGATTTCCCAACACTTTATTTGGGAAGCTTAAAATTGAATTCTTTCGCTGACATAAATGACAAGTTTTTTGTAATCGTACAATTTTTTTAATACAAATTTCATATCTCTGTCAAAATCTTGTTCTAGTTTAAAAATTGTATACATTTCTTTATTATTATATATATACGTATATATTGTATATACTTTAAAGCTACGTTAAACTGCAGTAGCAGAAATTCAATCCAGCGACCTTTCAACAGAAATGTAAGGAAGTCAAAGAGTCAGTGAAATAAATGTTACGCCAGTTCGAATGACTGTCAAAATCTTCATATTTAAGTGTGCCATAATTTGTGAGTTACCAGAGTAAAAAAGACAAAAAAAATAAACAAAAATAAAAGTGGCTATTAGTCAAAGAAAAAACAGTTTCAGCATATTCTACGCTCAGCCGCTGCTTGTTCTTATTCACATAACCTTAACTTACACATGCATATTAACAGACGTGCAATAGCGGGCGTGCCGCGATAAGTTGTTACACTTTTCGTTTTCATTTTCATACAAAGTTTTTGCTGTATTTTCTTGATTTTTTATTGTTTTTGTTGTTGTTGTTGCTGCTTTGGGCGTCGGTAATTGCAATAATTTTCTTAGGCAACTCAGGCGTAACGCTTTAATAGCGCTGTGTGTATTTGTTGTTGTTTGCCACTGTTGGATGCCCTTTTTTATATGGCTATGCATTTAGTACTATATATTAGCTTATGGTGTGTACATATGTACTATGTATGTGTTATGTTTGTATATGTTATGTAGACATTTTACTGCTTTTCAAGGTTGAGGTCAAGTGTAAGTGGTTTGGCGTCTCTGATTGTTTTTAATATGCTTTTAAGTAGGTTAGTCGCAAATTATAGCAACTACTTACAAATATAGTTTGTATTATGTAAGATAATTTTTGAAGCTACTTGATTTAATTTATGCTTTTTAAGTAGCGTAATATAGAAATGTTACAGAAAATTAAGTGACATCAAAATTGATGGGCGCTTAAAGAATGGTTAAATCATTATTTTAAGTAAAAGAGTGAGTGAGTTTGACCTTGCAGAAAATTTGGATCTAACACAGATACGTACTTCCATATATACACTGAATTATATTCGATGCAGCTTTGCTTGTTGAAATAAGTATCCTTTGTTTCCACAGCAAACATTTTTGCCACATAAAATATTGAGTAAAAATTTTTATAAGAAAAAAAATTCGAAAATTATTCACTACATTGATATTTTCATTATGTCAAAATAAATGACACTTAAAATAAACAATGTCATATTTACGTCATCAAAATAGTCAAGTTTATGTTCAAAGCAGTTGTTCTGTATCGTAACTTCAATTGAAGTTTATAGTCTTCTGTCATTTAAATAACTTATGGTTTATGTCAAAATCAATGACAGTCGTAGTCAAGCAGCAGTAAACGGTTATTATTTCTGTTATAAATATATTTTTATTATACAACAATTTATTACAATGATTTGCCAGCCTAATTGACAGCTGATTAAAGAAGTAAAATTTATGCTTTTCAATCTGGTTGTTGCGAAGTTGAAGTTTGTTGTTATTTGAATCATTATACTCTACAGAGTGGAAACGCTCTCCATTGATTCTACTGTTGTCAATTTAGTGTCAGTAAATTTGGCATAGTGTAGACCAGGCATTAGTTAGTCAGTCAGTATATTAACTCCAAGTGCAAGACAAACTGTTCCATGTAGCTATGAACCATAACAATATAACTTAAGTGGATTTTTGTAATATTTCGACTTCGGTGTTATACATATTCCCGAATAAGGCTATATAATGTCAAAATGCTAAAAATATCGTTACTATCGGAAGCTTTTTAAAAGAATTTGATTACAGTGACATCTATCGGGTAATTATTGGCATACTTTTTTATTTGATAAATGTCCGTTTCACATATGAACTTAGGCAAGCTGTAAAGCGCTCCCTAAACCAAGCGCTTCTTCATTGTTTTTGTTTTTCAGGCGAGGTATGCTAATGATTTCGAACAACAGTGCGGTGCTACTCAACAGAGAGCAACAATATTCTTCGCTGAATATATCTCAATGTCTTGAGGGTACCACGAAATTCCATTCAAATCACTTAAGGAGCATAGGATTAAGTCTGGCATAGGATTTAAAAAAAAAAGGTTTTTAATTTTTTTGCCATTTTAGGACCCCAAAAGCATATTCAATTGTTAGAAATGTGCGAAAAAAAGTTTCCATGTCCAACACCCCGCGGTATCGAAGTGTTCGGCTCAGTCAGCTTCAGCACGTAAAATTTCAAATGCATTTTTCTCGAGACTGTACTTTCAGTAGTGCCACGATGGCACTCGGAGACTATTGAATGTATGCACTTGAAGCTTTATATTCTAGCTTAACATTAAATTAATCTAGTAAGAGTGCTTTTTAGCACTTCTTTTTTCATTATTGAGGCTTTTCTTAAGGCTCATTTTCTTCTGTCAAAAATTGCGCTTACAAGTCCACCATTTTGTGAAAAATTGATGTAAGATTAAAGGCATATCAGTACTCACTAGCAGCTCTTATGTAGACTCATATTCGGTTTTTTATTCTATTTCGGATAGCACGTGCTCCTGGAATCACCTTCGCCCAGGCAGGCGCGCTTGAAAAGCGTCATTCCGAAGATTGACATAGTAGCCGCCATTTTGTAACAAAATGTTAATATGAAAAATTTTTCTTGTACACAAATTAATGAAATCCTCACTCACAGAATAATTTCTCAAAGTTGGGTCTTTTTTAAGTCTCAGACTAACGCCTTAAACACAACTATTTTCCAAGTAATGCAATAATTTCTGACCCTCCAATAAACTAATACCCATCTTGTGACTACAAACGTTTAATCTAATCGCTTACAAGTGCGCTTCCGCACAACCAATTAAACACCAAGCCGGAAAAAACACAGGCGAAAACGCGTTGGTTAGTTGCGCATGCGTATATATGGCCACATACGCACACAAATATTATACACACGCTGTTGCACAGTCTCGCTGCAACATGTCAAAGAAAGAAAGTGACTGCCGCGCGCAATTTTTCAATTAAAACCCGCAAACAATATTTATTTATGTGTAAAATACATTTTAGCCTAAGCAACATTTAAACGGCAACAACAAAAGCAATACAAAGCGAGCTGTAATTACTTCATTTTGTTGCGGCTGCAATGGCGAATTGTTGTACGTGGCCGTGCAAGCCAACAGAGCAGGCGCAATGTAGACAACAACAACAACAACAACAAAAACAACAACAACAACGACGGCAACAGCGAAGCGCGGCTCGCATGTCAACGACGCGTAAAGCAAAAAAGCTCTCTACATTCGTGCATATGTATGTACCTGTGAAAATATGAAACGAGTTGCGGAGCCACATGCAACACGTACATTGGTTAGACGACAGCAATAAAAACAACAACAACAACAAACAATTAACAAACGACTTTGCAACAAAACAAGCGACTGCAGCTGGGCGGCGAACGCTAGGCCAATTGAGTGGCTGCGACAGTCAGCCATATGGCATAACATAACACAGCATAGCATAGCATAGCATGGCATGGCATTTGCAACGCGATAGCGCAACAACAAGCGCATTTGCTGCCGCCACTATGAGTATCGTCAACTACCGCAAACGTTTAACGCAAAAATTCAAAACTCGCATGCAACATTAGCCATGCACATGTTGGCATGCCACCCCGATTTACCCACCGCCACAACGGCTTTCGGTTGCTGCTTTTCACGCAGCACTACAGCGAGGGAGAGTCGTTGATTGCCGTGCAGCAGCAAAACCTTAAATGCTGGCGGCAAACATTGGAGTCGCCTATTTCCCTTACATCACATGTGTATGTATGTGTGTTTGTGTGTTTGTGTGTGTATGTGTGTATGTGTGTGTGTGCGCGCATGCTCTGCACGACGTTAAGGCTGATAACTCAATTAGAGTAGCGAATTGATGTTGGCAATTAACTCGCAATTAGAAATGTACGCAGTGCGGACGCAGTTGGTCCTCAGCGAAAGCAACCATGGCAGCTACAACAACAACAAGCGCACGAATGTGGTTTAGTACGCCGAACATACGCTTAATATGTGTGCACTTTAAAGTGTATGTTGTAGTTGTTTTGTTTGTGTATGACACTCGAGAAGGTAGGTTTGCTGCTGCGATCGTTTTTCTTAGTCAACGATCTGTTAAGTTGTCTACATTTTGTGGTTGTTGGTGGGCAAATTTGATATTCCGTTTCCAGCGCTCGGTGATGTACTGCTGTCGACAAGTGCTCAATTTCATTCGCTATGCATGCAGGTACTCGTGGATGGAGTGCGCATGCGCAAAGACATACGTATACTTTATGTACTAAATATTGTATGTATTACGCAATAAGTGGAGAGAAAGGCAGCGAAGGAAGCTATAAATGTTGTTTATGCACAAAGCACTCTTGCAATATAATTCCTGATACCCTTTTTAGTAGTTAGTGATAATAAATTAAAGTAGTTATTGGTTGGAATAAAAAATTTTTTTTTTAATATTTCAAAATTTCAAACCCTTCAGATATAAAGAACACCCAAGGGTTTGAAAGAAGTGCAAATATGTACTACATTTTTGTGTATTTCATTTAAAAACTTTAAAAAAAAAATTACTTCCAAAAAAGAGTATCATTTTTCAATTAATTTCCCGCCATTATATTCCATAAATTTCTTACTAACTTTTCAGTTTTCCTTACATGGAATTCAAATATTTCGGTTTGGGTATCGTTGCTTTTATTTCACTTTAAGATGTCAAAAATGATAAATTGTGCTCTTCTTACGATTTTCATACATTTATTTCTACAATCGCAGGAGCATAAGTATTTTATTTTTAAATATATATCATATTGATAGATAAATAAAAATAAAATCAAACAAGTTTTCTGTATATGAAAGTGAAAGAAATTTGACTTGATATTTCTGCTATAAATGTTAGTAATCAAGTTCGCTTCTTAAGTCTGTATATACACAGCAAATTTTGATTAAAAGGGATAAAAATTGTTTTTTAATTTTATTTTGAAAATACTTTTAGTTTAAAAAAAGTATTATTTTTTCTCTTTAAGTGCACTATACTACAAATAAACCATACAAATAGAAAAATAAACAAGAAAATTTTTTTAATAAAAATTAAATAATTTTTTTAATAAAAAAAATTTTTTAAAAAAATTAATAAAAAAATTATTTAAAAAAAAATTTTTTTATGAAATATTCTCTGGTCACTTATATAGAAACTTTCTATAAATACATAAGAAAAATAATGAAATTAAGCGAAAAATTTGTAAGTGAGGTCCACAACTTTAGTCCATTTCATTAAAAAGATTTCGGTGTGTGTAAGTATCAATCCAACATTGGAAAAAAATTAGCAATAAAACTCATCATTTTTTTTTAATTCGAAATTTCGAAGAAAAAGTTAAAAATAAAATTTTTGCCTCTGAAATCTTTCAAAAATTAATATCTCAAAAATTTTATTATACCCTAGGATACTCAATTCGAAATTAAATTGCAAACTGTTTCAAAAACATATGTATATTAAAGAGTGATGTGCTTCAATAAAGTACTAAAATTTCTCTTATAAAAGATGGACGTATCTTTGTTTGGAATAAATTTTTAATTTTTGTTATTTGCTGTTTTTGCACTCTTTTTGATTGAAAAAAAATGGGAAATGTCTTAATTCAAAAAAATATTAATTAAATATTTTATTGCATTAAAAAAATATTTCATATACTAGGCGAGTTGTATTGCTATTTATTAAAAAAAAAATATTTTCTGTGAAAATTTCTATATAAATTAATTTATATCGGCTAAGTGAATATCAAAGCTTTTTATACAAAATTTTTAATGCTCTTTATAAATTCAAAAAATGTTTTCATTTATTTCTTATTTGTTTTATTGTTTGCTTGAAATAAAAATTTACTTAAATAAAAAAAAAATTATTTAATGAATGGTTTTTTAATGCTAATTTTTATTTTTGTTGTAATTTAAAAAAAAAATTTCAATTAAATTTTTGTACTTTGTAGATATTTAAGCCATAATAAATATGTTTGACAGTTTTTTATGCTAATACATATTTTACTTTTAATTTTTTTGTATAATTTTTTTTTATTTGACCTTTTATAAATTGGGCGATATTTGAGTCAAAAAAAAAAATTGATTAACACTTTTTTATGTTACCATATATTATAATTTTATTTTTCCACAATTTTTTTATTTTAATTTTTCAAATTTTTTTAAACCAAACCCATTACATATCCACATTTGAGTCAATGGATTAAAAAAAATATAAATACTTAATAAGATTAGCATACAACTAATCCGAGATTAAACAAATACACAAGCACTCCTAAACATGCACAGTTATGTGCTCACAATCATTAAATAACAGAATATCAAACAAAATATATTTCGTTCCACTTTGGCTAACAAATCAAGTGATTTTATAACTAACCAGTCATTTTAGTTAATTTAACTGAAACTTTACTGAAACCGCACAGCATCTGTGGCCATAAATTTAATTTAATGTGTAGCACCAGCATTTTAATTAGCAAATATTTGCGGACTATGCAACACACACACAAACACACCTAACCCGCACACATACATAATAGCGCGACTAGCTCAGTGTGGAGCAATATAAATATATTTCTAACTGTATGTATGTCTGTATGTGCTGTGATATTTATGAGCGGCAAAAATTAGCCGCATTGTTCTCGATTTGAGAAAATATTGCTCATTTGCGTATGGCAGCCGTGCGCGACAAGTGGAGCACATAAGGCGAACTGGCGCGCAAAACAAAACCAAAAAAAATTATTTTTAAAAAGAAGAATTTCAACGAAACAGGAATAAATTACAATTTATTAATAGCTAAAAATTAGCTATCTTTCAAAAATATTCCAAAAAAAATTAGCATTCAAAATAATGAAAGACCATATAAGTATGAGCGCAGCAGCAAAGCAAGTCGCCGAATGATGCAGTTGTTGCTGTAGTTTGAACCATTTTTCTTTTGTGTTTTTTTTCGCTTTTTCTTTGCTTTTGCGCCTCTAAGATGCCATAAAATTTAATGCAATCTTTTTAAATTAACAATATAATCATCTAATTAACTTCCACTTTTATGTATGACAACAGCAAGCGGCAAACTACACATGTACATATGTATAATATATAGTTAACAAAGGTATAAGCATTTGTTTGGGAACTCGATACGTTTGTCATAAAGCGAAAATTCCCAAATATCAATAAGAAATTGTGTATCAAATTTAATGCGCCCGACTACACTACAAAATCAGCTTAAAGGCATAAAATACACGATTTAACGAAATTTATATTCAAATATTGACATTTAGTATGCTGTTAGTGGCTGGCGTAAGCGACAATAAAACGTTGTTGAGTTGTTGTGTTTAAACTTTTTTTTTTAATTTATACTGTTTTATTTATTTAAGTTTTTTGTTCTTTTAGGTTTCTTAATTCATAAAATCGGATTTCGCACATTTTCGCACCTATTTTAGGTCTTATTAAAAATATTATATATCATGTCTATATCATACTAAAATATCAAATTATGTTGTCTGTCTCTAGTCAAAACTCGCCTTAAACAAGTACTAAAATCATCATAAATAAATGTCTTCAATGTTTAAACCTATCACTGTGTCTTGAAATACTGCCGAAAAGTGCTTAAATACTTCTTAAGGCTGGGAATATTTCTATATATAGCAGTGTCTAACAGTCTAAACCCAACTTAGTGAAGGTAATAAATTTATTACATAAACAGTTTAATATTAGAATTTATCATTGTGCCTTTAGTTACTATCAAACAAGTTTTTCAGTACTTTTCAAAGCTTCTAACACTACCATTAGTAGAGTTAGCAAACTATAACACTAGAATCGCAGCTCAATATGCATATATGTTTTCTCCATATTATTTTTTAATTAGTTAAACTCGATCGAAATTCTTACCTATAACAAAAGGAAGTTATATTCCTAAACACTTTGTATTCCGCAGTAAAGATTTTTTTTGGAATTATCCAAATTAACAGCACATTTCTTTTAACCCTATAGTCTGAACTCACCTAAATTGAGATACTACAATCATTATATAAATATTTATTACATAATATTAAAAATCTGACCATCACTTATTATCATTTAATAAAACTTGTTTATCGACTTAAGCTATTAAAACGGTCTTTCAAGACACCTTAAAGCTTCGCATGGTACTAAAAAGACGAGTTAGCTAACAATTATTCGAGCTTCAAAGCTATAATATATATAGACTTTAAACTCTCTTATACTATTAAGGAAACTGTTAACCTTAAATACACTTGAAGTCAAAAATGTCGATTTTGTGATGCTATACAAGACAGTAGTATATTTTTTCGGTCTCGGAGTCTAAACCCAACTTAAAACAGTTGCTAGAATCATTTGATGAAAGTTTTTAGAATTCAAAGCCTCACTTGGATGTGCTGAAGTACTTTCAAAAAAGTGATTCAGTATATCTCAAAGCTTTGAATGGTGCTATGAAAAGAGTTACAAATACAGAGTTACAGAGAAACAAATATTTGAGCTTCCAGGCTATAAAACGTATATTTTATCATGTAATTATCGAAATTGTTAAACTCGTTTCAAACTCTCATATATTATAAAGGAAAGTGATAACTCTAAAAATATTTGATTTTTGGTTTGAAAAATAAAGGATTTGTAAAAGTTTCCAAGACAGTGGCACATTTTTCAGCCTTATAGCCTAAACCTACCTTAAACAAGATACCAGAATCATTTGATAAACCTTTTTGGTATTCAAAGCGTGACTTGGGTGTACCGAAATACTTTCAAAAAAGTCCTCCAGTTCTTCCGAAAACTTCTAGTTACAATAAAGAAGAGTTAACTAAGAATTTTTTCAGATTCGGGCTGAAATACATACATTCCACTCATTTTATTACCTAAATAGTTAAACTCGCTTTCGGATTTTACTTGTTGCGAAGAAAAAGTGTACTAATCCCAACAAGACAGTTTTCCAATATTTCTTAGAGCTTTTAATCTGACTATAAAGAAGAGTTAGCAAACGATAATTTGAGATTCAGATCTCAAGTATATACATATTTTCTGAAGTTCTTATATAAACAATTAAACTAACTTTAAACTCTCACTGATTAAAGAAATAAATTTTCATACATTTCCTATTGTTCAGAATCTCAAATTCAAAAAGAAGCATCAAAAACAAGAACATTTTCTTATCATTTATTTACTAACAAATATTTTTTAGCTTTTCATTTAACACTACGTTCAAGATTTCATCTCCTTTAAGCCACCTTTTTCAGCAACACTCCAACAATCGACAATAAACCAAACCACTTGAAGCTCATTTTAATGCAAATGCTCTAGATTGCTATTATTTAATTGAATACAAACCAGCTAAGCTGAGCAACTGCTCTAGATTTGTATTTGCGTATGTAACTTCGCACTTTCGAGCCACTTGATGCTTTTGTCTTGGCGTTTATGGGCACTTTGTGTGACCATTTGTACGATTTGTTCGTCATCAGCGTCAGTCTTAACGGCCGTCTGTTTGCCCTTAATACGCTTTTGTTGACGTTCAATTTTCAAATATTATCTAATTCCCTACAAAACTGCTTTAATTTACAATTAATGCATACAAATTAGTTAATGATGATTTTGAAACAGAGAATAGAAAATTTGGTGGGCGCAAATGCGAGAATATTGTGAGATGAGGTGCTGAAGTACTATTGCTGCAGAGGCTATGGATATTAGCATAAAATGCAGGCGGTGACAGCGAAGTTTGACTACACTAATTGAACTTTAGAATCGCAATCAGCTGACAGTTATCAGATTGAAATTTATCAGACTAGAAGAACGAGAAATGTATCGTATTCAAGTAGTGGACGATGGAGAGTTCTTGTACTTTTATGACAACATTTCTTTCTGGCTAAATTTTGCTGAAATCTGCAGTAACCAAATATCTTAACTCTAAGCTGAGTTAAGAGTATACTGAGTAGTTTAAGACCCTGAATTAGAAGGTTTTGTCCACCACCCTCATTTTCTTGTACTATATTGCCAAGAACAGTTGAAAAATATAAAAATAGTTTGAGGCCAATTTTTATTGCCTCTATAGGTTTACTATGTTTTAAGCTTGTGAGGCAAATCAACAAAATTTTATGAGTGATCTTTTAAAATCGATATTTTTCTTCCAAGACAAGGGAAGTTGTAGCCCCAATATACATTTGCTTAGATATTTCTGTTGATGCTGATACCCAAAAATTCTTTAATGAGTGTTAACCGGCCTTTTAGCCTGGCAAGAATAGTTCGTAAGTTATTAGTAAGTAGTTCGCTCAGTTCCGAACAGTTCTTTAGAGCACCGTTGAACAGTGGAGAAGAGCAGTGCAGGTACAAAAGAGAAAGCTCCATGCTAAGAGCGCGATAAATCGAGACAAACCAATAAAAACGCTAACGAAATTGCTTTAAGGTGCTTCCGTTTCTTCTGTTGCCTCCGAATTTGAATTCCACCGACTTTTTTCTATTCTCTGATATGAAAAGCATGCTCGCTGGTGAAATATTTAGCGGTAGCGAAGAGGTAAGCGTTGAGTGGAGGCATATTACGAAGCCGAAAAACGTATCACGCCATGAAAATTGGTAACGAAGTGTAAGTAGATCGGCATAATCTATGCATTATCGCTGTTGGCAACTATGTTGTATAGCAAAATCGAATAATTCAGTACGCCTGCTATTTCGGAAAACAACAACCAGCGCCACCTTATATTACGCCTCACTTTGTGCCAACACTTTTCCACTCTAGTATAGGTAATTAAATATTAAAATAAGTGATCATCGCTGCCACTCATTTGTTGACTTTAAATTGTCTTTAAGTCAACTAAGCAGCTATGTATTTAATAAAAGTTACTTATAAATCAACATCCATGAGCATCTCACTGACCTTCAGGCAGTCATAACCAACTAGTCGTACTAATCCCAACCCAAACGCTTTGCTTAACATTTAACACCTCAAAGCGCATTACGAACAGAGCGCAGCACACACACACAAGCTAATACGCGCTAATACTCAACAAATCGGCGCGAAACAAATAAAATATCATAATTAATAAAGCACTTCAGCTTAATTACTATTTTACAAAACTGTTTAAATACGAACGCTTATTAAATGCTAAATGCTGAATTCCACTTATGTAGATTATACTAAAAGAATTATTGATTTCCTATCAGCATGGAAGAAGTAGACGCCAAGCAGTAGCCGAAGCAGCCGAAGCAGCCAGTGCGCCATGACATCACACATCAACAGCAAGAGCGACAGCGACAGCGGAGGCTACAGTGTCACTGCCAAGTCAACGTGCCGCTTGCCGTCGTAGTGTCATAAAGAACAAGTTCTATTTCGCTGCTGCTATTATCTGAATTTATTTATACTCGTATGTAAATATTGCCATTTAATGAGCGCATCACTGCGCGCATGTCATATGCGCCGTGTAGCACTCATATTTTGTTTAAAATGTGCGCTTTGTCTGCGGTAATCAAATCAAAGTCAAGTAGTCGAACGCTCGCGCTGTCGCGCTGCCGACCGCTGCCGAGGGGTGTATGCAAAAACAGTGCTGGCCGAGTGACAGCTTAGTGTTGACGTGTGCGTAATAAGGAAGTATTTGGCTGGCATATTTGCCTTTGTTTTTGCTTGTTTCTGCTTGTTTCTGGTATTCGTTTTCCATGTTGCTCTTGTCAGCAGCTCACACTCGCTTTGTGTGGTTTGTTCTTTTCAAAATGAAATATGACAAGGGTGATTTCTTTACAATAAATTCATATTTTTTAATAGGCGTGTACATAGTTTGATGTTTCGGAAAATTTTGATGACGTTTTTTTTTTATTAAAATTGCATGTATTTTCATTTGTACTGTAGAGGCACTCAAACTGCTAAGGGTGTAGTAGCAGCAGATATTCGATATGAAAAAATGGTAAAATTTGCTAAGTAAATTTTTCATAGACATATCGTACATTTGTGGTTATTACAGTCTTATTATATCTTAACCTAGTTATGGTTAGTACAGCCGACAGTTAATCAGTAAACCCATTTTGTATGAGCAATAAAAATTTGTCATAACACAAACATAAAAAAAAAAATTTTTTTTTAAATAAGTTTTTGGAAAAAAAATAAATAAAAAATTTTAACAAAATAAATAACTTTTTCGAAAAGTAATAAGTTTACTTATATTGAATTTTAAATTAAATAAAGTCTGATTTCCTGCCCGAAAATATGCCTTTTTTTTTATTAGCTTGAAGACAATTTGGTTGAAATAGGAATAGTCAGACTCGCTTTTATTCTAAATATTAGTAAAATGCTCTTATTTTTGGCTTGCTGTATGAAATATAAATACAATGTATTAGTTTCTGATTTAAATTCAATTCTTTTATGATATATTCTATTTGGTTTTATTTATAAAAGCTAAATATATTGGGTTTAAAGGGTACTACTTTTAGTAAGTGCTTCCATTTATGGGTCTATTATTGGACTTATTGAAAAGAACACATAATAGCTACTAGAAAAAAAAAAAATAAATAAAAATATACTCGTATAATACTATAAATATATGTATATATACACTATAATAAAATACTTAGTTTTGGTAATATTTTAAAGATAGAAAACACCTAAATTAGCAAATTTAGTTTTAAAACATTTATTTTAAATAAATCTCTCTTTGGCAAGTCACATATTTTTATACTTGAAGAACTCTGAAGCAAATATAAATATGAAATAATTTATTTTAAAGAAGTGTATGCTATACATTATTACAAATCACGTGCAATAGAAGCGCAAAATAAATATAGTACAATAGTATATATAAAGGTCATAATTTAATAGTTTTTTCAACTTAGTAAAATTGAAAAAAATTTTAATATTTATATAAAATTTTAACAGCAAACTGGACCACTTCAATATTAGAACACAAAGAGCATAGAGTATAGTTGATAAGGTGACCAGAAGCTGTTCTTGAAACATAATTTGGCGGGTTGTTACTGCACATAAAGCGTTGCTCTATTGCGAAAAGCAACCGACTAGCTAGCAATCATAAGGGTAAAAACATACTTATGGACAGTAATAATGAACAGCGCTGACGAATAAGTAAATTATATTGAATTTAAAGATAAATTTGTTTATCTAGTGCGCAACTTTACAAACTGAAGAGAGGTTCAGTGAAATTAGCTATAGAGAGCAGACATTTGTTATGGCTTTTTCAAACATTTTTTTTATTTTCCTAGGGGACATGAAATTACGCTCATGACAGGTGAAGGTGCTGTAGGTCAATTACTGGTGTATGTGAGAGCCGTTAATATCGCACTAAGGCTTTAGGCTAGAAATTTGAGAAACTCGAAAAAAATGTTTCTCATATTTCGATATTTGTTGACATTTGGCATGACTTTTCTCTAAATATCTCTCCATCGTAAGAGCCAAAAAAACTGAAAAATTCTAATTTTCAATATTTTTCAAAAATTCGAGAAAGTTAAAAATTTGTGAAAAATTCAAACTTTATTTTTCAGTACCTGCCATTTAGTTAGTTAGTTCTATTAATTCACACCGTGATGACATTTGTACTAATCGAAAATTCGTCTTTGTTTTATTCTTGGGATAATCACGAGCGTAGGAAATGTGACGACGTTGGCGTGGCTTTTTTCTTTCCTTCTCTATTTCAAGGGGGTATAACTTTTTTAAAATTAATTTTTTTCAAAATTTACTTCGTGTACTCTTGATATATGAATAGGGAAATGGAAATAAAAGAAATTCGCTAGTACTTCCGATTTTCAAAATTTTTTCAAGCCATTCTTGCATTGAGTGCCAGCATATCACAATTGCAATTCATCAAAATCTCGGTCCAGCATAAATATAAATTATTAAAACACAAGACTTCCAAAAACACATACTTTAAGTAATGACAGGGCACAGGGAGCATTTCTAATATTAAAAAAAAAATCTCCAAAAATTCTTTGGTTGTCTGCAGTTCGCTTAAATTTGCAAAACTTTTCATATCTCAGCTAACAGCAATAAAAAGAGAGAGTTGTACTCACTCTAAACTAACTTTAACAAGATTTACTAGAGCAACAACGCCTCCCAGATGGGAGCATTCCCGGCGCCATTGCCATACACTTTTTAAAGCACGTTTATCATATCACCATTACTTTTATTATCAGCATCTTGTGATCTCATTTAAAATTTTAATCTCATTTGGGCATACAAAACGCGTCTAAACACACACACTCACATATATATATATATATATATAAGCCGAGTATATGAAGTAATATTTTTATGACCGAAACATTTTTTTCAAACCACAACGTGTCCATAATAAATTTTGTGTTTTACGACTACTGGCGTTGTTGTTGTTGCTGTTGTTGTTGTTAGTAGCGTATATGAAATTTTATTGCCGATTTTTATACACACTCACACACACATACATTTGTATGGGAACTTGCAAAGCTTACACTTAAATGTGTGCTTAAACTAGCTCAATAAGTTTTTTCATGTTTTTGTTGTTGTGGTTTGTTTTTGTTTTTTTTGTTTTTTTTGTTTTTTTTTTTTTTTGTTTTTTTGATGCAGGGAGTGCTTTTAAGTTTTATCATTTGTCAGCGCTGAACGCCGCCAACGATTTGTGTGCGCTCGTAAAAATTAAACAAATAAATGTCGCTCAGCCTGGGAGGTAGCCAGCACCTGAGTATTGGGACCACCAAAATTGCTGACCGTTACCGCACTACATACACACACACACACACACACACATACATATTAACAGCAGCTTTTTCGCATGGGAATGTGGGTACTTTTATTTGTGCGGCGACACATTTTAAGTGATATTACAGTTATGGGTATGATTGACCGCAATATTTCGAGTCGCATTTGCGTTTCGCGCGCTTCTACCACTACCTTACTCGCCAGCTGGCCTTTTACGCTTGTGACTTAATGCAGTTATTATAATTTTTTTTTTTATTTTTTTTTTTTGTGGTCTGTATTTACTTGCAGGAATTTTTATTTGACTCAGTCTAAAATTTGTGATTCCAGTGAAAATGAAAGCTCACATTTTTTATGATTGCTTCTTGGTTTACTTTTGTTAAAAATTCGTGTGACAAGTCGCTTTATTATTAATATAAGCATGTGTGTATATAAAATTTCTGTTTTACAGTGTTGTGCAAAATAAGGTGTGAACACTTACCGCATAGGGATTATCCTGATTCATCATTTTGACAGCTCGTTTGTTATTATTGTTGTTGTTGTAAAAGTCTGAAATATTTAAATTATGTTTGGTATAATTAAATTTTGATTACTGTGCGGTTAATTGTAAATATAAAGAGGTTAAGGTTAGTGAAATTTCACTTATTTAGCCGAACAGCAGGAGTAATCGCTTAAGTATGCTTCAGCCTGCACTAAGTTTTGACTAAGACTAGGCAATTTAGCAATTTTTTATAACCGCTCAGTATTAGAGATAATAAAATATAGCAATTTGAAGACTAATATTACAACTGTGGACACAAAAATCTAACTTTTAGAGTAAAAATTTTAGTATTTCTCAATAACGAGCTTTCCATTATTTATTTCTTGCTAAGGCAATCATAGCTATTTTACTAGCTGGTATATTAAACTGTTATACTAAACTGTTACACAAAATAGTTATACTAAACTGCTATACTGAACTGTTATGCTAATAAGTCATAACAAACTGTCACACTAAACTGTTATACTAAACTGTTATACTGAACTGTTATACCAAACTGTTTTACTAAACTGTTATACTAAATTGTCACTTTTTTGAATAATTGTGAGGAGAAACCTTTAGTGATCATGTATTTGAACGTTACTTTACTTAAAGACATTAAATATGAAAATAATTTGTATACCCATTTAATTCTCCTTAAAGTATTATTTTGATATTCTTTTTCGTACAGAGGTTCAAGGAAATCTTCGTTGTAGGGCGATCCATAATAATATTGTGATCTATATCCAAGCATAAAGGGTTAATATTAATGCGAAACAGTAAACAATAACTCACTAATTTTACTTCATAACAATGACAGACACTGGTAGACCTTTTCTGGATTAGTACCGGAGGCTACATACGAGTACAATACAACTTCCGGTAAGAAAGTCTATAAGCAATATTTTACTAGCGGAGCTCTGACATGTAAGCCGATTTTGTGGACTATTGGTACAACGATTTAATACCAGCACAATTACAACAATACTAGCACATTAGCTATATAATTTTGTATGCTGGTATACACATACTTTAAATATATGAGAGAAATCCGGCGAGGTACAAAGTTCAGCATTGAACATTTCTCCTAAAACAAAAATAGACAAAAAGTGCTTTAAAGGTGTAGGCTCAGTATTATAGACAAGGTATATGTCTAAACAGTGACTTTAATATGGCTATGTTTATTGTGTTACGAAAGTGCTATAATAAAATTACGTTTACTGAAATATCGAACGACTTATCTGTCGATAAATGCTCTTATATTTTTGTCAATATAACAATGAAATCACTTTCAGTTAGACATGTTTGAGTTTAAGTGAGTGTTACCTAGAATCTTTCTTTTAGCTTTCAGACATTTCCGTAATTGAAGTCTACTGGCAGAAAAATATTTTAAGCCCACTTTAAAATAACCTAAACGCGAACTCTTCAGGCCTTTTGACATCAGTGTTTATTCAGCTTAAGAAACCGTTAGCTGAATAGCACGCTGTTGACATTCAGCGCTTTATTCAGCTAACTTTTCTCGAGCTGAATAAATGCTGAAGTTAAAAACAGTGAAAAGCTGATAGTGCTTAGAGGAAGGTCTTTGAAGGGACATGCTTCAAAAGCAAGCATCTTCAGGCTACAATGTTAATATTTCAAGATTAGACATGACTGCGCTAGTGATTAAATTAAATGATTAAATGATCTGTGTTAAGCTAGGGTTCTATTAAAAATATTTAAATGCAAAAATGTAGAAGCTCAAAGCATTAATTAATATTGATGAATGCAAGTGTACTTGCAATATTTCTAATTGAGTTCATTTACAAGTTTTAAACGACTTTACTACTTTGCAAAGTATTTCTGTAAGTAAGCTTCCCATTCTAATCTATATTTATGAGTACACATTTAAATACTTGACATCGCTTGAGCTGCATAGCATCCGCGTTGGTGAATGTTGCTCTGCAAACTCATCAAATAATAACAGAAAATTGCATATTTATTTAACAACTGGCTACTAACTTGACTACTTGTAGCACAAACTGGATATAACTACCGGCAAAGACCGCCAATTTATACCAGAAAGGGCCATATAAGCTTAAATAAAGAATAGATTTCCCGTAATGGCCGTTTAATAGAAAAAAAACAACAATAATAAAAGCAATGAATTACAAATTTAAACACAGATTTTGATTCCATTTTATTTATGGTCTACCTTCAAGTAGATTAACCGTACCGACAACTATAATAACATACAACAACAACAATAATATTAAACTAAACCCATCTTTAGAACTCAGCAGTCTTTATAGCAAACAGCAACAAGTACATTATAATTGTCAGTCACCGCTGCCAGCCAGTTTCACCAAATGGGACTATCGGTTGCTTCATTCGGTTAACTACAAACTGGCAGTGGCTGCACCCACCATCTACGCTTGATTCAATAAAATTGTGAAAAAAATCGCTAACTAAGCGTTATAAAAGCATAGCGGCTGCAATTGCGCCAGCAACAAAAAGTAGCTAAACATAAGTTTACAACAACAAAAAGTGCTTTGCTTGTAAACCTACCGAAGAAGCTACAATTGTCAAAAGAGTCGGACCAAAAACGAGCAAATAAATATTTGGTACAATCAGTACAACAATTTAATGTGCCGCAAGCGATGCGCTGCACCCACAGCAAGTGCTCATATTTGTAGATGGACCGAAAATTTGAACACATACGAAGTTCTATTGAACAAGCTATCTTGCAGAGTGGCGACATTTCGCAAAATTTTGAATAAAAATTTCAGTTTGGTATTTAGTCTATTGTAATTTGTAATTAGTAATCGATAATTGGTAATTAGTATTTACTGTTTAGTATTTTAAGGGTATTTCGTATTCAGTATTCCGAATCGTGTTGGGTATTCTGTATTTAGTAATTAGTCAATAAAGTTTAGTGTTTAGTAATTGTATTTGGTAATTAGTATTTAGCGTTTAATATTTGGTATTTAGTATTCAGTATTTAGAATCGTATTTAGTATTTAATATTTGGTAATTAGTCAATATATTTTAGTATTTAGTTTTTGGTATTTGGTAATTATTCACTGAAATTTAGTATTTGGTATTTAGTACTTAACATTTAACATTTAATATTTAGTATTCAGTGTTTGAAAATTTTTCTATAAATTTTAGTAATAGTAATTTTAGTAATTCAGTATTTAGTATTCGGTATTTGGTATTTAGTATTTGATATTTAGTATTTGGTATTAAGTATTTATTAAAGAGTATTTACTATACAGTGTTTTGGCATTTAGTATTTAGTATCCAGTATTTCAGTATTTGGTATTTGGTAATTAGTCACTACAATTTAGTATTCAGTATTATTATTTGGTATTTAGTATTTACTATTTAGTACCTAGTACTTAATATTTATTATTTAGTAATTAGTGCAATAATAAACAATTTAAATTAAAAATGTAGGTAATAAGGTTAGAATTTGTGAATCCAAGTTTAAAACCAAACAGTGCTAGAAAAATTATAGCGAGCAGTTTCAGATGCACTGAAACATTCAAAATACAATACCCAAAACAGCTGTGTATAAAGTAAGAAAGCGAAATAAATAAATAAAATAAATAAAAGTGAAAACAAAACAAAAACAATGTGTGTACGCACTAAAAAATTGCAATTAGAAACGTAAAAACAAATATTATGAAGAATGACTGGGCATAGAAATTAAAAATTATTAAGGTACACTTTAAATGAAAGCACGGTAATAAAGCTTTAAAAACACTAATATTATACTTAGCTCACGCTATAAGTTAACAATTAAAATTATTTAAATTGAATGAAATAAAAACATTTAATTAAAAAATGCACAAAATGCACAAAGCCAAAAATTTTAGAAGTTTACTGTTTGAAGCGTTGCCGGATTTAATATTTAGTATTTAGGAATTAGTTTATAGTATTTAATATTTAGTAATCAGTAATTTTTATATTTAGTATTAAGTATTTAGCACTTAGTGATTAGTATTTAGTAATTCTTATTTGATCTTCCGTACTTAAAATCTTTCGTTTTAAGTATTTAGTATTCAGTATTAAATATTTAGTAATTAATGTTCAGTATTTTGTAATTAGTCACTCAGTATTTAATATTTAGTATTTAGTATACAGTATTTTGTATTTTGTATTTAGTACTTAATACTTAGTATTAAGTATTTAGGGCTTAGTAATTAGTATTTCGAATTAGTATTTAATTAATATTCAGTATTTTGAGTTTGCATTTTGTAATTAGCCATTAAAATTTAGTATTTAGAGCTTGGTATTTAATATTTTACATTTTATATTTAGTATTTAGTAACGCGTATTTAGTCCTTCGTATTTAGCATTAAATATTTCGTATTCAGAATTTGGCAAGTATGCACCCACTGTTCTCAATTCATGAGCGTGACTACTTCTTACTCGTTTTGGCCGTGTGTGCGATAGAATAAATGTTTGCATTGTTTGCAATATTTTTTTGACATATTGTTGTTGTTGTTTTCTAAGCTAAATTATAGTTCTAACTAAAGCAGTGCAGTACGAAAATAAGATGTTGCAAGAGTAAGATTTTTTTACTATGCTATACTTCGATGCAGCGCTTGCGCAAAAATCACTTCTACACATATACGCCACACACATACATGTGCAAGTCTGTGCCTGTTTGTGTGTGCATATAGGCATTTTGCATAGCTTGAATGCCAAACTTGGCACTTGTTAAACAAAAACAGGTGTTTGCAACAGCTGGTTGAGCGTTTAACTTAGCACCCAAAATTGGAGAAAAAGAAGAAGAAGCAGAAGAAGAACACTGTAATCATTGCATAGTAAAAAATAGCTTTCACACTTTGTTTGCGGCACGTTGTTGCTTAAATTTTTATCGCATTTTGCTAGATTTTTCTTTTGCGCCAATGCACAAACAAACACACCAAGGTTGCTAGCAACAACGACTCGCAATCACATGCCACACAATGGCTGAGGTGGCAACTGCTCAACTGCATGCATTTACAAAAAAAAAATAAAAAAAAAAAATTCAAAGCTTAAAAAAGCACCAACAAAATAGGCGAACAGATATGGCGTTACATATGTAGATAGCTGCGCTGATAAACGCACACATACACACACACACTTACAACTGTTTTGAAGCATTCATGCAACAGCAATTGTTCTCTCATGTGTGTGCACATACTTGTTTACATTTAAATGCATCCGCAAATGCACTACATACATACATATATGTGTATACATCTTTATATATATACATATAACAGTACATATATACTTATATGCGCGCAGTGTTTTGGTTGTTTGTGCGCATACTCGCTTGCTGCTTGTATAATTTGCATAACATTTAATGTAGACTCGCAAATCGCAGCTAAATACTATCGTTGCAAGCTGCACACACTGCGCATTGCGAACGCGGCCGCAACGACCTTGACTTGTTAATTTGCTGATGAGTGATGCTGTTTAAGAAGCGATAAAAAAACGCGAAAAAATTACGCTAAGTATTGTGAAAAATAATGCAATGCAAAGTAGTTGTGAAAAAAAACTGAGCAAAAATTTTGCGGATAGAGGGGAGGGGGTATAACAAGTAAGATAAAACAACGTGTACAGGAATATTGAGTTTTAGAACTCATTGGTGGGTGACTAAGTACAATACAAAGTAAAAAAAAAAATATTCGGTATATCTGAAGCAACATTTTGATAACAGAATCATTTTTTTCGCTCGCTCGAAGCTATTTCTGAGCGGTTTTTTCTAGTAACTGAGACTCTAAATTACGCTGCTGACAGAAAAGTACAAACAGCCGACAATCTTTAAAACAATATTTAAATATTTCAATGTAATTTTGATTGTATTGTACTTAAAAGATAGATTGACAGCTGAAAATCTAGAGTCTACAGTCTCTCTCTAGTCTAGAGTAAATCTAGAAAACTAGCCGTGAAAATTTTAGAGTGAATTTGTAAGATCATAAATTTCTAAATAAATTTTATTTAACACAATAAAAAGAGAAAAATTATATAATAGCCCATATTGTAGCAGCTGAGTTATTTAAAAAGGTGTTGAAGTGTTTTTATTAGCCAAGAACTTATAGAAACTCATTCGAAGATGGGAAAGAGTACCGCTTTCGAAACATTCAAGCTTATCATTATGGAAAGTAGTACGAAGAAGAACTAGTTTTCTTCATATATAAAAAACATAAATAAATATATATGTAAAAAAAAAATAAATAAATAAAATATATAAAGAATATATATAAAGAAAGTACTGAAAGATGTGGAAACGTCTGGGGAAAAGGGAAACGTTCCAGTATGGAGTTAAAGTAAAAAAGAGAAGGCTTTCATTGAAACTAAAGCTATTGATTTTGAATATACTTTCCTCATACAAATGTTTTGTTAACCAAATTTATCGTCTTATTATGATTTCATGAGGTATGTATGTAAATTAACCCGATAACCCTATAAGCGATAAAACTGGCATCCATTCATACAAGAAAGTATGCCTTCTTGCATTCCAAGCTGCATGTAAAAAATAACGGGAATGTTTCATAGCATGGTGCATAGTGCATCATGAATTCTTGCCTCAAGGTCAAACGGTCGATAAAGAGTACTACCTACAAATTCAAGGCCGTTAGCGTGAAGCAAACCGAAGGAAACGCCCGGATTTGTGGAAGAACAATTCATTTTTTTTTGCTCACTTTTGCTCAATTCTGCTCACACATCGTTGCTTGTTCGTGAATTCTTGATCAAAAACAATGCCATAACGATGTACCAGCCTCCATATCCGTCAGACATGGGTCTGTGTGACTTTTTCCTATATCCAAAAATAAAGAGAACCTTAAATGGTCTTAAAGGGTTTTACAAGTAGTAGATGACATTGAAAGCGCATCGCTGAAAAAACTAAAGATCTAAAGAGCTAAAGGCTATCCCAAAAATCGATTATGAGAAGTGTTTCGACATTTTCGCTTGGAAGAAGCGCTAGCATAAGTGCATAATATCAAATGGAGACTATTTTGAAGGCTACAACATTAATGTAGACGAAAGAATAAATATTTTTTTTTTTTTTAAATGAAAATTCCCGTTATTTTTTAAACACTCCACGTATTTATTACTCCGTTTTTCACTATTTCTTTTGTCACTTTAATAAATTTCCTCATTTGGAACCGAGACAACATGGAAGGGCTACTTCGGATCACTTGGAAGCAGCTACCAAAGCATTCGAAAAGTTAGTAACTGCGTTCGATTTGCCATTTTTCTCCACTCGCTATGCTTCAGCGCTGCTCTCTTGTCAAAGATTTTGAAAATGTGCAAGAAAGAATACAAAAGAGTATGCACATATCTCACTAAAGTTGTGTAACCGATTTTTTTTTTCACAGACTTTAGAGCAGTTTTTGCAGTGTGAATGACTTAAATGATAAATCACTAGCAAAAAATAAAAAAAAAATATTTTTGTTAACTGATTTTAGAAACTCAAGACTTGAAATAAAATATTATTATTTATAGTACTAACCGTATTTTGACACGGAAAGCGGAATTTTTACAACAAAAAATAGGCGCAATAGAATTTCCCAAGCGTCAGTGTACATGTCAGTACTAAGTTTCGTCGCAAGTACTGATAGTATATTTGAACAGCCCGAGTCTGGCTTGATCTATTCGGCACTCACTAATGCTTGGCGAATCGAAAACAAATGAATTAATTACTTCGAGTGAAATAATAGATCTTTAACTCTTTGTTTTATGGTTAGAGTTAATCAATCAAAAAAAAAAAAATTAAAAATGTGCGAAAAATATTATGAAACGAAATTTATTGAAAATTCCAATACAATTATAGCTTCGAATCGACACGGCAACAACCTTTTGGTATAAGTAGTAAGAATACGACTAATGTCCTATCGAAATAAATTTTCATTAAAGTAAAAATTGAACTGTTAACTGTCAAGTTTGGCAGAATAGCAACTAAGCTTAGTTTAAAGCATGGATTCATTAGCTACTTTGACTATTTGTTGAGAAGATTTTTCAAAAAACAAGAGCGTTGGTATCTCTATGTGCACTACTCAAGGAGAAAGAAGAAGAAGATATTTCCAAGAACTTCCAGGGTATCCATTAGCGATTTCGAAGCGTTTTAGCGGAGTATAAGTCGGAGAACTTGTCTTTATATTTGTCTTATATTTTGTCTTTATGTATATTATTTGATTCATATATACTCCGGTTAGTTATCAACTATTTTCTTACAAGTAAAGACAGTGTTGTTGTTGAAACTTGCTTTTGCCCATATTTGCTTTGCTCTTAATTCAGGCTTATGTATATAAGCTATATTACAGTATGTTACTGTTAAGAAGAAGAAGAATGCAAAAATACTTTCAAATGTTGTACATATATATAATATAGACACTTAATAGTTTTTTGCGTTTTAAAGGTAAATCATTTCTACTTGGTTTCGATCGAAATCGGAATCTTATTTGCTGTCGTTTGTATTTCGGTAGCCTTTCGGCTGTCAGTCTTTCGGCTGTCAGTCTTTTTGGCATGATAAAGCTTGTCTTAAAAATATATTAACTGCTCGAATTCGGCTTCAAATATTTCCGTTTGGTGCAGCGAAGCAATGAGCGAAAGAGAGAGAGAGAGAGAGTGAGAGAAAGAGTGAGAGATAGGGGAATAATTCGACCAATCAACTTCTAATAGTGTTGTAAGCGATAAATGCAAGCACCACTATATTATTTAATGTATATAAATATGTGCAAAAATAAATTTAAACAAATAAAATAATATTTATATAGAAATATATAACCAAACAAATGTGTCTATAATATTTTAAAGTGTTTACTGCATAATACTATATATTATTAGTGTCATATATATTAATATTAAAGTGTTATATATAACCTATACCTATATTATCTGTATACCTATATTACCTATATATATATATATATATATATGTATAAATATAAACTTAGAGCACTAAATTGAGCAAACAAATTGCGAATTATTACGGGCCTTAAAAAAACAAGTCAGCATTACGTGTACAAATAGTTCTATATCGTAAATTTAATAAAAAATATATGCACACAAGCGCATACATACACACACCCATACATACACACATATATATAATACACTCAACATGTTTGCTTTGCACTATTAAAATCATCATTTTGACTATGAGTTGCCAGGCTACACGAATTGTGTAGTAAAACGACCATATTTATTCATTAAGTCGTACTTTAAGCTGCGCTTTTTGCACGTAAGGCAAGTATTTTTTGCTTTTTTACGTATCCCATTGGACTTTCGAACTGTTTATTTGCATGCAATGAAAGCGTTAGATAATCTCTAGCAACACTTGTTATACCAATAGTTAAATATACATATATATATATATGCATTTTTGCACTTAATTTCGTTGAGCGATATTTCTCAAGTCAACAGCAAATTCATTTCATGTCACTTTTAAAAGACATATGACATATGTACACATAAGGGAGCACCACATCATGTACACGTGCACATGCATTTATTAGACAGCAAAGATGGCGGCTGGCTATTTGTATATGTATATATATATACATATACATAGTATATAAGTTGAACATGTAAGTGCTTATACTAAGGCTATGCACATAGTGCTGCAATGAGTAATAAATTAATTTGGGCTTTTATTATGAGAAGCTGTATGTGGGAGAAGAAGAAGAGCAGAAGAAGAGCAAAAGTGAGTATATTGAATTTTCAACAGACTCACTACTTTCTTACCTATTTACAAGCTAAGCTTAAACATTACTCCAGTTTGTATGAAGCAGTTAAAGCCTGCTTCTAAATGCGCAAATATTTTGTAAATCTGAACCACATGCGCCTATTTCAATTTGAAAAAGCTGCATGTAAACTGGAACATGCTAATTCGACTCGATTGATTGTAAAATATATCTTTAGGCGAACCAAATGGAATGACCCTCGAAATATTCATTATAACTGCATTCAAATCCTTGCTAACTTGCTGCTTTTGCGTTATTTAATATTTATTATATACTTTTTATGCAAGTAAATACCATTTTTATGCAAGTAAATAATGTATAATGTATGTTACTCTCACTCGCATTCTGAGCTGCTGTTAAATTTGTTGGTGTAAGTGCGCTTGAAAGCTAACTGTGTGTACTAAAAATTTTATTTAGTGAATAAATGTTTACAATAAATTTCTAAAAACATTGTAATTGGTAAAAAAGCGGTGAAGTCCGACTTGCTAGTTCAATAAATTTTAATAGCAATGCGCCCAAATGTAGGCAGCACCATTTTTTTTTTTATTTTTTTGTTGAAAGTGAAATCTCAGGCAGTCTGATATGAGTGTCGGAGCAGTGAGTGACAGAAAACAGCTGCTTTTGTCAAATAAACTGTGAAACTCTATACATGAGATATTTTTTCATATTGTTGGTTTCGCTGATGATAAAAAATGCAAAAAGCAGAGCAAAACTTTAGAGGAAAGTAATCGCGTGTTACAATACCAATTAAATGCCCCATATTCGAATTAAAGTGAGTCAGAGACAATTATAGTGTTTTGTTAACCTATATTTTGGATCGACCCTAATACAAACTTGGACATAATAAAAAAAAAAACAAAAACAAATAGGTTTATTGGGAAGCGCAGTATTAAGACCCCAGCAAAATGGCAGACAAAGCTGAACTGTTTGAGAACTTAGTAATGCAAATTAAAACTAAGCCTAACTAATTACAAAAAAAATTATGAGAAATGCACTTCTTAACTCTTACTAATAAAATTACTTACTAATTCCTCTAACTAATAAAAAATATCGCGCAAAGTACTAAAATGTAGACCAAATATAACTAAATCTGCGAGTTTCATATAATAATATAGATATAACATATATAGTTTTTACTACGAATACCATTTATATAATATTACAACAATCTCTATTAATGAAGTCGGCATGATATAGTAATTTATTTTAGATTTTCTCTTATGAAACTTTGGCATGAAGACTACCTGCAAGGAATCAGATCAAAGAAGCGCAGAGATTTGACGCCATGAAGGTTTCCCAACTAATTGAAGTGGTGAGTACAGCTATAGAAAATCTGTTAATTATTGGAGAAGCTATATTTAGTGTGCCGAAAGCACCGTTACTCATTAGAGTAGCTCAAAGATATTGCAAGCGCTCTGTTCTAGTACAAAAACTTGCAATTATCGATCTGGTTTATTGCTTAAGTCTCCCCTTCAGTCGAGCTGAATGTGTTTTAAGAGTTTAAAAAAGTATAGAGAATCTATTTTCTTAATAATACAGTTACACAAAAATGAAAAAAGAGATGAAAACTTTATTACGCATATAACTAAGCGGCCTAATAATGCAAGCGTAATTTAAAATTGGGAATTTAAAAAATACTGGGCAGATGCTTTAAGACTTCAAGTTCATTATTGCCAACAAAAAATTATAAGATCGCACTAAAAAGTAATAAGGAGAGAAGCTCGGCTAAATAGTTTGTAGTTGTGCGAACAAGCTACTTATGTTATTATAATTATAATATTAAACACTATATTACAAATATGATGTAGGGAAACATTTGAGGATTAGTGAGTATAAATAAGCCTTTTTAATATCCTTTGGCTGATTTTTATATAACTTCCGGAAGTTGAAGTAAACACAAGCATTTTTAGTATGTCTTCATCTACTAAGCAAATTAATAAAATGTAATTATAACTGTTAACCAGTGCTGAATATTTTAAAAAATTGTGCATTTTTTAATATTTTATTTCAGAAAAATTATAGAAAAATTCTAGAAAATTATAAATAAAAAAAATTTTTCTTCCTCAAAGTTATCATTGCTGGCTACTAAAAGGCATATTTCTAATTTAGAAAAGTTTATAATAATACTAAAGCTCAATTAGTAGTGGCTACTAGTAGACCTTTAGTCCTAAATATTGCCACAAAATTATTCTGATTTTTTTATTTCATTTATCCATCAATTATTACAAAGATTTCTGCGACAATATGCAGTTAATGACATTTTGTTAGTATGAATGGCTTTTTGTAGTAGTTTTGCTCCCGAACGCTCTTTTCAATCAACCACCACTATACTTATTGGCAAGTAATTGCCTTAAATAAGATTACAGCTGTACATACCTTATTTTTAATGTAGAGAGCTGGCTTAGGCGATTAGGCCGCACGAAATATTATCCGATCAGTTATTTCTTTGTTGTTGCTAGCGAAATATTGTTTCTATAGTAATTTCAGGCACTTAGAAAATTATTGTTTTCAGATTTATTTAAATATATTTTTGTTTTTTTTTAATTTTTTTTTAAATTTTTTTTTAGTATTTTTTAAAGTGTTTTATTTTTCTTTTAAATCTTTGTAATTTTTTTATTTTATTTATTTTTTTAAATTTTTTTTAAATATTTTTTCCAATCTTTTTTTTTATTACTGCACGTTAGTTGTTCAATTTAAAATTTTTAGTTTTTATATTTCTTCGGCCTCAATGCGTAATTTTTGTCAGAATTCAACACCATATTTGCAGCAATACTAAAAAAAAGTGAGGCATGTGTTTTATCATATATTATTTTTCTCAAATTTTCTGCTGTCTTCTTATTGCATTTACATTTACGCCACGCATTGTCATCCACTGTCAAATATTTTCCACTAAACACCCGTGTTGTAGTTGTTGTTGCTGTGGCTTTGTGCATGCGCATTTGTTGCGTCTGCGCATTTGACCTTTCTGCAGCGATTAGGCATGCTTAGCCGTTTGTTGTATTTGTTGTATTTGCTGCTTTGTCATATTACGTAGTTTTGGCTGAAGACCTTATGGTTGATTGCTTAATTTTCGTTGAACTCTATTTGTTTTTTTGTTTTCTTTTTTTACTTTTTTATTGCGAATTCTTTTTTATCAACTTCCAGGAACACTTTGGCAAGCAAAAAGTCGACAATTGGTTTTCATAGGCCCAACGATTTTTTATTTTTGTTTGCAGTTTTTAGGGCTAAAAAAAAAGAGATAAATATGTGCGTAAAAAACGGCAACTCAGCTGCGCATGCGCATAACTTTGGGCAAATTTATTTGTTTTTCTAAATCACACTTTTACGCTTTATTTTGCAATAGTCTGCGCCTGATTTACTGCTGTTAGGCTGGTTGCATTTCACTATGCATTATTTAAAAAAACAATCAATATTTTTTTTTTTGTTTTTATTACACTTCGCCTGTAGTGTTTTGCTTCACACTGTTGATCTACAAATTATTGGTATTAGAAGTGCACACCTTTATTGGGCTTGCTTGGCATTGTGGTTGAGGTGTAGTCCATAGAGTGGCGGTGGGGCAGGAGGGAAGCGGGGTATGGCAAATGAAATGCGAAAGCGCCAAGTCAATAGCAACAGTGATATGCAAACGTTGAGGCGTCTAAAAAGCCAGTAGACTATGACAAGTCGGTTGGTCTTTCTGGTGCGATGACAAGTGCATAGGTTAGTTTGTTTGCTGGGGCATTTACATATGTAACTACACATATACATATGCGTATTTATGTAAGGTTTGTTGAGTGTTTGTTGTTGTTTTGTAAGTGTAAGGCGTGTGCGCAAACATTACTCGCTTGCAACGGCGCGTTGAAGAAAGTGGAGTGACACGGAAAGTTGGAGAAAAAAAATTAATTTTTATATGTTCATTTTAATTGGCTGAAAAGTTTTTCTTTTTTATCTATATAGCACTTTTTATAAAAATTTTCAATATTTCTTTACAACATAATGAAATTTGAAACAATTTAAAAATTGAACATTTTTTTTTTAAATTTTAAATTTTTTTAATTTATTGATATATATATAAGTCGTTGCATGTTTAGTGTTCATTATTTTTCCGAAATGAGTGAAAATTTTCAAAAACCAAAAAAAAAAAAAGAAATTTTTTTTGTTAAATATTTTGCAAAATTTTTTGAAAATTTTTAAAAAATATTTTTTAATAACAATTTGAAGGAAAAAATGTTTTTTGTTTGTGCTATTGAAACTTTTTGTGCTATTGTTTTTTATTTAACACGCAGTCCAATTAGGTCCACACATGCATATATATTGTACACTTATGTATATTTAAAAAATTTTTTATAACTTCAATTTTTTATATACACTTTTTTATATAAAATTTTCAACAAAATGTCTTTTGTAAATCATAGAATTCATGAATATTAAATTTTTTTTACGCTTTAGTACACTTTCAAAGTGAAATAACATAGTCCAGCCGCACACACCGCACCCAATTTGTCTCTGTAGTATACATAACAGTTGTTTAGTAAGCAATTTGGCATACCGTTATGCTTTTGCACAGCCCTAAATACCATTTAAAATCGCCGTAACACTTGTTAATTAATTTCTAATTCAATATTTTTTTCTATTGGAAAATGTTTTTATTTTCGCAAACTGCTTGATTTGAATTTTCAAGCGCACAGTGGCACTTATTAGCCGGCTACTTAATGCACACAAATAATAATTTCCACAGTCTTCAAAACACACAGTGTTCTTCTGCTGGACTACTGCTTCTGCATCGCAGGGCTAACCCTAGCAACAGCAATAGCCAGTGCACGCTTCCAACTACACATACATACTACCATGCGTATGTGCAGTAGGGCGCACGTCAACACCGTTATTGTTTATAAAATTCAACGTCGTCATTTGACAAAAATAAAAATGAAATAAAAAAAAACCACGGCACTTAAATTTCTTATACTAATCACATTTTGAATATTTACAATTTGCAGCGTGTTTGCATTTGCCGTCGTCGTTTCGTTTGCCGGCTGATTGTTGTTTGGTTTTTGATTTTTGGTGTCTATCTATGTGTGCCGCCGTCGCTGGGACGTGCCGTTGTGCCGTTGTGCCGTTCGTGGTCGTGTTTGCCGCGTCGTGTTTTCGTTTAGCTGATCAAACGAACGAACCAACAAGAAAGAAGCGCGAAGTACCACTAAAGGCGAATATTGCAAAGCCATTCTGCAAAGCAATCGGCAGCAGCATGCGCATGTGCGCTCGCCAGCCACACAAGCACACACACACACACAAACAAAAATATATAAACACAATATTTCAAATAAGTAAATCTGTATGCGGAATAACATGTGCAGGCAACGGGCTGGTTGGCAGGGCAGGCCAGTGCACACACACACAAAGCCAATAGCCGAGTGGCGGCAGTGACGCGTATGTGCGCAGTCGCGGCGGCAGCATCTCTCCGAGTGCAGCAGCAGCAAAGGCAGTTGCGTCAGCAGCGCAGATGTTGTGATCTCAGACAGATGAGCAGCGGATTGGCAGAGTTCTGCAGTGAGTTTTGATCGAATAACAGCGCTGCTGTTAGCTAACAGCTGCTTAGCGGTATGGTAACAGTGACAGCGAAACTGATTGTATGAGATGAATGCTAACAGCGGAGTGTGTAATATATTCGGACGATCAAATGTATTTTGATACGTTAAATTGTTAGTAATTATAAGCAGCGTCTGAGCAGACTGTTACTGTGCAGCTTGTATTAAAGAGTATTAATGCAATTTTTTTAGGGCTGTTGTTATATGAAAATGTTAATTGCATTGCATTTTATATGCAAAAATATTTTTGGGAACATATAAAAATATAAATAAAATATTAATTAAATTATGAATTATTTATTTTAATAAATTACTAACAATAATTATTATCTTTTTATTATTAATTAGGCATAAATTTGCTAAAAAAAAACAAGAAAAACTTTTGTTTTAAGAATTTATAATTTCAGAAATTTCGCAAAAGCTTATAAATAAAAAATACATAAAAAAATACTTATAAACATATTTTTTGGCAATTAAAATAAGCTTATTTCATATAAAATAAATAAGACAACATTTTTGACGGCTTTAAGAAAAAATTTTAGAAGTTAAAAAACTCTATTTTGTGGACTTATAAGTGCATAATTTTTGAGCAGCATGAGAAGTTGTAGAAAAATTATATATTTTATTTTATTCAGTTTTTATTTCAATTCGTTTTATATATTACATATGTTCATACAGTCCTTCGCCTAATAAATTAATATTTTTAAACAAGATAAGAAAATTTATAAGAAGAAATCTTTTGCTTAAATTTTTTTGTTTTCTTTATTTTAATTTAATGAAAATCAGGTGATACAAAAAAAATTCTTTTTTCGTTTTCCATTTACCAACCAGTCTAATTAAGTACAGATATGTGTAAAAATTAATTTTTTATCAGTTAATAATAATTTGCAAATATATTTTTAAATCAAAATATTCATAATATATGTTCATATAATTAAATCAGACATAATTTGTGATAAAATGCCAAAACTGAAAAGCTAACTGCTTCTTTATAGGTTTAATATGTTGTATCTAGCATAATCAATGATGTTATAGTTGTGTATTATGGAGCTCAACTGTTAATGTTGTGCTCTTACAAATGTTATTCGATCACATACACTACCAAAAACTAACAGTACTAACAGTCTTCTGTTCATAGACTACATAGCTCAAGCGCTGTTTTTATATTATTTTAACAGACTCTTATATAAATGTTGTATAAATCGTTACTGTTAATTATAAAACTGTTAATATAAAACATGCTGTCCGATATCACTGTATTTAAGAAAGCTTATGAGTATGTTAATTGCATCGCACTGTACTGAGTTGCTGTTTACACACATAACCGCGTACGAAAAGTCTGTGCTCATGTTATCCTTACTTAACATATAACAGCATGTATATGGCAAAGTTCGCTGTTAAAGTATTCTGTAAACGAATATGTAGACAAGTGATAAATGGTAGACAGGCAGTTAAAATAAGTAATGGAGTGGAGATATAATGTGGAGTGGAGATAAATAGTAATAAAAGTGGAGAAAATAAAAATGTTTAAATAATTTGGAATTAAAAAAAAATTTATTATAAGAAAATGGAAATTTTTTGAATTAAAAAAAAATTTTTTTTTTATTTATTTCTCATTCTTTTCCCGGCGGAAGGCAATCTTACATATTTTTAGAGTCTTCAATTGAGATTAAAATTTGCTTGTTTAGTTGCCCTTTTTATATAATATAAAATTAAGCTGATTTATCGAAAAAGGCTGCTTAGATATTAATTTTTTAATAGTTTTTTGCTATGAAGTTTTATAATGCTATATATTAAATATTACCATTTAATTTATAACAATTTAATCTGATTTATCAAAATAATATTTTCTATAAAATAATTTTAAAAATATTTTTATTTTTGTTAAAGCTTTTATTGCAAAATCTTATTTTATGTGACACTTTTTTTTATTTTTTGTTTTATTTTGTCTTTAAATATAAAAACGTATGTTTGATTTTATAATGAAAATAAATAGAGGTGAAGAAAGAGCAATGCAAAAGCACAGTACTATTCTCTTCACAAAGAAAATAAAAATTTGTCTCAAAATTATTGATATTGCATGATATTTTATACATGCTTAAGTCTCATCAATATGTCTTCGCGAAGTAAAAAGCATAATATTTAGTGTTTATAGAAATTATTAAAAATATTCGAGTTCCGCCTCATTATAACAACAAATTTTCCCGCTGTAAAAAATTGCTCTCATATAAACATACATATGTATATACATATGCATATACCTTGGTATACATACATTTATTTCTCACCTCCAGCGCCACAAATGTTACTCTTCTAGTGAGGTATTAAAATAGAAATTAATATTTATTGAGACTATTGTAAGCAAAAATATGTGAGAAGTGAACATAAAAATCAATAACTATATTTATATATAAACGTCTACATATACATATATACACATAGATATATATTTAATATTTCTTGCCAATATGAAGATGCGCATATTTTACAATCGCTTTGCAATAAATTTTTGAAGGTTCATGCCGCATTTTTATGCTTATGCATGCAATATATTCAACATAAATTTCTCATATGCATAATAACTGTTTTTGCACTTAAACAATAACTTTAACTTGCCTATAAAAGTGAATGTTTGCAATTGAGCATGCAAAGTGTCAGCGCTTGCCGCCAAATAGTAAATGTAAACTATCATGGTGCCGCTGGTAGTATAAAATAATATTTTCTGTATGACAATGGTGTAGTTTGGCGGAAATATATTAAGGCACTATATAAATGCTAAGTCCAGACAGTGATATTTATTGACACTTTGACCGCTTGAAATAAAAGTTTAGCTTATTAATATTTATGTCTATGTTGTAATTAAAATTTTAGCAATGAATTGGACTTTTAAATTTATGAAATCGTTTAATTTTAAAACAAACGAAATAGTTTTGCAAATACATTTGCTATAAATCCAGTTTTGATTGATTGGAAATTTCCGCAGAATGCCATAAAAGTGCAAATATTGGAAAATACAGTAGAAAACAGCAAAATATTAAAATTTAATATAAGCTTTAAGGGCACTAACAATGCCAATAACAGCGCAACTGCAATCGCAACGGCATACACACTGTTAACTCATTGCGCGCTGTTAAGCTTAACATTGCCAATACGCCGCGCTATAACTGTTCAAACAGCAGTGTACACTGTCAGCCTATAAGCAACGTAGCAGCAGACGCCGACGCTGACGCATACTGCACAACAGTTGCGCTCCCGCTCTCTTAGGCACTCTCGCTGCCGTTAGCGCGCTCAGAACTTGTTTTTATTGTCTTGTTTGCGGTTTGAATACTCAACCAAAATGTAACTACTGCCGAGAGCGCAAGCGAATAGCAACTAAAATCCAACAACAATGCTTACACTATGCGCAAAAACAACAACGAACGTATGCGACATCGTACAGCGAGCAGTGGTGTAACGACGATTGCCAACGACAACGATACACTGTAGCATTTGATTGGCTCGATTAACACAATCAGAGCACCGTTATTACAAGCGTAGCGTAGACGGCTAAAGCAACAACAACAACAACACGAATAAGCAAAAAAAAAAAAACAAAAACAAAAGAGTACATTTTATGAGCGCAGCAACGTCGTCAGTTGTTGGTGGAGAGGAGGAGCAGCAAATGAGTCGGTTTGACGTTGATGACGTTGATGACGCTGATGTGTGCTTATTTATCGTTGTTTTTGTCACACATTTACATTGTGTTGTGTCATTGAGCGTGTAACTGACTGCATGTCAGCAGAAAAAGTGGCAAGCATTACATAGCTAAATAAAAGCAGTAGATTAGTGCAGCGCTCTAGGCAAAAGCGGGATAGTATAATTAGCTAAGCGCGCTTTGTTGTTGTAATTTGTAGTTATTGGCGCACAAAAGTTGTAATGTTAATTGTTTATTGTTGTTGTACACATTTGTGACGTTTGACGTTTGCTGTGAACGGTGTTGATCGAACGCGTTTTTTGCCAGCATTTTCTGTTTTTAGTATATTTTGGGGTATATTTTACGGTTAGTTTCCGAAAAAAAACTGCTTTCATCAGCTGCTGTTACTCGCTGCTTGGAAAATCGTTGCTTTTGGGAGCGCTTTGCTTGAAACTGGCTCAACAAAAAGCCGTCGGCATTTTTAAAACATTGTTGTAGGACAGAAAATTTTTATATATAAATAGCTGTAAAACACAACTCACTAGCATGAGAAAAGCTATTCAGCACTTAGAATAAAATTTTATGCATGCATATATACATATCAACAACAACAAACAACAACCAGCAGCGCTCTTAAGCTGTCGTGCAGTCTGCCACTCAGCTGCTCTGCCTTAAGCCGCCACACCATTTTTCCACATGCAACCCTGCACTACACAAATCCCTATATCGATCGCTGGCTGTCTGCCTATTTAACACATAAATACCATACACACACACACACACACACATATACATGCTTAATGTGCGAGCGAGCACGCTTGCATGCACACAAACTCTCACTGTGCTCACTGTAACACACACGCTCTCTCGCTCTTGCGCACACGCAAAACGGCATGGGCACTGTGTGCTTACAGTTATTTCGTTGACTGTGTTGTTGCTTTGGTTATGCACACTGCTCGCGAACGCTGACAGTTTATTGCCATCTCAGCTGATCTTATTTACTTTGGCGCGCATACATACATACGTTGCGTGTGTTTGTGGGCACATTGTTGTTCTCATTTCATTGACCAATGCAGAGCAGTAACTCACCAACACATGCACACATGCATTTTGCTGCTGTTATATTATATATGACATGTTTGCTTACATTGCTTGTTGTTGCTTGTTGTTGCTGTTGTTCTATTAGATATTGCCCTGCAAAAACATTGTAGCATTTTGAGTAGTTGTATTCGTGATGGCTTGTTCGAATTAGTTGGCTGGAGGCGTGGTTTCCTTATCTGGATATATAAAGTAGCAAATATTGGCGTTTGCATGTGTGTATATGTTATATATGCATACATACTTACATATGCAATTATAAGTGCTTGTATGTTTTAGCGTTTAGTGCTGTTACTCAAATGTGAACCACTGCTAGAGGCTTGCCTATTGATGTGGGTAATTAGCGTATGCGATTTGATACGTAAATTATGAAATTTTGCAATTTGTTTATAACAAATGACTTTATATGTTTACTAGAAAATTATTTCAATACATTGTTTTTCCTGTTTGTAGCTTACATAAATACTAACAAGCATTAAATGGAGGCGCAATTTATATGAGTGTGTGGAAGAGTATGATTATTTGGAAAATTTTTGTATCAGAATTTTTATAAAAATATTTTAAATGTTATATATTATTTATAAAAATTTCTAAAAATATTTTATATAAAAATTTTAAAAATATATAATAAATATAAAACTATTAAAAATTCTATTACCAAATCTACAGTTTTATTAAACTTTTATCGAAATTATTTATAATATTTTTATTTTCTTAAAAAAAATTTTTTTTCTTTATAATATTATTTTAATAATAAACTTATAGACTCTCGCGTTTTTGCAAGTGTAAGGCTGAAAGTTAAGGTTACATCGAGGTAAGGCTCGGATTGAATCACTCACCTTAGAAAGCTGAGATATGCTCAAAGCGCTTTCTTTATATATAGTGTTGGAAAATTTATTAGAGACATAGTCTTTATTGTCAACTTTTATAGCGCAGTTTTTTTATATATTCATTCATTCCATTCGAAACAGTTCAAATTGTGTTTTCAGCGCAATAAAGTTGATATTATGGACTGACTCTGCCAGTCGCCGGAACTCAGTTCCATAGAAGACCTATAGAGAGTGCTAAAGAATTCAATCGGTGGATAAAACTGAAAAAATTAAGCACGAATTATGGAGAAAAGTCCAAGTCGCACCGGCCTCGACTTGCGCTAACCTTGTCAGCTCTATGCGGCAAATATGTCAGGAGGTGGTTAAAATTAAAGGAGCATCAACAAAATATTAGATTTGTATGGCAGTAAAGTTATAATAAACTTTAGTTAACTACACAAATGTTAGTTGATTATGTCAGTGAAGAATAATATTTGAATTATTTCATTGTATAACGTTTAATTTAAATAAATAATTGGAAATTTTAAACATACCGGTTTGTCTCTATTATTTTTTTCCACACTGTAGGTGTGTTTAGTCACATTTTTAGCCACTTTTTAGTAGTATTTAGTGTCATGATGTGTTGTTAGGCAAGTGTCTAAGTAAGACTTCCATCTTATTGTTGGATAAGCACGCAACCAAACCTCATAATCAAACTTATACTGACCTAACCTATCTTTTATCTTTTATGTTTTTTGTTTTCTTTTACTGCTTTTGCTCAGTAAGCAGATTATATAGGTATTTTGTACTTAAATGTGTATTCAGCCCCTTTATCTCAGAATTTAGCTTTAATTGCGTTTAAAGTGAAAGGATTTTTTTCACAAAATTTAACTCCATAATCCACAGCCATCAGAAAATTTCGCTGAAATTGTATTTGGTTTCATTCTCATGCTTCACTTATAGCACCATAAAATGACTGTCTAACTAATTTAAGCGCGCTCTCACAGTCTCTGCCGGGCTGACGCTTTATTTCGGGTATTAATTACAATATCTATCAATTTTCCTCTCACTTTTCGCCTGAAAGTACTTATTGAGTAGAAACTAGGAATCAGTAAGGGATGCTTAATCAATTTTGCATCTCAATCTCAATTTGATTTTCAATAAATTTTTAAGAAAATTACAAATTTAGTTGGCGCAGAAAAAAAAATCGGTAGATGGCGCTGCTGTCTTGTTTTTAACGTTTATTTTCAGCATTTTTTTTTCTTTCGCACAGCTCTTGCTGAATATATAGAACATTTAGATATATTAAATTGAGGTTAGAGTTCTCTGTAAATCAAATATCTTACATATATCTACATATAGATGCATCGGGTGACTGAAGAAGCTTAAGTGCGGCATCACTATGTTTGAAGTATTATATTCTTTCATTCTTTTTTCAATAATGGATCTGTTGTAACGGTTCACCAAATAAGATTTAACAGTCTTTTATCAGCTGCTAGAACATCCACACGTTATAAACATGCTGTTTAGATTGCTTCTGGAAAGATTTTCACACTCTCTCTCCCTCTCTCGCTACTCAATTCGTTTTCATAAGGCCGTTAGATGAGCATATAGTAGCAATATTTATGATTAACTTTTTTTATATATAATTTCATGCATTCTTAACAAATTTATTATATATCGAAAATGTTTCAAAAATTTATTAATATCTATTATTTGATTTAAAAGTATGTTTAACTAAACGCCACTATATTTTCCTTAAATTCCATTTTTGTCTGTGCAGCAAGCGGAAAAAATACTAAATTCCATTTTCATATATACATACACCCATTTCTATATTTCAATATAACAATCAATAATTCTTACTGCGTAACGAAGTGACTTTGCGCATGCGCTTTGGCCTGCTGCTATCAAACGTCTTTCCTCTCTCCACATGCCCGAGCACACAAAATAAACGAACAACAACAACAACAATAATTTTGTGTGGTTAAATGCGATTAACAGTAAATTAGCTATGCTTTAGAGACGGTGCGGCACAAGCGAGCGAGTTAAGTACAAAAAAAGCAACAACAACAACAACAGCATTCACACTGGCGCATTCTTATAAGGTAACCCTTTGAGCAAATAACAAGTCCATGCCATTTATGAAGGGGTTTCACAACAACAACAACAACACAGTCATTTAAATATGTATGTGCGACCAAAGTGCAAACAGTAGGACATTTATGGGTGTATCCTTGAAAACATACACGGCGCAAACAAAGCGTAGCGCACATAAAAGTCTACCGCAACACAAATTGGATTAACTTTTGTGGAATTTATGTGAAGTCAGAGCACAAAAGTCAATTTTACAACAATAATAACGGTGCGGTAGAAGAAAAAAAGACATTCGATTTTCTTCTTTGAATTATTTGAAGGAAGAATGTTGGTCTAGTGGGTTTGCCGGTTTGGGCAAAGGTTTACAACTCAAGGAGGGCAGGGCGGGAAAAATGGGCGTTAAATGCAACACTATTGTTGTTGTTATGCATAGTTGAACTGTATATTGTGCATTTTGCAAGAATTCTTATAAATTTCTAACGAAAGTCAATATGATCGATGCAGTAGTGCAATGGTAGTTTGTTGTTGTTAATGCATATGAAACGGTAAATAACAAAACAATTGGAATTGGAAGTCAAAAATGGTAAATAAGTATATATTTTTCACATATATTTAATAGTAATTAATAGTTATATGAGCTCTAGTAAAAAGAAATCCATTAATTTTCCAGTAGTGGAAAATCTCTAGGTAACTGCATCTCGCGTTGTATATATGTAAGCTCGACAGTAGCTCTCGGTTGGCAGGTAATTATTCATTCACCTAATAGTGCGGACCTAGCACCAAGTGATTGCTAATTGTGCCTGTTTATGACGATTGATTTTGTTCTTGAAAAATTCACCTTAGGAGAAGCCTATGAAAATCGACTGTTACAGAGTTTTGCCAATGGGTATCAGGGTTTCTATGAGAGTGACCATATGAAATTACCTTCAAAATGGCAATAAGTTATCGAACAAATCAGTGTATATTTGAACTAAATCGGAATATACCAATTATGCTAAATAATACCTACAATTGAATGCAAAAATAATGGATTTCTTTTTGCTAGTCTTTACATATTCCGCCTAGGTGTAGTTGTTTGCACTATCTTCTTGGTGGTTCTGTTTATCAACTATACTTGCTTGTCAGGCAATAATAAACCTCTGAGTCTATGTGATAAGCTGCTGTGAAAGAATTTGCTATATAAACTCATCAGCCGTTCGTAGGTACCTTAAGACTGTTTAGGTACCTCTATTACTTCCATAACATAAAGGCGTATAGCTTTCTTGGTCCTGCCTAGGCCAAATCAGTCGTTTTCAAGTACAGTATCATATTGTGTGAGCAGTCACAATCTACTACTGTCAATTTAGTTCTGAAATTAACCAAATTGGGATGTTCATCTGCTGAAACTGCGGTTTATAAACTAACTAAAACCTAGTACACTTGATCAGTTGAATAGTGTGATAACTGAAGATCGTTCATTGGCTTTACAGTTAGAAATTGTTGGAAAATTCGAAAGTACCTTTTTGAACTAAACAAAGACATAGTAATGATGTAAAGATGTAATAAATATGTTCCACATGTGTTTCGAAAATACCGCTAAGCTGTCAGTCCATATTTGATATATGGGCATATCAATTTGAACCCATTTCAGCTACATGGGCCGACTGCTTGTACAATAAAGGGTGTTAGGTTAGGGTTAGTGTGTGAGGGTTAGTTAAAATTGTTGTCTTTACTTTGTGATAAATGTAAATCTAGCCTCTAATTTAGTACTCTATGTGGTAACGAAATTAGCAGCGTCAATAGCTTTGTGCTAGTCTGGAAATTCTTCGTCGAGATAAGAGTATTTTGAGCCATATTTCGTAGTTTTCTGGCATCAGGAAGCTCCAGTGTTTCTAATGTGCATGTGTGAACACCGTGATCTCTGTCACTCGCATCATCTTCAATACTACTTAGCTGTATTATAGCTAATCTAACTATATGTTCGAACTATTTGTGCTACCTGAAAAAAATATTTCTTAAATTTTTTGTGCACTTTAAAGCTTGAACTTCGGATTTCAGTATCTCATTTGAAAAATTTCATTCAAAAACTCTCTCCGCGGCATATAAAAAAGATTTGTGCTTAATTAATTACAGAATATATTTTTCTCTTTCTAGCTTGTAACAAAAACGACCTCATACACATAGAGCATGCAAGAAGAGACACCCAGTGAGAACTAAGTAACTTTATATTTTGACCACTTTTTCAATCCCTTGTGAAGCAAACACTTTCGTACCTCTTTATTCATATTACATATTTCACGATTAAAAGGAATAAGCTGGACACTAAAAATCATAACTTTATTGTCTTTAAATTACCTAAAACACAAAATGAAATTCATAGCACCAAAAAGCATTCACAAACATAAATAATTTCGTGCAGGGCACATTTGCCTCAGCGGCCCGGTCATTCGCGAGTGCACGTGTGATGTAAGCCCGCACAATTGTGCGGTGATATGCCGACCACTGATCTAGATAAATTCTAGTTGAAGCTCTGAAGCAACACTCGGTTTGTCAAGGACTTAAATCTCGTTCAGTAGGAATTATAGAGTCAAAGCAAGGTGAACTCAAAAGCATTCGCATTTCTTCATGAAATATTAAACTACTATATATTTTCTGATATGAAGTTCGGCATCATCTATTTGCTCACAGAGTGGTAGTTAATAAAATAAATTATTCGCAAATCAAGGTACAACATCAATTTTTCTTAATTTGAAGCGTATTCAAACATTTCCAGCTTGCTGCCAAAAGAGAGCGCCGAAGAAGAAAACACATGTCACCAAGCAAAGCAGGCGACAATGACGCCTAGCACACTACTGTCTTGCAACTGCCACAACTAAACGGCCCGCTTGATTGATTGATGGCTGCATGTCTGCTGCTGCTGTGATTGCATTACTATCGATATTGTTTGTGGCACAATTTTCCATTTAAAGTGGAAATTTGCAAGTCACAGCCCAAAGCGGCAGCGCTGAAACACTGCGGCAGCAGTAGTTGCAAACAAAAGCGTATATCACAACAGATATTGTTGTTAGTAGCAAATAGAAAAGCAAAGAAAAGCAAAGAAAAGCAAAGAAGAGGGAGGCAAGAGCAAGAGTTGAGGCAATAGCAAAGCGGCAGAAATCAACCAAAAGTCACATACATTAGCACGCATTAAAGTGGAACACGCAAGCATGCGGAGCATCCGTCTACGCACTCAAACGAGGCGCTGGCATGTTGCACGCACACACACACTATCAGTGGGCCGCCTCACTTGCGCTGCGTTCCGTTGATTATGTATTGAAATCCATAACTGCTGTGCGGCATCTGTTGACCACAACGGACTGTAGCGGACCGACTGACTGTTCGCCAACAGCATATGCCAATAAACGCAATCAGCCAAACAATTGGCAGGGATAATCTGTTGCACAGTGGGAGCAAAGGCATGTATGCCGACAAACGGTACAGCACATACCGTTAGTTTATATTAGAGTAAGGCGTTGTTGGCATGAATTGCCAGAATTATTAGCATGTGGCAATGACAAGCAGTGCGACAGAAATGCAACAACAAAGGCAACAACAACCAGCAAATGAACATATGTGAACGCTGCTGCCAATCTGTGGCAAGCAAGTGGTGAGCGAGTGTGCATGTGTGTATGTGTGCAACTGCATGCGAAGCGATAAAGGTGCACGATGACCAGCCGAAAAAAGGGTGAACAAAGCAGGAAGCTATTTCAAATTAAAGCGTAAAAGTGAATGAGAACAAATCTATATATATATATATATATATATCTATCTATCTATATATATATATATATTGTTATATTGTATATATATAACAACATATATACATATATATTGTATGTATATTTGTGTGTACATAAGCGTTAGCTGAGCCTATGCTAACGTTATGGCAATCATTTGAAATGCCGTTTTTCGTGCTTCCTGTGGCAGCAATGGCAAATGTGGCAGGCAGAGCGCAGCGTGCAACCGCAACTGCAACGCCGCTGACCGCAGTCTCACTCGACACTTTGTTGTTGTTGTTGCAGTGGTTTTTTTTTTTGCGGTTTTTTCTCTGCCTGTTTGAGCTGTGGTTGCAGTTCCGCTACTTTGCCACATCTCTCAGCGCTTATCTCTGGCGGGCGTTACGCTAAATGATAGCGGCGTAGGGCGTGCGCACGGAAGTAGGCGGTCTCTAGCGTGACATTTTAATGCGTTTAACTGGCAAATATATACATACAAGTAAGCACAATATTGTTGACATATATTTTTATGTTTTCATTTCTGTCGCAAAAGTACTTCATTTTTTCCGTGTGAAATGAAATTAGGTTGCTCAACAGTTGTTTTAAAATATTTTTGTAGGTTATATTTAATTTTCAGTCAGTACACTCACGTGTGTGTAGCTATGTTGGTAGTAATTAGGAGCTTTAAATCTTGCAAGAGCCACAATGAATAATTCAGAAAATTCCTTACAACTTTGAATGGTGAAACTAAGAGGCTCGCTCAAAACCTCTTATCATTTTAAATGAAAACTTTTTTTTTTTCAAAATTCGATTTTATTATTCATTATAGTTGCTTCCGCATACGATACATAGATTTCACCGATCCTCGAATTTTTTTGAAACCATTTTTTCTAGTTAAATAAATATTTGTTTCAAAAACAGAATCAGTCTTGCCTTTGACAACAACTTATGTAATATTTCGAAATCCTATGCGAACAAAAAGTTCTATATGTCTAACCCTAACTGCTAGTATATTCTAGCTCTTTGATTCTCATAAGTTAAAAGTAAATTTTAGTTTTAGTTTATAAGTTATTTATTTTAGTATAAAGTAACAAGGAGCTTTGGGAAGGGTAAGAAAATCGAGATTTTGCGCTCAGGGGCAGTCTATGGAAATATGTATAATGTCTATAAATTTACACTTACTAATGTATCTGTATGTATGTCGTCATGTGTGCGTGTAGGCAATGGATGAACGAGTTCGGATAATTTCTGTAATAATTATAGCATATTTTTTTATATTTTGGTGGTTTCGTTTACATATTAAACCAGAAATTTTTACAACAAAAAGTAACAAAATTTTTTTTAATTTAAGCATGCTTTTAGTTTAAGGCAAAGTTTAATTTAATAAAAAAATTTTGTAATTTGGTTTTTGTAAAAATCCATAATTTCCAAATTTTTGGGGTAATAAAATAAAAATTGTTTATTAATATAAGAAAATGTATTTACTTCAAACTTTTTTTCGAATTTTTAAAAACCAATAATCTTACTTATTTTCTTAAATTTTTTCAATATTATCAAATTTTAAAATTTTTTCTACTTAAATATATTGAATTTTTTATCAATTTAAAAATAAAAGTTAATTTTATAAATGTTTATAATTTTTCTCATACTAAATATGAAAACTGTGCAATAAATAAAATATTGAGAAAATCAAAAAATATTGATATTAAATTTAAAATATATAATCGGTTTTAAAATAAAAATAAAATTTTTGTTTGCATGAAAAATGTGTTAAGAAAATAGTTATATAAAAATTTTAAGTAAGAAAAATTTTTTTAATATTTTAGTCAGTAGTAAAAATTAAGAACTTAAAAATTTTGTTGATATTTTATAAAAGCAACATTTATCAAAATTATATTAAAAAAATTTTTTTAGAAGAATATATCGAATTTAATTCTTCTTCTTCATTCCTTCATTCTTCATTCTTCAGGAAATCAAAAATAAAGTATTAAAATGAAAAAACAAATGAAGAAGTGCCAAGTTCGGGTATAATTCGATACAATTTCGAACATTCGATACTCTCGCAATTTGTGAGGCTCAAAGACGAGGAAATATTTTCAGGTGTTCACAAAAATTGACATTCAAATTTTTACAAATGTTAATATTTTCAGCATAAACTCAGCCAGAGGCAATGAGAACTTCATATTTGACAACTGGCGGTTCGTAAAGTCTTAGCACGATTACGACCATTCTTAGCTGACTGATGGCATACCTTGAAAGCTCTAGGTGTGCTAAGTTTTAATCCGATATCTTCCTTCGTGTTTGATTTATATGCTGTAAAGTGTAAGAATCAGAATGAATTTAAAGTGGTAGCATATGGGAAGTAGGCGTGGTTGTAGTTTGATTTCACCGAATTTTGCATTGCCACCATCGTATGGATGACAGGATGCATGCACGGATCGACAGACGGACATCCGAAATTCAACTTGTCTTTTCATCCTGATTATTCACTTATGTTTATGTATATATCTACTCGATTAATTTTAGGTGTTATAAACAACAATTAGGCGAACAAAACTATTATACACTGTGACAATATGCTGCGAGTGTATAAATATAACAAAAATAAACCTCCAATATTATAAAAAATTTTTTTTTTTAATTATTTGCTGAAGAGAAAAAATTAAATCACAAAAAAATTTGTTGCTGCGTGATACTAATATATAAGCATTTATGTAATTCTCTAAAATATAATCTTAAAATTAATAAAATAATTTAAAATTTTTGAAGGTCAAAAAAAATAAATAATTTCTCCAAAAATTAAAATATTTAAAAATGAAAAAAAAAATTAATTAAATCTCTAAACTTAGTATGTTTAAAAAAAAAAAAAATTGAATAATTAAATATATTATAAAAAAAATTTATGAAAATTTATTAAAAAAATTAATATATTTAAAAAAAATAAAAAAAAATTTATTTAAAATTATTGTTTTTATTTAAATTTTAAGTTTCTATCGAAATTTTAATTTTTTTTTTAAATTAAAATTTTTTTTGTATAACAAAATATTTTGTCTTACTTTAGATATTTATTGTTTTATTGTTTCTGACCTGGAAAAAAATATTTTTTTCATAACTTATTTTCATTTTTCTCGCTTTAAATGTAAAAATATGTGAACCGCACATTCCTGCATATCTCAGCTGTGGCAAGCTGTGACATACACACACGCACGCAATTGTGACAAAGCGATTGAATTGATTGTGATTGTTTTGTTTTTGTGTTTTTGTGAAATGAAATCAGTTTACGGCGGCCAAGCCTAGATCAATGAAAATAATAATAAAATTGAAAGGAGAAAACGGCATAAAAATCCATAGGAGCGGAGCAGCTACAACAACAACAACTGATGCTAAGTAATTTTTTTGCAAATTTATTACTTACAACGCTAAATGATGTTAAATTGTGACAAAAACAACAACATCAACAACATCAACAACAAATAACAACAACAACAGCGCCATTAATAAAAGCCTGTGAACATCAGTCAAGTCGATTAGTGTGAGTCTCGAGCAGGCTTTCAGCCAGCCATGTCATGCAGCCAGTCATTCACTCACTCAATCGTTGATTTGTTTGTCGCCTGCGGGCAAATGACGTTCGTTGCTTAAGTCTTTTGTTTCACTGACACGTCTCCAACATTTTAACGAGTAACTGCTCTGATTGTTACTGCTTGCTGGCTGGCTGGCTGGCTGGTTCGCTGGCTTACTTGTTGTGCGTGCTTGATTGCGCAGCGCATACGCAAGCCCACACACATACAAACACACAAACACACACACACACACACATGAATACATTGTTGTTGATTGTAAGCAAATTAAGTAGCGAAAAATTGACACGTCGCGTACGCACTGCTCGTTCCAGACGCGTCGCTGTGTGCCACACGTACATAGCGGGTCGACAACAGCGCTGGCAACAACAACAACAACAAAATAAACAACAACAGCAGTGGCAGCAGCAGGAAACAATAACTGCGCTTTTTATGTTGTTGTAAGTGAAAGAAATCAGCAAATTTTTATCTTCCCGTTGTTATTGCTATTATTGACGTATGGGTGTGGCGCAAAAATTACAATAATATAGGCATATAATATTAATGGTATAAATTACATGCAAAATACGCGTCGAATATGAAAATGAGGTGAGGTTTTGTTGCTGAACTAGCCGCTGTTCACAGTTCATTGTATTCAAATTGCAACAACAACAAAGGATGAGGCTTTAAAATCAAAGCAAAAATTCTTTTTAATAAAAAAAAATGCTTATTAATTGATTCCATTAATTTGAAATTGGGCTTGACTGATTGTGTTTATGTAAATCATTTAGCAAATATTTTCTGCGCCGTTATGTAATAGACGCTTAAAGTACAGCTTAAGCCTTGAGGTGGGGAGAAAGCGGAGCAATACTAAACATTAATGCTAATGTTAACAAGTCTAGTGTGAGATTCTGTTAGCAACTAAGTGGTATCTAGAATCTTTGGTCAAGCTGTAAGAGTTTCCAAAGAAGATGGCCTATATATATTTTCAGGGTAATTAGCGGCTTATTTGCTGTAAGTTACTGTTATCAGAGGCGTGTGACATAGAGGATGTGTTAATAACATCTTCAATGTAGAATTTCATGCTTGTGATGCTAGTCTCGCGAACTTAAAATATTACTATAAGGAGCGGCAGCAATAATATGCTCGAGCCAAACTTTTTCCATTGTCATAGAGTCAGGCAAAAATAATTAATTCTGCTCAATCGAAAACTAAGATCAGGAGTTAAGGCTGATAACACCGCCAACCATGAAGTGAAGAAGTTAAAAGTTGATATAAAGGAAATAGAAATATATTTTATAGAATATAAGGGATGGCGGCCGTTACCGCTAAGTACCGTTAAGTACCAGAATCGCATGACTACCTTCGCGCTTCTCTCTGTTGCTTACCGCAGTGGAGGATTATTTAATATCTGACACAGTTGCGCTTAGCATAAACGAAAGCCTATAACGATGAGTAAAACGATATATATGATACCAATTTGGGGTACCAACTAGTTGAAAGGCAAAGAGTGAAGGCAACAGCTTCTTTAGCTGCATTGAAACATCTGGTAATGAAAATATACTGGTCGGCAATGTGGGGAACCGTCGGTAGTTTTCAAAAGAATTACCAGCATAAATGCATAAAAAAAACAAAAATTTTTACTAGCTAGTTATTCAGATCGTCGAACGATAATCTAGATGCAGCTGGTGTTCTTAGGTGCTTCTATGCAAGAAGACTTCTGAATGCAGCGCTAAAAACTCAAATCTTTCGGCACTTAGAAAGTACTAAGAGGAAAAGTTAAAAAGGGCACTAAAGAGAAACGGCAGTGTGATAGGGTTGTATCTCTTTTAAGAGAAAGATGAGTGAAGTAAATATCGGTGGCTGAACCCTTTAACCTTTTAATGTTATAAATCCACAAAACAATTAACAAAAATTGACTGTAAAACAAAATTTCTTTCGAACAAGTTTGCCAATTCGCGACTTGCCGCGCCTACAATAAAAAATTCATTATAAGGTACCGAATATATGTGCAATAAATTAAAAGATTTTTCATATCGATAATAAAGTAATACTTTTTAGTGTGATTTAGCTGGATTATTTGGTCAAAAATGTAGCAGAATTCTGCCCACTCTTACTTTCACTCGTTAGATTAGCCATTTTGTGGGTAGTTCCAGCCTTTGAAATGTAAATATTTGCAACGAGAAGCACGCTACCGAGGACTCACTGAGAAAACTAAGGCCTATACTGGTCGATGATTGCATACATTTTTTAAAAAATTGCGCTTAATTGTTGAAATGCTTATATTGCCACAAAATAAACCCACTTAGAAGTCAACATAAAATATTGCACAACATTTTCTTGGCAATTTAGCATTTTAATCAGACCGTCTTTCAAATATTTATTAACTATTGATTGGCACAGATATTTCGCTATTTGCAAAAACAAACTCAAAACATAAAAATAACTGCGCCAGAATAATAAAAAAAAACTCAACAGTTCTTCGTGAGCAACACACTTTGCGAGGCTGAAGGTAAAGCTGCACACACAAACACACACACATACATACAGGTACATAAGAAAATAAAAATTAACAAGCTTGCAACTACGACGGCAAAGTATAAACTAGTATATAAATATATATATATTTTTTTCAAATAAAATCTTTGCCAACTCAATGCTAAAATACAACTGAATATTAGTTCTGGGTCATAACAACAACTGTTAACGGCATTTTATTGACAAGAACTCATAACTGCATATGCAAGCAGCAGCACGAAAGAAATATGACTATGCCATGCAATACAAACAGCTGCAACAAAAAAGCAATAATTCGTGTCGTTATAAATAGCTGCAGTAACAACAAGTACAACAGCAGAAGAAATAAGCAAACGAAAATCAAATGCTGGTATTAAAAATATATTTTCTCTATATACATATATATAGACATGAATGAGTTATAAACGGTTTAAATGTATGGCCATGCTTTAAGAAGATGTCACACACACACACACACACACTTATATATATCTTACCATACATACATACCTGGTTTGCATGATTGCATTTAGGTGAGTGCCTTGAAGTATATTACTTGCAACAGCGCATCTGCCGTTTACTACTAATATGTGCGTAATTAATTCTTACTAAAATTCAACCTCTTAACGCTTCTCCATAAGTGTTCAGTCTTCTAATATAGTTGACAGCTTTTGAGTGCCTTTTTTGTTGTTGTTTCTTAACACCCCGAACCACGCTGTGTGTACCAAAAGTAACGGGAATGTTCTTCGAATGTCAGTGACTTCGACTTTAATGGCATAGCGCATCATGAATTCTTGCCTCAAGGTCAAATGGTCAATAAGGAGTACTACCTACAAGTTCAAGGCCGTTTGTGTGAAGCAATCCAAAAAAAAAAACCAATTCATGGCTTTTGCACACTTTTGCTCAATTCTACTCACACTTCGTTGCTTGTTCGTGAATTCTTGGCCAAAAACAATGCTCTAACGATCCTCCTTATTCGCTACGCATGGTTCCGTCTGACTATTTCCTATTCACAAAAATAAAGAGAACCTTAAAGGGCCGTCGTTTTATAAGTATAGATACAAGCTGACATTAAAAGCGCATCGCTGAAAGAGCTAAAGAGCTAAAGGCAAACCCAAAAATCGAGTTTGAGAAGTCTTTCGACATTTTCGATTGGAATAAGCGCTGGCATAAGTGCATCATGAAATCGAATGGAGTCTCTTTTGAAGGCGACAACATTAATGTAGACGAATGAATAAATATTTTTTTCAAAAAAATATTTCACCTAAGAAAAATTCTCGTTATTTTTTGAACACACTTTTTATATTGAACATTTCAAAAAAAAATCCATATAGCCACTCCCTTCAACATATGCGATCGAAGATCATTTTTAAGACCTACGGAACCACAAGTTTTTCAAAATTTTCAACTCGCTTAGAGTTCATATTTGCTTTGACTAAATTAGAACCGAATTAAGAGCGGCCTTATAAAGCATGAAGTGTCTCCTCCAGTGACTGGCATTCGCTGTCCGGTGTAATCCTAACTACTTGCTGCTACTATGGTATATAAAACTTTTGCTTTTGCGTATTTGGATCCAATTACTGCCTTCGGCTGCTGATGGAGATTTTCAATCCTGATTCAAACTGATCCTTTTATTACTACACTCTAGCAGTAGATTCACTAGTGTATCCTTTTACTTCATACTTTTTGATCTTTATGGACTTAATATGTGAAAAATTTTTTCTTCAAAAGGTTTTCTTCAAACTCAGTCCACTGTCTACTTTGCTTTGAGTACCTTGTTCAATGGCAGAAGCATTTCTAACCTTTTAGGGGTCATATTCTGGATAAAGAGAATGGAATTCAATGGAAGTTGATAAAATTTTTGCATTTTGTATTTCTTTTTTGTTGTTGGTTGTCTAACTGATATTTCTTGGCACATAGCAAAAATCCGATGGGCAAAAAAGAGTGTACAGAACAGTTAATAAGAGCCTTTAAGGAAGACGATAGCACTGTTTGGCTGACTGTTGAACTCTTGAAGGTGAAAAGTATTATAATAAATAGTCGAAATATGCTTTGTAGAGGTAAGGTTCTATTTCCAACATTTTAGAAGAAATTCTATAGTCAAGTACTGCTTGAGACTACATTAAATGAAGGTTCTAATAAAATTCCCATTATATTTATATATTTTTATAATTTTATTATATTTTTCATTTACTCACAATGTATACTTAGAGCTTTAAAGTAAGCGCGATCTTTTGCAGAATCCGAGCTTGAGAAAGTTAGCTACACTTTAATCCTCTAAAATATGATGTTACTTAAGAAGCTGTGTTAATAGAATTAGTAACTACGCTCCTTTAACTTAAAGGAGCTTAACTTAAAAACTTAACTCAACTCTTACTTTGACATATATCATTATCCAATAAACTACCAAAAAAATTGTGCTTCGAAGTTTGACCCAGTAGCCGCCGTTTTGCGACAAAATATCAGTTAAAAAACAATTTTTAAACACTCAAATAAATTTTTAATAACGGTTGAAAGAAAGACGTGCTATAACTTTTTCCTTACACTCGAAAAAAATGAAAAAAGTAGAAATTTAAAGGGCTTTAGACTGGCTTAACCCTTAAGTTAGGCCTTTTAGTGATTTTGTAAAATTTCTATGTAATTGTATATATGTTTGCTTATATAACCACCTCACTGACTGACGTCCTTATACAGCAAAAGCATATCATAATAACTAGCCAGTATATGCAAAGGACCGATTAGATATTAATTTTGTTTATATTGTTCTAGGAGAGATTTGGAAGCAAAATGTTGCCTTGAGCACGGTGAGATGGAAGTTTTGGATTTAGCTGCTTCATTGAAACATTTTCCACCAATTGTACCTTGTGAAGGACGAAGGATTTCTTCAAAAGTATTCAAAGCTTACTAGGAGGATAATTTAAATGCCAGTATCTCTAGTCAAAATATTAGGTTTCGCGGCCAAATACAACGGAATCGAACTGTTGTTATCACTTTTCAACCGAAAACTGTTGTGTTGTATGTGGTTGTGAAGAATGTGGCATAAAGAAGTGCTGCAACAACAATTTTCTATGAACTGGAATTTATTCAAGAAGCTTAGAATAGAATTCTAATGTGTTATTTAAGGAATACTATTTATTAAAGCTACAAATCAGTTACTTGAGCATCAATGAGAGCTGCTAGCATCGAAGGCGGAGAAAAACTTTTCATACAAGTCTATTACACAAGAAAGCTAGTCTGCTTGGCAGAGCAGGGCTGAACAAAAACTTAATATACGATGAGTATATCATTCCCTCTATACAATTGTAGGCAGAGGTATATGAACCAAATGACTCATGCTACTTACTTATTAACTATACAAGTGCTTGAAATGTGCTAAACTTTCGTTAGTTCATTGTTGTCTATTAAAGTTAGCCATATTAGCACAATGATTGTATACTAATAAAAAAAAAAAAAAAAAAAAAATTAACTAAAAATTGTCGCCATTTAAAAGCACTTATTGCTGCATCAGCACGATTTTGTATTATTTATTTATATTTATTCTTATTTTCCCTCATTTTTCGCTGTATTATTGAAATAGACTGCCAGTAAATGAGCGCTGCTAATCTTTAATATAATTTTTACAATTTTACAACTGCACATCGCAAAGGTTACGTGCCCATTTATTATTATTTTCACCTTATATATGCGAGTGTATTTATATAAATGCCGTTGGCACGGCGATAAAGTTTATTACATTTTATTACAAAGATGACAGTCAAAAGGTTTCGAGAAGCGCCGAAGTGCATAACACCTGCTGTTGCTGGAAAACCGGGACAAATAAATGAGTACTACTGAACGAACTGATAGCTAGATGAAGTAGTTGTGCACAGCTAACATATAAACTATTACACACACAGAAATATATATGTAATGCATATATTTGAACCAATCGTGGGGTGGTCAGGTGTTGAAATAAGTTATATACCCGTAAAAGCCATAAAGTAGCGGCATGTGCTACCAACACCACCATTGGCAGCGGTGAAAAAATATAAATAATAAATTGGAAAAAAAAAGCTTTGGCAAAATCACTTTGAACAATAATGAACGGCACTGCGCACTTTTGACGACCTCGTGCATTAGTCATTGGCGGATGCGCAAAGGCCAACGCGTGCAAAATCCAAAGCGGGTTGCATGGTGAGGCGGCAGAGCGTTGTGTTATATGTAGAAGCTGCGGTGTGAGTGGCAGTGGTGGAGAGACAATTTGCTATTTTAGCAGAAATCAATGAAGCGTGGCAAAAAGTGTATACGACTAACAGAAAAATACATTTTTGAAAAAAAATAAAATTATTTTTTTATTATTTTATATATATTTTTTTTTTGTTATAGAAATTTTTGCTTTATGATACCGTTTCAGAGAAATAATATTTTTTATACAGATTTTATGCAGAGATAAATAAAATAAAATTTAATGAATACTAAAAAATATAATATAATAATAATAAAGATATACTTTTAAATAATTTTTCCCAAAAAAATTTTTTAACAGTTTTTCCAAACTTTTTTAAAGAAATTTACTTATTCTAATTCTATAGATCAAAAGAAATTGTATATAGATTTCGAATAAAAAAGTAACTTCACTTAGTGCTAAAAATTTAATATAATACAAGAAAATATTTTTATAGAATTATTTATATTTTTTTATAGAATTTTTCATTTTATAATTCCATTTAATTATTATAATAATTATATATAGATTTTAAATAAAAGAAAATTTAGTTAATATTAAAAAATATAATCCAATATTCAAAAAAATGTCTTTATACAACTTTTGGAATATTTTTTTTGAATATTTTTGGTTTTTTTTTTAATTTTTTTAAAAAATTGCTTTCTGCACTTGGTTTTAGAGATTATATTTTTGTAATTTAAATTATATAGAGATTTTAAATAAAAAAAAAAAAATTTATTTATGATAAAAAATATAATATAATACAAAAACTAAGTTCTTTCAAATAACTTTCTGAGAAAAAAAATTTGTTTGTATTATTCTTTAAATTTTTTTATAGACATTTTCATTTTATAATTCCGTTTTAGAGAAAAAATTTTTCAATTATACTTTAAATGAAAAAATTTTTACTTTATACTAAAAGAAAATAATATAATACTAAATAATAAATTACTTTTAAATATCATTTTGAAAAAAATTTTATTTTCTTATTGTTTTTATTTTTTTTACATTTTTTGTTTTACTTCTTATAATTATGTTTTAGAGAAAAAAAATTTTCAAATATGTTTTAAATAAAATAAAGTTTGGTTAATACTAAAAAATAGAATATAATAAAAAATGCTTTTACACAACTTAAAAAAAAGTCTTTTTCTTCATATTATTTTTTATATGTTTTTTACAGAAATTTTCTATTCATTATTCCGCTTTAGAAAAAAAGTGTTTTCATATGCATTTTTAATACAAACAAAAGATTTTGCTTTAACTTTTGATTAAAAAATTTTAATTTAAAATTTTCATTTAAATATTCATCACTGAATTTTTGTTTTTGTTCGCTTGTCTGTGTAATGTCTTTGGGTCAAGTTTGCCAGCAATGCCATTGACCTGTTTACAGTGGGTCACCAGCAGTCGCAGCAAATACATACTTAGATATTGTTAGCGGATTTCCTAGTTATTGTTGTTGTAATACTACGATCACTTCGCATTTTCCCAAGCTTACGGCAACATTCTGACATTGGATAAATTGAAAAATATTTTCATTTTATGACTAACGCGTCCAAAACTAGCAACAACTAACCGTACGTACAACAAGCAATGCCATCATAGTTAGAATATATTCATTGCCAGCATACTACGCTGTGAACTGTTAGTTTGCAAATGGTTGGAGAAAAAAGTTGTGATTTATGTAGCAAAACGCCTCTTTCCAACACCTCTCTTTCTCACACCCCACAAGCACGAGTACACACCGCCCATTGCGGTGTCCGTTAGCGCTGCGGATGGCTGAGTTCATTCTTGACTTACTCAACGATGGTAGTTGTATAACAATAACAAAAACAATAAGAATAATAGTAAATTCTCTCGCAAATGTACAGCGTTCGGCAGTGCCCACCAGGCAGCGTTAGTCCACGAGCTGTCAGCACAATAAGGAGTTGCAGAGTGTAGTGTTGTAAAGCGACAGCAATGATTGTTAGTTGGCAATTGAGCTTGTCAACGAGCGCATCATTGGTGGTGGTCAAAATGTAACCCAGTTAACAGAAATGTGATGAAGTGGCATCTGCTCAACTGTTTGGTAACGAAGTACGTTCAAAAGACAATTGTGTTTTGGCTTTCAATCACTAGTGCAAGTGATGCCAGACTTGCTAAAAATTCTCCGTATATTAGCAGACTGCGATTTTGAGATATTTTATGAAGTGCTTTTGCTGACCCCACCTGCAACTTTGGGAGGTATTTCAGTTGATTTAAATGCTCCTTTTGTTGAGCCGAACTCATGAATTATGGTATAATCACTGAAAGTAGTACCCGAAACTATTTCATCTGTTTACAAAATTGGTGGGTTATATAGTGGCATTGAGTGCTAGGAGCGCTAACAACTAGTTAAAGCGCAAATCTGTTTAAAATATATTAATCAATATTTTTTAGTGCTCTTGCTAGCGCTTGCTTAAAGCGCAGAAAACCTTAACGTTCATCCATTTTCTTAATATATACAGCTAACAACGTCTATTACAATTAAAAACGCCATAAGAGTCTCGTATTTAACTGTTGAGCGAAAAACAGGGAGCCCCAAAGCACGCTTTCGAGCCTCTATTTAGTATTAGGAACATAGTGGTACAGATTGCGGGCTATTGCCATACCATAATATTACAAGTCGGGTTCTCACCTAAAGTAAAAGTACCGTTACTGAGTGCTGCGCTGAGAAGCTCATTCGTTATTATAAAATCGAACTAAGCCCAAAGGTCTATTATATCTCATATAAGGCAGGTAATTTACTAAAAGTGATGAATATTTACTTAATTTATTGCCGCTAGTTTCCAATTGAACTTTTGTGTATAGTGCATATAGTCTAGCGCAACTGCAGATCCACTGCTCCAGTTAGCCGCAATTTAACCTGAATTTTGTTTCAGAATCTAGCTCTGCTAACAATTACCTTGCCTTGGTATATAGATAAGGCAGATATCCTTCAAAGTTAGTATTATAATTCAATTTTTTTTTTGCTGAGAAGCATTATTTCTGTACAACTTAGACAAACTCGTAAACGCGCAGCTTTTTCCGGCACATCACTGCCGAAGAAAAAACCACCGATATTATCAAGCGCGCCATCTAGCGGCTGCAATCCTCTACTGTTGCATTTTTTTAGCCTATCTTGCAGCGCCGTCCTCCGTAAGAGAAAAAATACCCCTGCTAAATATCTCTGATAAAATAAATGATAAAAATACCACTCAAAAAAGACATCCTCTAATGAACCCATCGACAAGTTCGTCCTTATACATTATATTCGGCATAACTGAGCTGGATTTTAATATGCAACCAAATGTATGATATTTTAGAGGGTATGGAAATAAAAAGCGCCTTGAGCTTCTGAAACCTTTTGGCGCCTATTGAAGCCTTATTTCTGTGTTGTGGAAGAGAAAGATGGTCTGTAGTTTCACACTTGGTCCACCTTCTGCACAACAAAGCTATTTTTATTAGAAGGAATGCGTCACGTTTAATTGAATTTTTTCATTTTATTATTGAATATGGATTAAAATATCCAAATTATTTTAATTATAATTTTGTATTGTCTCATTCTTGCACACTGCGACTAGCTATACTACATTTATACAAAAAAAAAAAAAAAAAAAATTATGCAAATTTTAATTATAGCTAGTAGTTGAGTTTCCATAAGTTTCCGGTATAAAATATTATTTCATAAAAAATGCTGGGTACCCATACAGAAAATTTCAGGAAGTATATAACACAATAATAAACAGTTCCTTTTGGCTTACTGTGCGCCACATACTATATTTGTTTGCCACACTCAGCTTGTGGCATGTGGCAAGCGTACTTGTCTTCCAATGCCATGCGGTAAACGCGTAAAGCACCCAAACACACATTATTTGCTGTAATTCTCATTTGAGCTTCTTCTTATGCTTTTCGCTTTTGTTTTTTCATTTTAACTAAGCAACTAAATTTATTTTATTATTTGTGTTTTTGCGCACATTCATTAGAATTCCTCGTACATTTATTTGAATTTGTGTAATTTTTAATTTTAGATTAGATGAGTTCAAGAGTCACGGTTTATGCCAATGCTGCACAGCACAGCTGCAGCCATCTCCAACTGGCAGTCAGATATTCAAGCAACTGCTGCCGCTGCCACACTGCGCTTGCAACAATAATTCTTGCGCTGCTGCTGCTGCTTCTTGCCTTGGCTAACAGATGCCGCCTCGGTTGCTGATTCATTAATATGATTTTATGCGCAATTTTACAACACAAACACGCTGGGAAAATATTGGTGCGATATACCAGCGATGTGACTGACGGCGCGAACGAGTGGTTTTTCAACTGAAGTGGACATTATTCATAGGTCACCGGCAGCCACAGCAACACTGCCAACTAGTACCGCGTACCGCGTACCGCTAGCGCTGCCAGCACTGACGACAGCGCTGCTAATACCAAATGTGTGCAATGAAAGGCAGCAGTGACAACAACGGTTGCAGCTGTGTTGCTAATGCCACTTGGCAACTAATTGTAATTATTTCATTATTCTATTATTATTGGTATTAGTATTGGGTTGTTCGGAAAGTCATTTCGTTTTTTTTGGGGAACATGAAAGACAGTTTTCGTATAATGCCTTTCAAATGGCCATAAACAGTTGAATTCGACAAATTTAACCTCTCACCGATCTCTCGTGTGGTGATTCGCCGATTTGCATCAACTAATGCCTTTATCGCATCTTTGTCAGCTTCGACCGGCCTTCCAGACCGGGGTGCATCTTCGACATCAAAATTGCCGGATCGAAATTTTGCAAACCAGTTCTGGCACTGGCGTACTGTTAACACGCCTTCTCCATACACATCCGTCAATTTTTTTCTCGCTTGGACAGCATTTTTACCTTTTCTGAAGTTAAAAAGTAAAATATGACGAAAATGCTGCTTATTGCTCTCCATATTTAAAAAGGCACCAACCAAAAACTACTGGGTAGAATTAATAGAACTTTTTCACACACAAGCCTTGCAATATCAGCTCTCATGACATATAATGGTTATGGGGCTTAAGTGTGAAGTTAGTTTCGAAAAAACGTAATTAAGTCCTCTAGCGGGAAAAAACGAAATGACTTTCCGAACAACCCAATATTTTATTTTTTTATTTTTTTGTTATTAACTAATTATTATTAATACTATTCAGTTGTTGGTATTGGCAGTGCATTGTTGCTGGTGCGCAAAGTCATGCAAATTTTTATAATTTTTATGACAGTTGCACGTTGCAGTTGCCACCAATTAGACTGTAGTTCCACGTAGTTCCCCCTGCAGGTCGGATGATAAGAATAACACGCGGTAAGGCATGCCTGTCGTAAAAGGCGACCAAAATCCATAAAATGCGCTGCATTTGAAATAGACTTTGCCCTAAAAATAGACTTAGCCATGTCCGAAATAGTGCTATATTACTTAGCTTGAACTGTACACACTTAAAGAGGCATTTTAGTTCAAGCTAAAAATGCCACCAGTCGGAGTTAAATGAGTAGCTTAACTGGAAGTAGTCTCGGCTACGTGGTCTGACCGGAGACTTTAATCTGTTACCACGGGGAGCAGGAGCCCGTTGGAGTATGGAAGGCGCTCCAAACTGCTCATTGCGGTAGGCCTTTCGGGGAGTATCGTGTTGGCTGTGATTTAATACCTGAATGCTAGTCGAGCTGTTGGGCGGTACAGTTCAATGTGGAGTTGCATCGCAACCGGGTGCCCGACCCATCGAAAGGCAGAGATTTCAGATAGGCCTCGAGCCCTACCAAGGTGGTTATAGCGTCCATTTTCACAATGCCGATCGCTACCGTGTAAATTATGATTGAAAACAAATACACTTTTTAAAAAATATGCCAGAAATGAAGTGCTTAGTTTTATGCTTTATTGCTTAGTTTAAGTATTATATGAAATATGTTTATTTGAGCAAAGAAATTAGATCTGCTTTTTGTTTAGCACAATCTATTTAAACTTGTGCCAAATATTTTAAGAAGGAAAGCTGTTTGCATTGCCTTTAAATTTTACTCCTTTTGTGTTAATATACTTGAGTATGTGAATAACTAGGGCAATTTTCCATATATTTTTAAGAAACTTTATTGGTATGGTTTTGAGTCCTTTAAGTGAATGGCTTCTATGGACTATTTGCTGAGAAGCATCTCTTTATGACCTCTTCTTCCATATATCCTCTTTTGGCTAAGAAATACAAGTGTTTAGTTAAAAGCTTGGCGGCAATATGCGTCAAAGCCATAAGCAAAAATAATTTTGGTTGAATTTATACCGCTTTATGAAGAAGCATCATGTTTTCCTAGTGCAATTTCCTTCTTTTTATTTTTTACATATTGCATTAGTGCGCACATTTTGAAAGACCCCTTATATGTTCTGTTAAAATGTTTTATAGTTTACAGTATCTCATATTTCTTTTATTTCTTTAATATAAACTTTTCATACAGTACTTAAAATAATAAGGGTTTCATACCTTAATTAAGGGGTAAGGTATTTAAAAACGTAATAAAAAAGGTACTAAAAAAGGTTTCAGGCTTGTTTAAAAAAATTTATTTTTTTGATTCTTAAATTATTCTTCTCAGCAACCTTTGGAAGCAAGAAAATTTCGAAATGAGTATGCATCGGCTACATTGATTTTAATAGGTAGTAATTGCAAATATTATAAATTTTTTTTTTTAATTAAAACAATAAAAGTATTAAACAACTCCTTTGTATTAAATTTTGTACTATGGCCTATGTTGAGGGTTAGAGCTTGTTTTTAACACTTGGTATATTTAAAGGTTATAAAGTAAAATATCTCCTATGTAATTCGGAATATTCTTCACAAATTTCTGTAAAAATTTAGTTGGAAAAGAATATAAATGATTATTTTTTGTGCCTTTTTCCTTCCTTCTTAAGCAGCACGTTACAATAACTAGATCAGATAAATGGGCAGAAAAAATCACTTGAAAACGCTAATACCAAGTAAACTCCTTCATTTTGGTTTAGATTTTTTTTGTATTTTTTAAAGAATTTTTTTGATTGCATTAATTTTTTTATATTTTATTTTAGCATACCTAAGGATAGATCACGCGTTTTAATAATATCTAAAACTAGAATTGTAAAGTAGGTTTAGGAATATCGTAACATCGATATATACATTGAAAATGTTCTAATTAATGCCAACTTTTGAACTTAAAGACTTAAAAAGTGATATAAAGTTGAAACAAAAAACATCAAACAACTCATAAATATAACTGTTTAAATGAAGTTAATCAGAAAATCCTTTAATTTACACAAGTTTGCTGAAAGTTTGTTTAAAAAGTGAGCGCAGTTATTACGGGGATCCAATACATTTTGAATAAACACAAGAAATCCAAGTAAACTTTTCCTCCAAGAATATAAATTGAACTAAGTAGTTATGTCGAGCTGTTTCGCAGCTGCTCGAACTAATGTAGTTAGTATATATTTCGAATTACTACAACATCTGGCATATTTCTAACAATTAACATTTCAAAGCATATCAACGGACTCAAAATGCTAATTAGTGCTATGTGAAACAGGTGAGTCCCTGGATAATTAGGCTTGTGATTCATATCAATTCCAAAATAGTTTATGACTAGTATAATGCACTATGGGGATTCTCTTTCTATTCTTGGTATTATTTCCGATATAAACTTTCCGAGAATATTTCTACGGAATTTACGTAATTTTTATTCAGAAGCCTCAGAAAGTTTACAAATTGCAATACTTTCATCACAAAAAAGTTGGATTGGCAAACAAGTCTAATGGTGATGCTGACTTTGCTGTTAAATAGTTTTATGAAACCATATCGGTCAGTAGGGTCAAAATTTGGAAAAGGAACGAAATAAGAGAAATATTTGAGTTTCTTTAATTTCCTTATGCATATAATTCTTTAATATCTTTAGTGTCATTTTATTAACTTTACACGCTTTTATGTAACTTAGTAGCAACAAATTATTTAGAAATTAATTCCGCAAAAATACCATTTCTTTATCTTCACTTATATACCTCTTCTCCATCCTCATGCCTAAAGTTAACTTAAGCTCAGCACTATTTTTCAAAAATATAATTCTCCTATTGTGTCTTCCAAATATAAAACCTGCTGGGTTATATGATTTTCAGAAAAACTCGCACAAATTATGCGCCAAATCTACTGTAAATATTTGGATAGCAAAAGAATTCAATAACAATAGAGTTAAAAAAAACAATAAGAAATATCATAAACATAAAGTATTTATATACAACCATATGAAATATTTTTCATATGAAATTTTTTTATAAATAAACGCCCAAAAGTAATAAGACCGAAAGTTCACATAATTACCGACAAAAGCACCAGCTGTTTGGCGTTGCTTACTTTTTGCCTACATATATGATAACAAAAGACTCAAGCAACGAACTTTACTCTAGTAATCCAAATTTAATGAGCTGAACTGTTGTGCTTGATTTGCTGACAATTGTTAAATGCAAAGCATTGTCATTTTGGTATTGTTTGCTTATGTTTTTTTTTTTTTGTTGTTGTTAGTGTTTGTATTTTAAGTACAAACAAATTGCTTAACGTTGCGAACGACAAAAGGAGAGAGTGAATGAACTGCAGTAAGGTAAAAATTGGAGTAAAGCGCTTTTTCTCAATAACAAATGCGTGAGTGGTTTGAATATTTTCGCTTTTACGAAATTCGAGTTCAAAATTAACAGCAAAAATGTGTTAGGAAGCGCTTTTTTTTGCAAGCGCTCAACTGTGGGAACCCATCTATGTGTATAATAAGAGAACGCATACATTTGAAAAAGGGTTATAAAATGCGCCACATTTTGGAAACTAAAAAGCAGCAGAATTATAGAAAGAATATAAACAATCTTTAAACTATGAAAAGTTAGTGCTGAGTTGGTAGTGAAATTCTCACACTCTTTGCAACAAAAGCGTCTCATGTTTGTATGCCATTTACTTTAGCACTTAACACCCGTTCAATTTGTGTCAAAGCATAGCATTTGAATACAGTGCAACTCTTTACTCTGCAGTTGCGGAGCACAAATGGAGCATAAAATTAGTTGGTGGGGTATTTAGAGCTTTGTGAAAATTAGACCAAAACGAAATCACACCTTATAACAATGATGCTGGCTGAACCAATTCCTCTATTGCCTCCACGAGGCTGAGCGTAGTGTTAACAAAGCGCTTCATTTATGAGCGTTTATGACTCGCACGTTAAATTTGTACAAAAAAAGGATGTACTTTTTATGTTTATAGAATTTGTAACTATTGCACTTTAACAACAGTTCATCAACAAATTTGTAATTTGAGAGTTTGCACTAAATTTATGTTAGACATAATTCTCCATTTGTGATTTCAAGTTTTACGTTATGTCTCTAAATTGATAACAATGTGTCAGGGGTCTTCTATGCATGTGAAAAGCCAAATATGTGTATAAGTAGTTAACTTGAGTAGCGTGCTGAAACTAAGAGAAAAGCAGTTAGAATTTTATTTTACGCAGCATTGGTTTATCACAACATTTAAAAAAGGCTACCAAACTGCCGTCCCCATTTTTAAACTAAACTTTCCTAGATAAGCGGTTAGCCAGTCTACTATCAAAAAAGAAAGAAAAATCAAATATTTTTTTTTTAATTATTAAAACATTATTCAATGGGTGAAGTAGTACAAAAAAGTTCTCCCCTCTCCTTGAACTTGAAAATGTATATTTCAAATCGGTCGACGCTGGTACTCGGAGACTATCGCACGTATCCATTTCAAATTTTAACTGCAGCTTCACAAAAATATTATCCAGCTAACTATCTGCGACTTTTTGTTGCTGTTGTAAATTTTATTATTTTCTATAAAAAATTACAAAATTTAATTGCCAAATTTAATATTATTTTTATTCAATTTCAAATGGCGCAAGTTCCTAGAATCAACGCCGTCCGTAGAAATCCTATTGCAAGAGATTAACCCACTAGTACCGCCATTATCTATCAAAATGTTATATAAAAAATTTTTACATACCCAAATATATGTTTAGAAAAGTCTGCAGGAGAGAAATGCGTTTCTTTTTCGGCCTTTTTAGTGCTCTAGTATAGCCTATTCTCTTTAGGAAAATTGGGAATTGAAAAAGTCACATATTCATCTATAGTAGCTTCAGTGCTATGGCTTGCATAATAATAAAATATTTCATTTAAAGCCAAATTAATTAACAGTAATCAGCATATTCAGATTATATATTTATTCTATATATTTTATATATTATTATTATATATTCTCAATTAATTTTAAAATGATTCCTTGCATTCAAGCCGATATATATATATATATATTTTATACAGAGTTAAAGGTGGTAATGTACCGATTTCGACTAGTTTCGGACCAGCGTTGCAATATCGATAGCGCTATTTGTGCTAAGTCCTGATATTTTTGTTGGAGCCTAAACTATCTATTGTATTGCGAACACTTTCACAAACATTTTTACTGCATATTTCTTAATATTCTTACAGGAGGACGCAGGAAAGCACATGTGCAATCTGTTCCTTGGATCTATCACGTGTTCAGCAGCCAATGCAAAATTTAGTGGAAAACATTTGTGAAATAGCATCGAATAGTGATAAAAATATAGTATAGTATAGTATAGTATAGTATAGTATAGTATAGAATAGTATATTATAGTATATTGTGATAAATATAATATATAGTATAGTATAGTATAGTATAGTGTGATAAATAATGGTGATAAAGAGGATTGAATAGTAATAACATAGTGAAAGGATTGAAGCGGATAAAATTGAGACATATATAAGAGGCCTGATTGTCAATCCGGTGAGCCAGTAATGGCTCATAATAGCATTTAAAAAATAGTGTATAAAATCTATAAATTTAATAAAAAGTTATAAAAATAAAACATCTTCTTTATTATAAAAAACTTAAAAGTTATTTTTATTTTTAATAATAATTGAATTTAATAAATTTATCTAAAAAAATATATTTGAAAAAATATATTCTTATAAAAGAAAATAATGGTATATAAAATCAAGAAAGTGTCAACAAATAATAAATGATGTTTCAATATAACGATTTGGACAACTCAAAGAAAATCAAAGTAAAAAATTCGAACATTAATAAAAAGGTGAACAAAGGTAATCATAAACTAATGTTAAATATTTAAAGCAAAGCAAAGACATATTTCAGCTACAACAAAACTCAATCATGTGCTACAAGCTCCAAAGCAAAATCAACCTGGTCATCCATATAAAAAACCTACACATTTGCAACTACACAAGCGAAATACAAAAAAGTACTCACATTTAGACGCTCTTTCGCGGCGTTCATGTCATCATTGGCAGAAAATAGAACAATCAATTAGTTCGTTGAATAATCTGAAACTGAAATTAATTACGAACTAATTAATCACTGTCACAATGTGACGCGCAAAAGTGACACACAACAAGCGGCTGGTCAAGCGGATTGTCAAAAAAGTGGCCGGTGGTTTGTCAATTCTCTCACCGGCAAAAGGGAGCGCGGGAAAGAGTAACTGAGTTTCGTTTTCGATTTTGTATAGTCGGTATTATAATTTGTGTGTTTTTGGTTTGTTTTTTTTTTTGTACAATGACAAATTCGATTTTGTATTGTTTGGCTCTTCGATGCTGTTAAATTTCATTTTTAGTAAAAAATTTAGTTGTTGAACTTTGTTTAAATTGTTTTTGCATATAGTTAGCATAGTATTAGTATTAGTATATAAATTTTCCATTTCGCTTTCGAGTTATGGGTAGCAGTTCGGCTGTTCATTTTGGCACGTGATATTATACCAGATTTATTTATAGCTTCGATGCTGATGTATTGATTACTTGGCAAAAATTTAACTTTTGAAACTGAAAGCATTTAACTAGCTTTTTGAGTGGATATGCTGAGCAAATGTGTTGTAAATTGACCAGTTTTGTATAGACTATAAGTATATATATAATATAATATAATTAAATTTTATATAAATTAATTAATTGATTTGAGTAGTCGAACTACCTTTTAAGGTAGGCTTTAAGGTATATTTGTAATATTTTTCACATAAAATATATTTTATGACTTTAGATATATGTAATTGGTAACACGTTTATTTCACAACGAAAGTATGTTTCATTTGAGTCAATTTTAAAAATATTTTTTTATGAGTTATATATTATATATATTTGTATTTTTATATGAGTAAATTTATTATTAATACTGTATTGGCTTTACCCTTATCTCTAACTTTCAATAATTTACGTTTCGCCTCTCTCTCTCTCTAGTTGGAAAAATGCAGGAATATGCGGTAGGTACATTTCTCAGTAGGAGCTTCAACAATGTGCAATCAGAGGCGGTTATTAGAGTCCTCGACTACTTTGAGATCGAAGTAAACCTCAAGCACCGCATCTAAAGTCTTCATTGCTACAGAACTCTTGTGGTGGGGTGTACTTTGGAAGCTGAATAAAAGTATTCTGCAAAGTCAGTTGCTTTCCTTCTTGTTCTGCATCTTGTTAATTGATTACCGATTAAAGAAACCCGAGAGACGAGTAGATCGCCTATGCAGACGACGTAGCTCTTATGGTAAACTATCAGGACAGGCTACGAGCTAACACAGCGGTTATAGGCTAATCAATAAACTAATTTTATTTATCAGGAGATGCAAAATCTCGGATCTGCCTCTCCCATGATTGAGAGGATCTCGTCTTCTACTCGAAGAGCCATTCAATAAAGTTCTAATAGACTCAAAGCGCTTTGACGGTATATAAGGGTCATTCGATTCATATATAGGAGTTATTGGGAACACAAAGAACCAGCGTTTACAACTATCCCAACAGGATCCTTCCTAACCCAACTTAATCTAACCTTACTTAATATTCCCTCTTTTTATTGAAGGTCTATTTCTTACAGTCTTTATCGATTTATGAAAATATCTAGACTTTATTGTACCTTTGTGGGTTTTCTTTCTAAAACAACTTGGTGAATGAATATGGAATACAAAGAGAACAGTCGAAAAAATAGACGAAATTATAAAGTTTTTCGAATAGCTTTTTTGAAACGAAGCCGTAATTGCACGAGTTGCGCTAGATGTTGCATATTGCTGCTAAAATTTTCTCAGAAGTATAATCTTTAATATTGTTTTCGGTGATAAAATATTCTCTTTATAAGTGCCAGTTATCAAATATTTCGGCAATACTTTCTATTTAATTAATTTTTGATTAATTTTTATTGACTTCTGTGTAAAAACCTTAAAAAGAGAGTATTTTAATAGTGAATCCCAGAAACATTTCGTTCACAATTATATAGAATTGTTCAAATCTGTAATTTAATAGTTTCGAAAATTAAATCGCAAATAATTTTTGCAAGGCAATAACACCTGTGAGCAGCAAATTACACCAAATTATCGCGGAACCGGTCAATGAGCGCAACAGCGTGTTTAAGGTGTGCCATAAAATATGTTGCTTAATTTAAATAATAATGATTAAAGAGCAAGTATGATTAAAGCAACACAAAAAAAAAAAGAAAAACCGAATAAATTGTACAATGAGCCTACAGACCTTGCAGTCAGCAAAACAACCGCACTTCCTCAATTCGCTTAACGCCCAACGAAATTATTAACTAATTTTTTAACGAACCGTTAAGTCATATGCCACATATGAAGCAAGTTTGTTTATTCGCAAATTTATCAACAAAATATTTTTTCTTGTATTTTTGACAACACTGAACGCCCAAAAATATTGAATGCATTAATTTAAGCGCACAAAAGTTATGCTTTCGAAAAACGGCCGCGCACAAATGATGTTCAACCTGTTTTATAGTCAAAAATGAATAAGAATAAAAATAAAAGCAAAAACAAAAATATGAAAGAGACCGCGCCAACACAAACTATAAATTACTTTATAAAATATGAAAATAAGCATATGAAATTACAACAAATTAAGGCAACTTAATATGCGCGGCGTGCCGGCAGCAACATTTTGTGGCACAAAAACAAACAAAAAAAAGCATAAAAAAAGGAGATCACTAACAAAAAATCGCTCAACATTATATATATATTTATATTTACGCAGCGCACAAAAATGCCGCTGTCAAAATGTGCGCATGCGCAAGCCAAGCAAACCGGCGAATTCGACTAATCAAATTAATAAAATCACAATGCTAAGTTATTGTCACCCAAAATGGTTCAACATTTAAATTTCATTTTAATTTGCTTAATATAACTGTTAGCACCACCAGACTTGTTTGTGTAATCACGCTGCTTTCTGGTTTCTTATCTAAATCAGCGTAAAATATAAGTCCAGCCCAGCTATTTGTGTATGTGAAATAGTGTGGCGTTGTGCCACTCCTCGATTTCTTTCAACAAATATTCATAATTTTATATTTGTCATAAATATTTATGTTCCTCAAATTATGGTAGTCAGCGACTTTGTTGTTGTGTTGGTATTTACACTATTTTTTCACATTCGCCAGCGCTTTCTTGTTATCTGCAGCTAATAGTTGGGATACCGTTAGATTAACGTAACTCTAGTCTAAAGCTTCTATATTATTTTTTTTGTGAAATTTTAAACGAACCGCCATGTGTTTTGTATCAAGAATTTTAGTATAGGATTTGAGTTTCTATTTTGTATAATATTATAGTATACTTCTTCTAAAAATTCCATGGCGCGAGTCAATTTATCCAATAAGTAGATATGCAATTTCACATTATACGAGGTGTATTCAAAAAAAAACGGGAATGGTCTTCGACTTTAATGGCATAGTTCATCATGAATTCTTGCCTCAAGGTCAAATGGTCGAAAAGCATAACTACCTACAAGTTCAGCGTCGTTTGCGTGAAGCAATTAGAAAAAAGGGCCTGAATTTATGGAAAAAATATTCATGATTTTTGCTCACTTTTGCTCAATTCTACTCACACTTCGTTGCTTGTTCGTTAATTCTTGGTCAAAACCAATACTATAACGATATCCCATTCTCCATATTCGCCGGACATGGCTCCGTATGACTTTTTCCTTTTTCCTATTTCCAAAAATAAAGAGAACCTTAAAGGGCCGTCGGTTTACAAGTATGAAGTAGTAGATGACATTAAAAGTGGGTCGCAGAAAGAGCTAAAGAGCTAAAGGCTTTCCCAAAAATCGAGTTTGAGAAGTCTTTCGACATTTTCGATTGGAATAAGCGCTGGCATAGGTGCATAACATCAAATGGAGTATATTTTGAATGCGACAACATTAGTGTAGATGAATGATTAAATATTTTTTTCAAACAAATATTTCAAATAACGAAAATTCCCGTTATTTCCCGTACTCACCTCCTATTATTTATTGTTTTTCAAAATTCACATTTTCTTTGTTCTTTAGAGCTTAATAAGTTTACTCTTATCCGATTCAATAAAAATATTTATGTATGTACGAATTATAGTGTATATAGGTTTCTCAGATAGTATTCGTATTTAGCAAGCGAATTGTCTGCACGCTCTTTGAAATTCGTGTCCATAGTATACTGCCTTTAAGTATAGTGATTTGAGATAGATGTCTTCCTTCCTGATTCTGTCATATAGTGTTGTTTTGTAAGTCAGCCGAATTTATAGTGCAGTTTTCATTAAAAATAATTTCTCAGTCAAGTGTCAAGAGTGTTCTTCATTATATTGGCGACATGAAGAAACTTTGTCATTCAAGCACATATTGAAAATAAAGCATTCTTGGAAATTACAACTCTTTGATTAGTAAAAATGTTTTCTCCTCAAACAAAAATGTTGCATTTATACTGCGTTATGGTCAAATTTGCATGTTCGTTTCGCAACATTTTTTCAGGTTCGTTTGTTCTTTGCCCAAAATTTTGCATTCTAACCCGGAATTATTGCAACATTTTCTAGCCTTCTCAAAACATTGGAGTGAGAGTTGCCCTGCGAAGTGAGTGAGAGTGAGTGAGTAAGTGAGTTCATGCACCGTTTTTGTTCATGATTTGTTTTAAATCAAACTTTCTACTAAATATAATGAATCGGTCAGTTCTGTTAAGCTCAATAATACAAAATTGCGAATGAGTTGATGGATTCATACTCATTCTCATCTCAGCTTGAATTTGGTATGCTAATTCTTCGCAGATATTCCATAACTAGAGTGAGAAGATTCGTAGAAGACCTTGTGTACGCTTACACAGAGTCAGAGGTAAAAGAAAAAGAGCTAAATGAGAAACATGTCTTGATTATATTCCTAAATTACAGTTTTATATTTTTACTAGCTATTATTTGCTTGTCTTTTCTGTATAAATAATTTTCCTATATGAAAGCGAAGAAGCGTACAGCTCAACTATGATAGAACGGCGTATTCTTTTGTGCTTTTATCATGTAAGAAATCTAAAATTTTTACAGGGTATAATGCGGCATTTATATATAATTGGTATACAATGAGGCAACATTTGGTTGGAAAAAGAAAAAAAAAACATGAAAAGAGTCGTACTATAAGAATATTTAGTACTTCATGCATAGAATAGGCCTAGACAGTGAACAGAGAGAGTAGAACAGTGAAATTTAGAATTGTATTCGATTGTGGTAGAAAAGTAGCATTAATTGCAGGAAACAAAACGAGCTTTACTGTATTTTTTAACTTTATAAAAACATTTATAATTCATAAAAATTCTTTGCCTAAAACTGATATTTATTAAGCTCTTATGATTTAAGTATATTCTGGTAGCAATCGCGTTCTATATTGTCTAAGCAAAAGAGCCATTAAAGAAAGTTCTCTCATTTTTCTTCTCATCTTCTTCTCTAAGCTCTCTAAGTTTAGTAACCTTGAAATATCTTCATAAAGCTCATTCATATAGTTTTATAAACTCTCTACTAATCTATTAATTAATTTCTTTGGTTGACTTCTCCGGCCTAAATACAATACATTATGCAGACTGGGTCTCTTGCATTCAAAAGTAGAAAGCTTTTGGTCTATGCTTGGGCGTACGAAGCAACCAACTGAGGTTACCAATTCTCTATGCTTCTCCATTGCTTTCTATGCTTATGTGACAGGAGTGATAATAAAATTCAGCACGAGAAGTTTATTGGTCAGGATTTATACGTTTATCCGACCAAGGACTCTTAACGCAAGGGCATCCAGCAAGTGTTTTCTGTTACTACAACAAGAAAAAGAATTAAAAACAATAAAAAGAACAACAAACACCTTATCGTGTTGCCACAACCGATCATCTTAGCTGATGCTAGACCATCTCCTAGTAAGCTAATAAACTTGCAATCTGAAGCGGAGAAGCCCTTTGGCTTCTTACTGCTATAGACATTCTCTCAGCCTGAAGGTTACTTGTGAGGTTAAAAAAATTAAATAAATCGGCTTAAAGATATGGAAAAATATAAAAAAAATTTACCAAACTAAAACCGAACATTTTTGATGTACTCTCAATTATCAGTCTCTCTCTCTATTTCTCTCTCTTTATTTATCAATATATATATATATATATATATGCAAATATAGATATGTTTTGAATTTTTAAAGCACATTAATATTTCACAGCATTTTCTATAGCTGATTATACAAATTATTGCATGAATTTTTCATTGTTTTCTACGGCGCTTTGTTAAAATTATTATTTATGCTAATATTATGTCAAATGGGGTGCTAATAAAGTTTAAAAATTATAACAAGTTGATAAAAATCTAAGAGTTCAACTCGAATGCTACACGAATTTTTCGTTTTCTTTTGGTTTTTGTTTTGGTGTGGTTAATATATGAATATATACATATATGAAATATATATGTAAATATATAGTATGTTGGTATATGAAGCCTTAAGGCTAGTGATAGTGAAATTAGTGGCTTGAATTTCATAAAGAAAAAGAGATAAGTATGTATATACATACAATACCATATAAATGGTGGAGTGTTTTTTTTTTACCTTTTCGAGCTGTTATACAGTAGTCTCTTTAATGCGCGCCTATAATTAAATTTTTTTTAATTTGATACTTTCCATTTGCAACATGTTCCGCGCTTACCCACACACTATGGTGAGTATATATATGCAAGCATAAGGGCACACCATGCCGTGTAATCAATTATTTTCACCGTTGAAAGGATAATTAAGATGTTTGCTCTTCAAAATTACTTGCAACACTTTGGTGCACGCCCACTGCACTCAAAAACCGAAAATTACAAATACAAAATACGTGCCACAAAATCGATCACTCGCAACGAGCAACAATACGGCACTTTGCGTTGGTGGGCAGCAAAGTGTGCACAAAGAATAAAAAACAACAAAAGCAAAAACAAAAAAATAAAAAAAAAAAATACTAAACTGAACTGCATTAAGAAATTAAAAAGTGTACGGTAAAAGGAGAATGAATAACTCAATTTGCCACACAACGTGTTTCTTGGCTGGCGGGCGGTTGGCCTTCGTGTTGACCGGCCGGCAAAATGACGCACTGACCGACTGTGCGCTTGCATGAGTGATTGCACGACGTTGGGGCAGTAGTTGGCGGAACAACAGCTGTTGCCACAAGGAAGTCGAAGGCAATTCTGCGTCGCAATGTTGATTTTTTGTATTCTACTATGTCGACAATATTTAATTTATGGCGTGCAGTCTCATATTGATGGAGTGCTTGGACATAAAATGCATGGTTTCGGTGCGTTGCATGTGCAACAAAGTAGTGATATGGTGTTTTAGTGTTTGCGGGTAGTAGTAAGTAATGGCGATTATAAAGTATTTGTTGCAAGAAAAGTTTGAAAATATTTTTTTAAAAGCAACTGAGTGGTGTTTTCCGCTTGGATATCTGTTGAAGATTGACTTAGTTGTATTAGGAAGAAGCAATACGGTACAAAATACGCACTTAGACATAGGAGGAGGTGTGCTTTGAATTATCATTAATGCAGAGTTATGTTGTTATGTGGAGGTTATGTATGAGGTGGAAAAGTATTGAAAATTTAATAGTGCGTAGTCGCTAGTTCAATCTCTTAGATACTTACAAGGCCAGCATTTTTGTATACACTACTCGATCTCTTTAGTGATAAAGTGAGAAAGATGACCACCGATGACTCTCTACGCTCAAACTGACTGAATGCAGTCAGTACTACTTACTAAATATATCCTTAAAAAAGTGAACTCGCGCTTATTAAACTCATTTAGTTCAGTTATATAGTACATATTTACATGTTCTTTCGATTATTTTATACACTTATATACATATAACTATATAATATTTAAGCGCTGTGTACTTCACTGAAATCATACGGCGCCCTTTTTCATACAGCAACACTCAGCTTAGAAATTTAACTTATGAAAAGTCTAAAAATTCCCAATTGTTTTAATGTGTTAGCTTTATTTACCACTTAGTAAACAGATGTATATTAAATATTCAAGAATTTCCTAACGTCTTCTTAACACAGCGCGGCGATTTAGTTTTTTTATCACGACTTTCATGGGCCATTTCCCACATGCCACAACCAGCTGCTTTGCATCAGTGCTAAACATGCATCGATTGTCACCACAAAGTAAAGCATAAGCTACGGATTGCATAATTAAATAAATTTAATAATATTAAATACATTTTACACAACATTCGGAAAACAATAGACATTCACTTTTTGTCGAGCTGAAAAAAAAGTAATTCACATTTAAAGAGAACTTTGTGATTTACCTGCATCTTCGCCGCGAAATTCATAAAAATTGCTAGTAAAATGGAAAAAGTTCTTATTATTACATTATAATTAAGCGAATTTAATGTGAAATAGAGTGCTGAAAAATTTTTTATTTTTTTAAATTTTTTATTACATTCCTTTTTTTCAAGCGCGGAAAGCCCACTGATGCAGCACATATTTTAATTGACGTTGGTTAAATCTGTCGATTATTAAGGAAATACTTGAGTTATACAAAATATGGTTGAAGTAAAACTGGTAGTAAAGAAGTAAGTAGGTTTGTAAGAAATAATGCAAAGAATAGTGAACAAAATAGTTGAATATGAAAAGTGCAGAAATTTTTGCTTATTAAGTTAAATGTATTAGAGAAAGATGACAATAATTGCTTATAACTTATTATAGCATTGTATATAAATTAATATGTTAAGTATATAAATAAAAATAAAAAATTAAAAAAAAATTTAATAAATGATTTAAAGTTAAAGATGTTAATATTTAGAGATAATAAAGAGAGAGAGAGAAAAATAATTGCGTAGTACTATATAATGCTACATAAATATTATTATACTATATATAAAAAAGAAATAAAAATAGGAAAATTAATAAAAAATTTCAAGCACACATTTAACACCTTTATCTGTGAAGTTAATTATTTTTCAGCGCGTTTTTACTTACAAGGAAATTTTCTTAGTAATTTAGTTGACACAAAAGAGTTAAACAACGAACCTGTTTCTGATATATAATTTATTACCGCCAAATGGTACCGTACCGGAAGTTTCAATATAAAAGTGATAAAAATACTAAGAGAGTGTTATCTCCACAAAAATATTCCAGTTATTTGGAATAAATAATTAAATATTCTAGTTAAAAAGTATTCAAGTGCACATTTTTGATAGATTTACGAAGAAAGACTGACTACTCCACTATAAAAAAAATTTGAGAGTTTTATATATCCCAAAAAATATTTTTGAACAAAGAATAAAAAAACAAATTTTTTCAAGTGCTCAAAAATTTTAAGGTAATACTAATTTTTTTTCAAACAATTAAATATTTTATATTAATGTACTGGCAAGAACTTTCGCCATACAATATACTTTAAATATTATATTGAGAAAATTCCAAAAAAAATTTTAATTAAAAAAAGAAAATATGAAACAAAAGCAAAAAAAAATTTTTTCATATTTCGTTTATTAAAACATTTTATTATATTTTATTAAAAAAAAAAAAATTTTTTTTACTTAAAAATTTTTCTTTACTTAAAAAATTTTTTCTTAATTTTTTTTATTTTAAAATAAATATTATTTGTGTAATTTTGAGTAAAATTTTCTTATTTAAATATAGCCATTATGAGCAAATCTGACGAAATTTTTTTTCATATGTTATTTATATATATATATATGTATTGATATTCTTTAATAGTTTACTCAGTATTAGAAGAAAAATGTATCCGATTTGCTCATAATGACTACATGGAACTAAGCATCGACTTGCCTATAATTTTTAAAGTGAAATATATTATTTGAAACTTAAAATTACCTTAATTTTACCAACCAAAAACAAAACAATAAATTGCTAGAATATTTTTGTATTTGTATCTAAATAAAAGTGGTAAATTTTGTGCAAAATTTTCCACTTTCTACAGTTTGTGAATACCTCGGCCACTTACACTCTCATAATATCAACAATTATATTACTATATTACGTTTATTCCCAGAGAAATATACTAAAATCAATTAACTGTTCAAAGCAAGTATTAAACAGATGTTTCCGCCAGCAAGCGAGATCTACAGCGTTGCCTGCGCCGCTGGAAAAGGGAGCGCAATCATGCAACACCTACAACCAAACGCCAACTGACGCAACGCAAAAGGATATATTATACATAAATTTCTTATACAATTAATTGTTGAAAGCCTAATTATAGTCAAGATAATATGAAAACAGTAAGCAATTGAAGGAGTCAACGCTAATATGGCATGAACTAAGAGCTATAATATATGTATGAGTATATGTATATAAAATTGTATGTGCGCGAAGGGCAGCAAGTAGTGTAACAGCAGGACTTCGTTACTGAAGAGCTAAGTCAATCAATTTGACTAAAAGACCTTACGCATGCGCAAGGACTTACTTTTAAGGGTCTGTGTATAATGGCGAAGAAAGCATATATTTTAAGGTGGCCAATAGAATTGCTAGTCATTTGGCTCACACAATATATATGTAATATATCACTATTAGCGTGCAAATGTCTACTTATTATTGAGAAAATATTTATTTAATTTTAATGCATGTGTAAGTGGCGCAACGAGCTACAATTACCTTTCCTCATAAACATTGGTGTGCTCACACTTTATTTCCGTGCATATATTGAGCATGAAAATTGATTGGGAAACAGGTAACTAACACACACATGAGTAAAGTATGTTCCATGCACACACACTTGGCAATGCATGCCGAGTGGCGATTTCAGTTCGCTTGAGCATCGACAATTATTTGCCTTTGACCGTGTACTTTGATCGGCGACCCTTGATATTGTCGTTGTTGGCCTAAAAGTAAAAATGCAGCATATGTTATGGCTTTTGTTGGGAAAATTTCGTGTTTGCAGCAACAACAGTGCGCTGCATTTGCGCACGTGTGGCACGTCTTAATCGTGCAGCTCACTGCATTTGCTTACTTGTTTTTGTCGCTATTGGCGTTTGGAAGGAATTATGCGCGTCTGTGGTTTAAATATATTTATTTTGCGGCTCTAAATATCGGATAAGATAGCCCTTATCAAAATATGGAGAATTTTGAAAAATGTGAAAAATATTTTCATAAGCAAAACCATGCATTTGTGTGGGCAATATTTGCTGAAAGAAGCAAAGTGACATGTGATGCGGCTTAGCCAGTGTTTAGTTGTGTTGTATGTGCTTTTGTAGTGTTTCGAAATTTCTGTTGTGACCCTGCAGGAAATTGCAGAAGTTGTGAGAGTAAGTGGTGTATAAATTTGGCAATTATAGTAGAGCTAAAACTTTCGTGACTATAAACATTTCATTCAAATAAATATGCACGAATATTATCGTTAAATCCTTAAAATAGCTTTGGCTGCTCTTAGCCAAATAAAGTCGGTTTAAAAAATAATCCGGAACTGTCAACATTAACTGTCAAAATAAAGCCGGGTCAGCATATTCGCTAGAGAAATGTTGAAATCTGCTCAAATATTGCCACTTGCAGTCAAAAAATGGATTACATAATATTGACTAGAGTAGTTTTTAATAAATTATTATTTTGAGTAGAAATCCTGAGTCAGTACCACAATGTCTTTTCAGTAATGTATCACCTTTTGCTGGAACAACAATAAAAATAAAGAATTTTAAAGACCTTTCCAGATTTCCTCTAACAAACTTCTTTCACATTTGAATTTTTTCATTGAATTATTTGAAAAATATTCCAGATCTCCAATTTTTTAAATTTGTATGCAGACTTTCGGAAAGTTTTGATAACATTGGTAGATTTTACCCTAAAATTCCGATTGGAAATATCATTCTGGCCAATAATGAGCATTAAATAGCCACGATATGTTCATTGCCCATTACGTAATATTAATTTTTTCGCAGATTCTCAACACTAAATTTTGAGCATGCTTCTTCTTCCACATTAAAACACATGCAAAACTCTATATGACTGGCAAATGAAATTACTACTTGCATTAAGGCTTACTGCAGCAACAGATAATTCCTTGTAAAAACATATATATTATATGAAATATATAAAATATTTATAATGCAATATTGTCTCTATATAAATTATTTATCTGCTGCCATGATAAAAATAAAACAATTTTCAGTATTAATGCATGCATTTAGTAGATATTTCCTACAGGGCATGCAGCAAGCATAAGCCTACACATAAGCAAGTACATAGATACATACATATATATATGTATATGCATAAACAAGCGCATACAAAAATATTTGCCTATTTAACTGACTTTTGTGCAGCGACAATGATGCGCACAAATTTAGCAGTAACACATGTATTTGCGCCTGTGAAACTCTCAGTTTGTATGCCTGCATGTCTGTATGCCTGCATGTGACAAAGTACTTTTCTTTGGTCCTTAAGCCATCGTTTGCATATGCATATTTATAAATTAACATATATAAATCTTATTGTTGTTGTTAATTTTCTGCTTGCCTTCTCCTGCAATTGTCCCTTTTCAGAGGTCTTTTGTTTGCTTGCAGCGAATTTCGCATGCCACTTTGCACTTGCACAAAAAAGAACTCTGCTAATACGCACAAGTCTGCTCTTTACACAGCTTAGCCGGCAAAAAGGTATGCGTGCATGAGAAAAAAAATAAATTTTTTTTTTGTTATTGTAGCACCAAACACTTGAGCAAAGTAGTCAAAAAAAAAAAAAAACAATTCGAAAATATTTTTTAATATTTCGCATATGCTTAAGCTTCCTTACAAAGCAATGCAACGCTGCAATTGACTCATGCGTATAATTTCGTCGATTTGTGGCACATTTGTGGCACATTTGTGTGGCTAATTGTTGGCGTGTGGCTACAACGTGCCAAAGATTAAAATGCATTCAAATATGAAGTTGTTGTTGGCAGAAATGCAAAAATAAATTCGGCATTAATTTCAGCTTAGTTTTTGAATTCTCGCAGCAGCAACCGTTTTCATTTACTTTTAGCTTTCAGCTGCTGCAGAGTTTAGCTGTTTTAAGATTGTTCGCGCTAGCAACATAAGTTTTATGCTGAAATTCTTTATATTATATATGACTAGTACTGTGCTAATAAGCGTTGACTGTGGCTTAAATTTTGCTGAAAACAAAAAAAAAATTTTTTTTTTCAAAATTCTCCAAATTACAAAAATCAACTGCCATTGCTCTAGCTGGTGCTAGAGAGATTTATAGAATGAGCACTGGAGTCCAAGTAGGCAAACTGAGTAAATATATATAGTAAATGATATATTTTAGGTATATAACTATATTTGTGTTGTTGTTGTTGTCGTTTTTTATTATGCCATTGTTGCAATATTCCGTGCATGAATTGAAAAGCTATTGTCCTTGTACGCCTTCTTCAGTATAAGCCATTCAATTGAAGCAAAAAAATTATAATTTTTTTTTTGCTCAAATATGTCGAACATTATGCCTGAAGAAGTGTTTGTTGGCGGTGCGTTCTTCTTCATTACTTTACTATGAAGAAAACCTCAGAAAAACGCCGAAAGTCGCATCAGGCATCACATTTTGGTGGAAGTTTATGATGAACATGCTCCAGCTGAGCGAACGTGCCGAAAGTGGTTTGCGGGTTGTACGATTTAAAAGCGGTGATTTTGGAATGGTGGCTTGGAATGAACGAAGAACGTCCGGTGCAGCCAAAAAAGTCAAACAAATTTGAAGATGAGGAGATGAGGAACTGGAAGCATTACTCGGCCTTGTGTTGTAAGACCGGTTGGAAACTATTTGGAAAAGGGCTCAAAACGTCTGCAAGGTTTTGCCTCACCCGCCTTATTGCCCAGACTTTGCCGCTACCTCCTGACTACCAATTGTTCCGGTGGAAGGGTAGAAGTAAAACGCCCTCACTGGAATACGGTTCGTCTCAGAACAGGGTATTAAATTTTGGTTTGATTCATTCTTGGCCACCAAGCCGGCGCAGTTCTTTTGGGTTAAAATTCAGAAATTGCCAGAATGTTGGGAAAATGTTATAGCTTCAGATGGGTAATACTTCGAGTCATACTATTTTGCATGTTTTTCTTAAATAAACCTTCAAATTTGGGGAAAAAAACCGCACGAATATAGTTATAGTCCCAATATTATATATGGAACGGCAGGCAGCTATAGAAGACTGTTTGAATATTTTACACTAAAATTTATAAAACTTTATGGACAAACGTGCTTATCCAGAGGAGGAGATCGTATTTCAACAGTATAATGAAAGGAAACGCACTGGCAAATTGTTACTCGCTGACTCCAATGTCAAAGATTTCAACTCGTCCAATGGCCAGCACATAGTCCCGACCTTAACCCGAATAGGAATTTGTGGGCTATTGTAAAGAGGAGATTGTGCAATTACCGAATAGCACTGAGCAATACGGAGGAGCGATGGAGCAGCGTACAAATCGAATGGAGAAGCATAATGGAGGTCTTTGGACCAAATATTAAATAATCTAATATTGAGCCATTTACTTTTCACGAACAAAACTGTGCTTAATGCGTTTGTTTCAGTTTTTGTGGTGTTTCTCTTTCGTTTTTGTGAATGAAATTATATTTAAATTATTATTTTATTGTACAATAAATAAATAAAGCTATGTTGAATATTTGAGCTGTCGTAAGAAATTTTACAGCACTTATATATACACTTATATTTACATAGCTTGTTCTTTTCGGTATTAAAATAAGGCTTCGTCTAATAGCTTCGTCTATTCTACTTTACTATATATTATATTTCAAGCCTCCTACTGTAGTTTCCCAACAAACCCTTGCCTTTCTGTCGATTTCCAAATCATTTGGACACGTATTGTTTTACAAATATTGTAAGCTGCTCATTAAAACCAGCTTAACGCGGATCACCAAACACTAAGCCACGCATGCGCAGTCTGCTAACTACATGCGCATCATACCTATTTCTATAACAAACATGCCTCTATATATATATATAATCTGTAATGCCAACCATATGTATTTGAAATCTAATTCATTTTTCCACAATGCCAACTTAATCTTTACCATTGCCCAGCTTCTTCAACTGACTTCAAACTACCACACTATCGGCATGTGTATTTAAAAAAATTTTTTTTTATTATTTTTTTTTTTTCATTTCAAATACCACCGTGGCAAGTATGGCGTGGGAACTATAGAAAATTTTCGACAACTCATGCGGCTAGATAGATATCTTGATCTGCAAGAGCAGTCTGTGGTGATTGTACAAAACGCTTTATGTACAATCGTTGTGTGTATTATATGTAATGCTTAAGGTTGCATGTGGTCAGCGCAGCGCAGCGCAGCTGATCTCCAGTTGAGCCGTTAGCTTGCTCACTTTGGGGCCGCTTCATCAATAAAGACACATTGAAAAGTAATCAATTAAAGTTTTATCATTGTGGTGCATCAATAATACAACAAGCAAACATACAAACATATAAACATACAAACATTATAATAATCATAATCACGCACAACAACAGCAACAGAAATGCGCTAGGTTGAAAAAAAGAAACAACAACAACAACAAGCATGATAGACAAAATCAGCGCCACAAGTGAAATGAAGACACAACAACACACATACACATACACACACACACACACAAACATAGCGCATTGGCGCAAAGGTTAGTGGGGGCGCCATAGGAATTGTGGTCGGCTGAGATGCGGCCGAATGTGGGGAAGAGCAAAAGCGCCAGCAATCAAAAACACATTTGGAAAGTAAACACTTTTTCGGTTTGTCTCAAATTCAGCATTTCTTCTTCTTATTCTTCTTCTACTTCTCTTTTTCCAACCCTAATTTAATTTCACTTGCTCGTTGCGCATAAATCATTGCAATTGAAATCGAAACTGTATACGTTCGCGCACGAATTGCTTGTCGCTGCGCGCTGAAAGTGTGAATTTGAGCAATATTCCAGTTGCTTGCAACATATGTAACAACAATAACACAAACAACATGTTTGTTGTTGTAGCTAATATATATTGATGGATGTATGCTGTGTGAGCTTTGTGTTAATTTGCGGTTTGCTGTGCGTTGTTAAACGCAACGCGAACACATTCCAGTTGTAAAATTGGGGAATCGGGTAAATTGGGTTAACCAAAACACGGCTTTTGCGGCGATCAGTGTGAGATGTTACTTGAAATATATATGTACGCGGTGTGTTCAGAAAAGAATGGGAATATTCTTCGACTTTAGTGGCATAGCGCATCATGAATTCTTGCCTCAAGGTCAAACGGTCATAAAGGTGTACTACCCACAAGTTGAACGCCGTTTGCGTGTAGCAATCCGAAAAAAGGGCCTGAATTTATGGAAAAACAATTCAAGGCTTTTGCTCACTTTTGCTAAATTCTGCTCACACCTCGTTGCTTGTTCGTGAATTCTTGGCCAAAAACAATACTGTAGCGAAGTAATACAGTAACCCATCCTCCATATTCGTCAGGCATGGCTCCGTGTGACTTTTTCCTATTTCGAAAAGAAAAGAGGACCTTAAAGCGCTGTCGTTTTAGAAGTACGAAGTAGTAGAGGACATTAAAAGCGGGTCGCTTAAAGAGCTAAAGAGCTAAAGGCTATCCCAAAAATCGATTTTGAGAAGTGTTTCGACACTTTCGATTGGAAGAAGCGCTGGCATAAGAGCATAATTTCGAATAGAGACTATATTGAAGGCGACAACATTAATATAGACGAATGAATAAATATTTTTTTTTATTTTTATAACACTCTAATAACATTTCACCTTTCATCCAACTCTCCACTCAACTCTCCACACATCCCACATGACGGCACTTTTCGCTTTATTACACATCATCAACAAGCAAATTGTCAGCCAGACTTATTGATTGACTGATTGATCGAAAGTGAAAAACGCACAAAAACTGAATGAACACAAAATCAAAATACAACAACAATAACAACAAATAATATGCATTTGATTGATGGAGGGAAGCAAATTTGTTGCGCTTTAAAGAAAGTGAACTGGTTTTGGGTCATCCTTTTGTGCGCCCACTAGCATTTACAAAAACAGCGAATAAATGTATTTACAACAACAGCAGCTAATAAGCGAACAACAAAAATAAATAAAAATCAAATCAATCATTGCACAAAAGCAGCAACGGCAGCGGCTGCAGCAGCGGCAGCGACAGAACGTTAAACCCAAATACTTGAGCTAATTTATTATGACACGTACAAAAAAGGCGGGCAGACGGGCAGAGGGGTAGACGGGCAGACGGGCAGACGGGCAGACGGGCAGACGGGCAGACGGGCAGACGGGCAGACGGGCAGAGGGGTAGGTAGGCAACGGGTGACAGCAGCAACAAAAATAGTGAGAATAAAAATAATTCTGCAGCAAAAAATATCTGTGTGTGTGTGTGTGTGTGTGTGTGCGTATGAATATGACAGCGGCGGGGCAAACATTGACAATGGTTGCCGATTTTTTCGTGCAGAACTCCAAAAAATCCACGCTTACAAATCGGCGTTTGACAGCCAGAATGAAGGGGCGAAAGATATGCAGAAATAAAGCGAAAACAACAAAAAGTGGAAGCAACGAAAACGCGGCGCAATTTCACTTCCTTTCGGGCGCGAGCACACACACATTTATATATATATATATATGTGAGATTGGATACTAAATATATAAATATATATGTCTTCCTTTATTCACACACACGTTTCATATGCGCACAATACGTGCGCGCAACAACAACAACAAACAACACCAACAACTGACTGCAACAGCATTCAAAGGCGATCATCGCTGGCATTGTTCGAAGGTGTGAAGACCTTCAATCGATCATCGCCTTGATGTGCGTCGTTGAACGTTAGTTGTTGTACGCTGTTTGCTATTGTTGTACCTTGATCATTGTTCATTTGTACGTAGCAAATCGCTCAAAGATCATTGATCGTTGGTGATCACTCATCAGCGCATTGATTTGATTGTCGATTTTATTTTACAATTCTCATACCTACAACTTTTTGTTGTTCTCGTCTCGTTCTCGTTCTCGTACTCGTCTCTTTTTTTTATGTTGTTTTTTTTTTTTTGTTGCTTATATTGTTGTTGTTAATACATACTGCGCAATGATGCGCCTTTTTGTAACGATTTTGCATGCAAGCTGCTGTTGTTTATTTAATTTTACCTTAACTAAACACGTGCATGTGACCTTTTGATGATCTCTTACCCCTCCTAACCCTCCTTTAACACCTCATCATCCTTTTTTTGTTGCTCTATGTTTTCATTATACACCCACTTTGCGCCTGTGTTCCAATTTTGCACTGGAAAATCGTTGAGCCAAATGCCAAAATAGCGTGTATCTGTAGCATATAAGGCAGGCAGGCGAATAAAGCTCGGCTAGTCACTCGGCACTCGTATTCAAGCATTCGTGCAGTGCAAATTTCGAGTGGTAGATGTGGCAGACTGACAGACGGCCAGATTGGCATGAAACGACAGACAGTTCGACATCAATTAGGCGTAAATATGATTGATCGTTTATGAAATTAGCAATAGCGATTTATATAGCCCTTTGTTGTTTTTGTTTTTTTTTTCTTAATTCTTTTTATTAGATTTTTATAATTTTTTTCTTCGGGTCTTCGCAATTACTATTTTTCAACGTTTGATTTACTTCACTTATTTTTCGCAAATAATTGGCTTTATTATAATCAAATGCCCATTGGAAAAACGGGCAAGCAGCATTTTGATTGGCATGCTCATTTAAGTGTGTAAATGCAATTTGAGTTGTGACACTTTGAATGATACTTTAGTGGGTCTTTAGTTGTGTTTAGTTAAAACTTTTTATTTTCTCGAGATTTGATTAAGAATCTGTCATATTTCGTAAATAGATGAGATAAATACACTTTCAGTTTGACTGAAGAAATCGTCTCGACTTTTGACGACAAAGCAATAAAGCTTCAACTAGCGCCACTCTGCGCTCGCTGCTCAACCGAATTGCCGAGTGCAGTCGGGTCTTGTTTGAGTGGAATTCTTTATAGCTCACGAAGAGCAGTGATCGAACTAGAGAACATAAACTCAAGACGATATGAACATTTCTCTGCGCAGAATATTTGCTCGCCTTGAATACCCGATAATCGCTAAAATAAGGGTATTATTATCTCGTGATTGAAGAAAAAATGCCGACAGATCAGTGACAAATTATGCATCATGGCTGTAGACACCAGAGACCTGCAACTAAGCAGCATAAACTATATGATCTTTCAAAATGAGACGAAGAAAAAAAGAGTGTACTACGAAGAAAGTGATCGCCATGTTTCAAAAAAGATTTCGATATAATGCCAAAGTTTCTTTGGACCTTGCTCTCTTATACCAAATTGTATGAAAAAGTCGCCTTTATACATGTGGTTGTGTTCAAAAAATAAAGAGAATTTCGTTTCTTTAAAAAAAAAAATTTATTCATTCGTCTACAATATAGTCTCTATTCGAAATTATGCTCTTATGCCAGCGATTCTTCCAATCGCAAATGTCGAAACGCTCCTCAAACTCAATTTTTGGGATAGCCTTTAGCTCTTTAGCTCTTTCAGCGACCCGCTTTTAATGTCATCTACTACTTCGTACTTCTAAAACGACAACGCTTTAAAGTCCTCTTTATTTCTGGAAATACGAAAAAGTCACACGGAGCCATGTCTGACGAATATGGAGGATGGGGCATCGTTATAGCATTGGTTTTGGCTAAGAATTCACAAACTGGCAACGAAGTGTGAGCAGAGAGCAGAATTGAGCAAACTACTTGAATTGTTTTTTTTTTTTTGGATTGCTTCACGCAAACGGCGTTGAACTTGTGGGTAGAACTACTTATTGACCGTTTGACCTTGAGACAAGAATTCGTAATGCACTATGCCATTAAAGCCGGAGAAAATGCCCGTTATTTTCTAAACACACCTCGTATATTGGGCCAGTTTTTATTATACGAAGTAGACCTTTGTTTTAGCAGCTTTTTAAATTATTTTTATTTTTTTTTTTTGATATATCTCCCGATTTTAACACTTTCTTTGATATGGTCTTGAGATTTTTACCCCCAGAGTCTTCACAATAATATGAATGTTATGGTTGTGCATTTTCCTAAATATTCTTTTTTTTTACATATTATATTTTCCTGTGCAAATAACGTCGACTTAAGGAATTAGTAAAAGTTGTTCCAAAAACGCTCGGATCTTCGTCCAATGTTTAGTGGTTAATCTCTTCTGTGTTTCACAAATAGGCATGAATTCAAGGTATTCAGGTATGTAATCTTTCACTTAAAATTTTGCCGAGCCTTACTTTCCACAAGTACCTCAAGTTCTACTAAGTAAGGTCACTAGGTACGAATGCAAAATTCTAATACACGACTCTCGAACATTCTGAAAGACCGCTCGTTGCTATCATCGGCCACAAATTTCCATAAGCTGTGTGGAGTATGTGCATGCTGAGGTATTCTATAGGTATTTCTACCATAATTCGACAGATGACTTTACTTTTTAATTGTCTGGTTGGTTCAAAGAAGATCATGGAAGAGTAATTTAGCGTGGGATTGAAAGACTAGCCTGCTGTTCGAGGATTGAAGGTGGAAAAGCTATCAAACTCTGCGGCGTACTCTGCATTTTACACGAAATATTTTAATAATATATTAATATTAGGGTTAATATTCTATGAAGGTATTCTATGAAGGCATATGGGTATAATATTCTATCTAAACAAGAGTTAATATTGTATGAGAATGGTTTAATTGATTATTTTCTCCAGCATAATGGGTACACTGTTCTTTACTGCGCTGCATTGTAAGTGTGTTATATTAAGCGCTGATTCACTTGCAACAGTTCAAAAACTAGAATGTTTGTATAACATTGCTCACTTTTAGTCGATACTTTATATTTCAGTAAGCACTCAAGTATTTCTAAGAAGACTGGTGCTAGAGATTTCTAAGAAGACATGCTAGATAGAACTCCATCTTGAATCCCATTAGATTGTTTTACTTCACAAGCGTAATCAATGAAACTATCGAAATAAAATTTTGAAGGAAAAGTGTGCCTGAGTTTTGAACTTGAACTTTGTACCCTATATAACAGATGGCTTAATATGTAAGATACCTTAAGCAAAGTGATATGTTTTCCGAATAAATTGTAGTCGTTGTGCCAAAAATGGGTAAAATGGTTCAATACGTTACCATTATCCATTCTCTGTTTACAAATTATAATGACTTCTACCTCAATAGCTGACTTTATACCGCATATATCTATTAGTGATGGAGAAGTCTCAATCAAATTAATCGAGCACATTTCATTCAGAATAATGTGATTTTATACTAAAATAAGAGTGGTTTCGGCGCAACTCTGCACCAGCACTAACATGAGAAATATGGTGATTTCTGACCCTTATGTTGATTTTAAAAAGACATGTCGGCTGAAAAGCAGGTTATAAGTATGAGACTAAGTAAAGTTATGACCCATAGTCTATATTATTTAGACAACATAAATTGTTAAGATAAGTGAAATCGGTCCATTATTTCGCCGGTAATAAATGCCAAATGCCAGGTACCTGAAATATTTCACACGCCTTTAAATCTAACAAATTGCAAGAGCACAATGTGACACTGGAGATTTATAGCGTTTTTTTTCTTAGAAAAATTTTGCATTTGTACTGCGTTATGGTCAAATTTGCATGTTCGTTTCGCAACATTTTTTCAGGTTCGTTTGTTCTTTGCGCAAAATTTTGCATTCAAACTCGGAAAAATAGCAACATTTTCTATCCTCTTCAAAACATTGGAGTGAGAGTTGCCCTGCGGAGTGAGTAAGTACGTGAATTCATTCACCGTTTTTGTTCATGATTTGTTTTAAATCAAATTTTTCTACTAAATATAATGAATCGGTCAGTTCTGTTAAGCTCAATAATACAAAATTGCGAATGAGTTGATGGATTCATACTCATTCTCATCTCAGCTTGAATTTGGTATGCTAATTCTTCGCAGATATTCCATAACTAGAGTGAGGAGATTCGTAGGAGACCTTGTGTACGTTTACTCAGAGTCAGAGGTAAAAGAAAAAGTGTCAAATGAGAAGCATGTCTTCATTATATTCCTAAATTACAGTTTTATATTTTTACTAGCTATTATTTGCTCGTCTTTTCTGTACAAATAATTTTCCTATATGAAAGCGTAGAAGCGAACAGCTCAACTATGATAGGACGGCATTTTCTTTTGTGCCTTTATCATGTAAGAAATCTAACATTTTTACAGGGTATAATGCAGCATTTATATATGTTGTCATATAATGAGGCAACATTTTCATTGAGAAAGCAAAAGGCTTTTAAAATGGTAGCTGAATTGCTATTTGATGTCAGAAGTAGCGTTGAAAGATTCACTTATAGCACAAAGCCGTAAGCTTATAGTTAGTGTAATTCACAATTGAGTTAGAAATTCGAAGGAATATCAATGGTGTTTTCCTTTGTTTTTGATTTTTATTTGTCAGTATGTAAAGCGCATAGAAGTCTAGATGGATAGGGATGAACTTAAAAATTCCCAAAACCCTCTATTTGTATATAGATGGTTGCCATTGTGACATGAAGTGTTAAATTGTTTTTTATCGTTAATTGTGCTGCCCCAAAATTCAAAATAGAAGTCAACAAGTAGTGAAATTGTGTACTAAATACTTAAAAAAAATGTTTAGATGAAAATATCTGTAAACTTATATACACACATACAATGCACTTAGCCAAAAATTATGACTATACAGGCATGGAATTTTATTTCCAACCCACGCACATAAATTTATAGCGCTGCTTTCAACAGCTTCACTGCACAAAAAAATGAAAAACAAAAACAAAAAAAAAAACGTATAAATAGTGAACAGCATGCGGCTAAGCGACTGAAATCAATTTTTTCCGCTTTTTATGCGTGTTCACTGAGCATTGAAATATTTGCTGGGGCTTGTCTTAATTATCGCTGCACCAGTTACAATTTTTAATGATTGTATAACAACTCTATCGAATTTTATTTCCTGAACAATAAGTAAGCAGTTTGCGCTACACACTTGTATATATGTATATGTATGTGTGAGTAATGCCGTCTGTGTGTTATTTATTTGATTTATTTCCCCGCACCCTTTAATTGTATGCGTTTGCTAAGCGCGTTTCACATTTCTCATGACCTTAACCATTGTGTATTTAAACTCATTATTCATTAGCCATTTATGTTTGTTGTTAAAAAATATTTTATTGATGAGTACAACAACAACAACAACAGCAACAAAAAGCAGCAGCATAGAAAATCAGCGTTAGCGATGTAGCATGTGTGTGCCTGATTTCTTTGCTGAAGTCAAACAAAAATTAAAATCCTCCAAAAAAAAAAAAGAGAAAAATGGAGAAAAATTGGTGCAAGATTGATTGTCTGTTTTATTTGTAGAAAATTACGAACTGATTTCGAGCAACGAATTTATTTAACATTTATTTATACGCCGCTGATTGTCTTACGCACCTCTGCTGGGAAGCATTTATATCACATGTTAGGCACTTATATTACAATATATATATACATATATATATTTATGTATATGTATGTATGCTTTGGTTTTATTTCCATGCCCCGCTGTGCTCATCACTGCACTTTATTACCCACGAACAAATATATTCATTGATTTAATAGGTTATAAATGGCGTGTAAGCTGAGCAGGCGCGAAGGGGTGCAACCAAATAGACGCCTATGATTACGCAGTTGCATATACCATATAATATACATGCGCATACATATGTACATACATAGCATTTTTTTATATAATGAAATTATGTAAAATGCTGCAAGGCAGGTGAGAAAGTTTGATTATGCCCAAGTTGTTGCAAACTGTTGTTGTTATTGTTGTTGTTTTTAGTTAAGAAAAATGAGTTAAAGTATGAATGTGAAACCTCACAGTTCAGCGGTTAATATGCCAGACATACAATATATTTATATATCTACAGGTGGAAAGTTGCGCATATTGATTTACAGACTCAAGCTGTGTGAGATATATCGAAGTAACAATGCTATATAGCTGACACGCTAAAGTTATCAAGAGCAAGTGTTGGACATATTGTTCTTGAACATATAGGCATGTGAAAGCTCTGTGTAAGGTGGTTGCTTCGCTTGTTCACAATTGATCCATACACTATATCAGAAATACGCGTCAACGATGGCGAAATTTTTTCGAATAACTTCGTGTCCCACCGTATTCTAGGCTTTTGGTGCCCAGTGACCTTTTCCTGTTCCTGATTTCAAGAAAGTAGCTGGGAATAAATATAATGAGAATAAGAGAAAGGCTAAAAGGAAATATAAGATGGCGTAATTGTCGAGACTGAGAGATTTGTTTGTTGTTGTAGATATCGAAAAATTCAGAGGTCGCTGTAATCGATGCATTGCATTCGATGATGACTAATTTTAGTAATAAATTTGAATTTTGTTAAAAAATTTTTTTTTTTCATTTAATATACATTTTTCAAGGTGCTTGTTATTTGCCCAAAAAATACCGAATCAATTCTAAATAAAGTTGTGCTTACCTCACCGCAAGGCAATACCTTTATCTGTGTGTCTAGTAATTTTTAATTTATATGTTGAAGAAAAATGTATTTATTGCTAGATAGATTGGGTAAGCATACATCCTGAGATAGGAAGTTTTCATTACTATACTGGATATATTTGAAATTAATGCTTTTTCTAGACCCAAGAGTTTTTATTACCTCTAAGAGGCTTCTAAGGCCTTGGAATATTTCAAAATAAAATATTTTAGCTTTCTTTTACCAGCTTTTTTATATCTCAATTGTTTCGTGGGTTAGAACTATAAACAGACCATTTTTATTGTCACTTTGAAGCATATTAAGAACTATGAGGACTGCCGCTTAGAAAGAAAGAGGCTCATATTACAAATTAAATGCTTTCTCACCATATCTGCATTGAAATATTTAATTAATATTCACCATTTCTACTAGTGTTGTAAATTTCAAGCCTATATATGCATTATATTCACGATATATTAACCACACATCCATTATTAATGGCTATAGTGATCAAAACATTTTTATATATCAAGGAACATGTTAGATTTTTAACTAGTAAACTCAAAGAGGTAACAAAGAGCGTAAAACAGTTCGTGAGCATTTAACAATCCACTGAAGTTTTACCAAAAATTGTGAGTAAGATCGGTTAAGAAAGCTCAAGTGTTGTAAAATCTAATAACAATTCTACTCACATATATTTTTCAAAGATCGTCACATGTATCAGCAAGTTTTTGATCGGTTACCTATGTTTATAAGTACTTTTAGAGATCATACCGATTACGCGATAAGAAGTTGTTGTTGTAATTTTTACTATAAAGATTTATTTCTCTGCTTTGTTGTGGTCTAGTGATGAGAGGTAAGCGGTATTACCTACCAGAAACTGAGTTCCTTCAACATCAAAACAATAAAGGAACTTTTAATAAGCGTGACCCTGTATTTGTACAAGGTTAAATTTCTCAGAAAAATCCTTCATTCAATAATTTGGAGGAGGGAAATTGTTAAACATTTTCAAAAAAGCGCAATAAATTGTAGTTAATATATTTTTTCATATTTTGTAACGTTAATTTTTTTGGTGGTCTCATTAATACTAACAAATTCTAAAAGCGCCAAATCCTGTGCCATTGCGCAAACGCAAAAGTTGTTTGAATTATAAATACATTTCGAACTTTCACCTGCCGCCAAACGCCGAACAACACAATTCGTTGATTTCTCCAGCGACATGGCGGTAAATTACTGCCATGCCATGGACACACACACACATACATACGAAGAGGGTGAAACAGAGCCAAACACGCGAGATTAGTGTTGTAGGCTGGCCACTTTTATGCGCCTATTAAATGTGCGTAAATGTTACTAGATGCAAGCAAAAACAACAATTATAAGTGCACAGCAACAGCAATGAGCACAATGCATGGCATTTAACACTTGACAACTATAAAAACAACAACAATAGCGTACGAAAGCAATAAAGCCAGCAGATCAATGTTGACAGAAAAGATAAACAACAGCAACAACAGCAACAACAGCAACAACAATGACAATAACAACAACACGGATTGCATTAATAATAGGCGACATGGCAACACGCGGTACAACAACAACACGCTACAAGCAATTACAAAAACGGGCAGTAACAAATAAAATGCCAGCAGCAGGCGAGCATTAAAAATAACAGCAGCAACAACAATATAGCACATACTTACCGTACATAGATTAGTGGCAACAGAGCGGCGAACGGCAGCAACAACAAGATGACAACACTATGAAAGCATCATTTAAGCACCATCAACATAAGCGCATCGTTGTAATAGCCGCAACAACTATGGCAACAATAACAATATCAGCGTGTGCACATCTAAGTATCGCAACATTTAAGCAACATCGGCGTGCAACATCGGCGAAATAGCTGCAACATTAATACATACCGTAACAACAACAACAACAACAACAACATTTAGTGTCGCGCCAACAACAATGCGATTTTATGTGCTCGTATTCTCCACTTACAATGTTGTTGCTGTTGTTATTATTATTGTTGTTGCTGTTGTCCTTTTTGATCTTTTTATCGCCAACATATTGTCTAATGTGCTGTTTAGATTGTTGTTGCTGATTGTGTGCGTGCACTCATCGGCTGAAATGTATACTGTTGTTGTTGTTGTTGTTGCTGCTGTAGCTTACTTTAATGCGTGTGCAATTACTTATTAACTGCTCTAACAAGCAATTGTTGGTGTATAATTGCCATGCATGATGACGCTAACGTCCTAGGGGATTTAATTCCACACTTCAGCAGGGGTTCTTTTGTGGCTTCGTATATGTTGAACGCTTCTCAATTCAGCACTCTGGAGCGGGCGTGTATTTTAAAAGCTCGTTAAAGTGTTTTGTAATGAAATTTTATTTGAGCAATGCCCGAAATGAATACAAAGTTACTTTTTCGGGCTCAGACTTCTGTCCGAGCCAGTACGGAGAATAAAGAAGAATGTCCGAGCCTAACAAATACATAGTAGGGTCAGTCTCAGCTGATATTCCTTAATTTCTTGCAAAGTTAACACCGGAGATTTTTCGGAGTTGTAATTTGCGAGACATTTTATACAGTTATGTTCAGAAAATCCTCCCAAAAAAGGAAAATTCAGAAGGTTAAGCTTGTGCAGATCTACTGTCCCGGCTTTTTGCCAATAGGAATGAGAATTTCTATGCGGGTAACATTAGGGAGCTACCTTCAAACAAGTTATCGAAGAAAACGGTGCATATCTGATCTAAATCGGATCAAAATCGGATCATTCTCACTATGCTAAATATAACCTTCAATTTCATGCAAAAATAATGGATTTCGTTTTACTAGATCAGTATTATTCATCTTATCTGAATACTAGATTGATCTAAATAATGCTCCCCGTAGCATTCTCTCGACATTAGTCAACTTTACTTGCATTCGCTCCTAAATTCGGTACAAATCATTAACATGGACTTCATTCAGTTCCGATAAGTGACTGACCCCACCACCAGATGGCGCCACTATCGCACGGCTACATCGTGTAGTACATGCTCGTAGACGGCCACTTTCAATTTAAGACGCCTTTGACTAGTCGGTTTGTTTTGACCGTGCGTGGAAGCCAAATTAAAAGAAAAAATGGAAGCAGAATAATATGGTTCGATGACTCGATCCTTACTTTGGGAAGGAAAAGTATGCAGTGAAGACAAACAGCGCTGTGCTACTGTATATGGTGACTGTTTTTCTTCAATGGCGACTGTCAAAAATCGGTTTAACGAGTTTGAAACTTTGCTTTTGAATTTGATGCTACGAAAACGGCTAACGCGGCAGATAACGTGACAAAAGCACACGACTTCATATTGGCAAGTAATTAAGCATGTTACTGTATCTTACTAAGTAGAAGATATAGCTTTTAGTCGATCCAGTCTGGAAAACTCATCAACTTTGCAGTTTCCCTCGCCTTCCCTATATAAATTTGTAAAAAGGTGTATGTGCCGTTCGACCGCAATGGCTGCGATGTATGCGCGTAACATCTCCGCTACTGCCACAGAGTTCGGTATCTTTTAGTGAAACTGCTTTGAGTTCGATGTTATTTTAGGTTAGTTTACGTTATGATAGGTTGTACCATATTATGCAACATTATGTTCTATATTGGTTTGATGTATTTTGTAGTATAATATAATATATCTTATGACTAAAAGAGAGCATACTCATATTTTATGTTAAACTATGCATGCTCTATGTTACGTTATGTTATGTTATGTTGCGCTAAGTTAACTTTCTTTCTTCTTTTTAAGTGAAGTATTTTTAATGGTATATTGGTTTATGCTACAATTTTTTTTAATACGCTATGTTATTTTATGTCACACTATTTTTTACTATGTTATGTCATGTAACGTTATGTAGAGCTGCACTATGTTTTTTAAATATTTTTACGTATATGTTTTCCCTTATATCTTAAACCAAAATTAGCGCACAAAAATTTTTTATGCTATCTTATGTTATGTTTCTTCTATATTATATTATGTTTTGTTAAATGAATTTTTTTTATGCTATATTCGTTTATGTTGCTCTTTGTTTTACTACGTTGTGTTATTTTATGTCACGGCATGTCTCACTAAGCTATGTCATTTAACATTGTGAGAAGTTACACTATGTTTTTTTTTTTTATTTTTTTAGATATTTTGTTTGCCCATATATCTTGCAACGAAGACAGATATGTTATATTTTGTTAAGTTTCGTTAAGTGACGTATTTTTTTAAGCTATATTGATTTATGTTTTGTTATGTTATGTTTTTCTATGTCGTGTTATGTCACGCCGTGCTATGCTATGCGATGTTTTTGAATATTTAAATGTATTATATTTTACTATATAACTTGAAAATAGAGTAAGGTTTACTCTTACACCATGCTATGCTATGCTATGTTATGCTAGTACAGTTTTATTTAGCAATTCATATATGTACCTAAATTAAAAAACTTAAGCTAATTTAAGATAAAAACCTGCTGTGACATAACATATACTTGCCACACTCATGCTATTAGAAAACACTGGACTGAGGTCAAAGAATGACGTTGCAGCAAACATTAATAAACTTTGATAAAATTGCAGACAATAATGAGTAACGACGCCACGAAAGCGCACAGACATAAAGTAGGCATGTAAGTTGCATGCATGCAACTTTGTAAAAGTGACGATATGGCATCCATGGCGATTTCATACCTTTGCATTAAAAACCATATTTATGTTTGGTAGTAGCGCATAGTAGAGAATCGCATGTAAGCGCATAGAAATGACGCATAAGCGCAAACATGCGCCAATTGTCAATGAATGCGAGTGCTGTGCAACGCCCGCCTGTATAACAGTAAATGACGTTGCTTCCTTAAATTTTTCCTGCCAAATGTTGTTGTTGTTGGCATGCACATGTGCATATTGTTGCTATACGCTAGTTGTTGTTGTTGTTGTTGCTGCTGTTGTTATTGCTATTGTGCGCTGTGATGCGCATTGCGCGTTGATCCGTTACAGCGGTAGATTTCACTCGCCGCAACAGCGAGCCAAACGAACAACGAACGCGCCAATGGACTAACACAATCGTCGTAGCGTCGCGTTTGGCAGTTATTGCAGATAAAGCAAAAATGTTGCTGATGATGCGCCTGTTGATGGTCAACCATTGTGGCGTGTTGTTGTGGTGGCTCAGTTGCAATTTGTGTTGTTGCTGCCGCTGCAGCTGAGGTACACAGTTGTTGTCAGCGCAAATGACCTTAAGTTGGCTTTGTTGCCGCTGTCATTGCTGGCGTGACTTTGTGTATTTGTTGTTGCGTGCGTGTATGTGTGTGTGTGTGTGTGTGTGTGTGTGTGTGTGGTAAGGAGAAAAAATTGCAATTTTCGCCAAGAAATTAATAATGAATGTGTGGTAAAAGCGTCACTTAAGCGACGGCAAATGGACCGCGCGCATTAAGCAGCAGCAGCCGCCTTACAATCGACTCGCCGTTATGTTGTTGCTGTTTTTGTTGTTGTTGTTGTTGTTGCAGCAACTATTTTACGATGTGCCACACCTGTTTCATGTTCAATTGCTAAACTATCTGTGCTGTTCGCTGACTGCTTAGCCATTTGTGTCTGTATGTTTGGCCGCGACCATGCAACATATTAACAACACAACAACAGCAATCCCACCAGCAGCAGCCAGTATTGCAGGCAAGTGCGCTGGCAGCATCCATAGTCGCATAGGCTTCAGCTACAACGGTTACAAAGTGAAAATAAAGCAGCAAGAATTTGGAGAATTTTTTGTGAGAAAAATTGTCTCTTCACGCTGAATTTCGATTTTTCGCCGAAGTTGCTTTCTTATTGGTTTTGTGTATCGTCTTTTATTGAACACAACACAAGTACCCGGTATATTTTGGATAGCACAAAATTCTTCATCACACGCGTGCCACGAACGGCACCAGTGAGTGAGCGACTAAGTTCATGTGCAGCTTGAGCTGGACATTCGACGGTTTTATACCCAATGCTTGTACGGGTGGTTTGATTTTAATGCAATGAAAGCCTAATTTGTCGACCAAACCGAGAATATTACATAAAAATCCTTAGAGGTATCCGTTTCAGTTCGTTTATTTAATAAATGTTAGGTTATGTTTCCGGAAAATATGTTTTGGGTTAAGGGCTGATGTCGGTTGTCACACAACTAAAGATGAAATACAAAATAAAAGGCGAGTCTATGGAGACTTGTATCTTATATTCGTATATTCCTTTAACCAAAACTGCACATTCCAACTCTAAACAAATTTTAAGCCCTCAGGCCTCAAACTTGACGCTACAAACAGCTAAACAACTCGCAGTGGTTAAAATACATTGAAAGTATATGTACTTTGCTTCGATGAGCAGAGTCCTCGATCTTGAGACATTCATAATTTGTCAGAATGATTCCAAGTCCAAGAAATCGCTAAGCTACTATATACAACAGGTTCATCTCATAAAAATTTTTTGGAAAGAATATATATAATCGACTCTTACCAAAGGAAATCTTCTCGATTTTTTTTTTTTTTAAAGTATCATTCCGTGCACAATAGGTTAAAAAAAGGTCCTAAGGACTAGTAGAAAAAGGACTAGTCCCACAAAGCTTGAAAGGGATTAGGCTCTTTTCGTCGTCATTCGGGAGCATTAGGCTGGAATTGGTCACTTCACAGCACATGCTTGAACAAAAGCGAACAGTTCGTTCAAGAAAAAAAAGAAATATATATCAAAAGTGCCATTGGCCATAGACCCCTCTTCTCATCCCAGTCTTTCTGCAACTTTTACAGTGCAGCTTGTTGGCAATATAGTTGCCTCTATTTTCTGATATCCAATGTATCGAAAGATTTAAGAAGTAGACAAAGAAACAGTTTTGAGTTTCATTTTAGCTCTCAATTCTACCGTTAGTTGGTTTAGTTATCTAAATGAAGCCGGAGTTTCACAATATTATGCGCAAATATTTTCGAAATGTTTTCAAAATCTATTTAAGTTACAACAACTGAAGGCTATTCTGACCGCATTTAGTGTTAAGAAATCAGAGATTGCTATCGATCTTGCAACGTTGAGTCCGGGGATTCAGGAAAGGCGGTTTAAATGAGTAAGTTTGAAAGACATGCAAATAGAGTGGTATTTGTCATGAGAGTACGCCTTTCAAGTCGATATTATGGGGTCAGGTCTGAATAGTTAGAGATTCTAAAGAGCTACAAAATGGAATGTAATTGTATGAGGATTTACTGGTTTTCGCCGCGGGTTCCGGCTTTATTACTGTCTGCTTTATTTCGCGTAAAAATAACGGTATTATTTAATATTTGGAAGTCAGGAGGCAAAGCGAGCACTTTCAGTACATCCTTGTATTGATGTTCCGATGTCACAAGGAGGAATCCTGTTTTACAAAAATATGCGACATTCGAGGGCTACTATAATCTGTAAAAATTTCTACAGAACTGTCATATCAAGTTCTGGAGCACATTCTGCTTTTATATTGTGAGAAACTTCTCTTTTATTTGCCCAAGAATTTTTCTAGTGCCAAGAACCAAAGAAATTTAAAAGGGTGCCAAAAGAGCAATGAATATTTCCAGGCTTTCCGAGGGTAGAAGTTTAGACTGCATCCAGTTAAGAAGCAGATAGAAGAAGAAGAAGTGAGTTGCAGATAAAGTGAAGTGATCGATTTTCGGTTTAAGAAAATAAAAATAAAATTTCCGAATGCATATCAAAAAGGTGCGCTGGGTATAAAATATTCCAACTATTTGCACGCCTGCATGCAAGTGCGTTAGCGTCTGTGGTGTGGCATTGCCGATGCAGCCGCATAATGATTGACTAATTTTACCGTTATGGCCATTACATGAACACAGCATCGCTAGCACACCCATACACACACACTCACACACGCATACACAATTCCCCATTCCCATTTATTTACTAAAACACAAACCGAGTGGAGGCAGCATTGAATAAAGTGAGAATAGGTCCATCTATCTCATGGAGGAATGTCAAAAAGATGCCAACACTTTAAGTAGCAGCATTTTGGTGGTCAGGCGCAACACCCGTGGCCAACCAAAAATAAGCCAAAATATGTGTGTGTGTGTGTGTGGGTGTGTGGTGTGTGGTGTGTGGCTGCATTTCGCGACAAGCAAACTAATCAGTGGACATTTTTTCGAGACTGTGAAAAATGCCATTTCTCATTTGTGTTGCAGTGTTAGATGGTGGGTGTTGTTGTTGTTGGTGGTGATGGTGGTGGTTAGTGTTTGGTTATTGGCACTGGTTTGAATATATGAAGATATGCATGTATAAATGAGTGCCTTCACAGCAAAGACTCGTCCTATTTATATTCTATTCGATTAATTGGTGTACGAATTCCAAATTTTAAAAAATTTGGCATACACTTTTTCACTTTAAAGTGATAAGTGACAGTGGTAAGTGATAGTGACAAGTAATAACTCACTATAGTCTTAGTTAAAACCATATTCTCTGATATTTTCTTGTTTGAAATATACACTTACTAAGGAAATTAGGCTTCATTTTAAAGTCCCTTCTCGATCGATTCCCTCTCATAGTACAAATTACTACAAAATGTCCCTCATCTCCAAGTAATAATATAACAAGCAACAGGGTGAAGAAAACATGATCACTATATCAGAGATTATTGACTAAAACTGGTGGATATGGATTTTGTATCATTCAACTGATCAATTGAATCAAATCGGTTTGATTTATACTAGTATAAGGTATGTAGCACCAAATAAAGGTGAGCTAACCTCAAAGTAGAATCAGTAAGAAAGCGGATAACATTTAAAGTTCTCTGATATTTCAGGAGTTTTTGTCACAGGTTATTCGATTAATTCGTAGACATACATTACGTCGTCAGACATACCACCATTCGATATGTTATTAGCAACAAAGCAATATTAACCGACTTTCAAAAGAGCGATGTAGTGTCTCTTTTATTCGCCAGAAATCTCGCGGCAGAGTGCTTTTACGTGATATGTTTATCTACTAAGAATATCTGGAGCGTTTCTTTGATTTATCAGGCCTTTGTTTTTGCTCCATAAACATCTAGATAATTTAAAAGATATGGTTCCCGGATATCAGAATTAATCGTTGGAAAACGTCACATTAAAAAATACACTTACAGTAAGAAATATTTTATAAACAGTAAAAGCAAGGAGTCTTAAATTTTATGTATTATAATATGCTAACAAAGGCATATATATTTTTGATTTCCAATCTCTTAATATTGTTTTCGCATTTACACCCCTACTATATTAGACGGCTGCTATATACTTTCCGGTCTACTTACCTTAGCTTTTATAACAAAACTTTGTATTCCGTGCGGCTACTGTTGCCTGTCTGACTGACTAGTCAGTTGCTAATAATTAGCAGCCAGTTGCCATGCATGATCCAAAATTTTGGTGTTCTGTTGAGGCTAATATACTGACGTCAGTTGCCAAAAAAGGGGTGTTGTTATGTTATATCTCAAGGTCGCCCAAGCATTCGACTTACTCATTACTACAACAACAACAAAACCAAGCTAGTTATTGAAATCCCATATTTCTTTAAGATAGTTCCTGGGTATGACTTCACTATCATAACTTTTTCCAAAGTTTGGAGGAGTAATGTAATAGTACAGGAAATTGTACATTGAGCCATGTGCTTTACGTGGGTACCTGCCGTTTGTACAGCCTAACTCCACGGTGTTAGAACTCAGCGCTCCGTCAGTAATAGCTTTTAGCTAAAACCAACGGTAGCAATTGGCTTTGTGGAATGGACACAATAACCATCTGGGTAGGGCTCGAGGCCTATCTAAAATCTTTGCCTTTCTTTGGGTCGGGCACCCGGTTGCGATGCAACTCCACATTGAACTGTACCGCCCAAACCCAACCGCCCAACAGCTCTACCCGCATTCAGGTATTAAACCGCAGCCAACACGATACTCCCCGAAAGGCCTACCGCCAATGAGAAGGTTGGAGCGCCTCCCAGACTCCAACGGGCTCCTGCTCCCCGTGGTAACAGATTAGAGTCTCCGGTCAGACCTCGTAGCCTGGGCTACTTCGAGTTGAGGTTGAGTTGGTACCCTTTCAACTCAGACTGGTGGCATTTGTAGCTTGAACTCAAATGCCTCTTTAAGTGTGTGTACAGTTCAAGCTAGTAAGTAATATAGCTCTATTTCTGACATGGTTAAGCCTATTTTTAGAGCAAAGTCTATTTCAAATGTAGTGCATTTTATGGATTTTGGTCGCCTCTTACGACAGGCATGCCTAACCGCGGGTTATTCTTATCCCCCGACCCACAGGGGCAAAGAAATTGTACAGAGAAAAGCCTTTTCAAAGTTTTGAAAACTCAGTCAAAGTTCCAAAAGCTTTACTAATAACTTTGAATTCTCAAAACTAGCAGGCGCCGTGGTTCAGGACCTGGGGAACTACGAACTTAGAAATAGCTTGTTGGCATGTGATGTCAAACTGCTGAGTATATTTTGGACAAAATATAGGCAGATTATATTCTTCAGGCAACTACTAATGGTATACACGTATGCTAGAAATTCATGCCGGCTCTGCATATTTGACTTTCGTGACCAATTTTAGCTTTTGTGATAAAAAAAACACAAAGGATTCTATAGATGCTTTCCATAACTTTTTTCCAATTCATCGAAGTATTTGTATAAAATTATGACAGATTTCAAACAGTTTTCGAATTCCGCTACGAAGCTTCACTAGTATATTATAAACGTTAAAAATGGTGTACTGAATTAAACACTAGCTTAGGCTATGAACAACATATGCCATGCATAGAGTGTTAAGAGAAAAATAAAATAAAGTAGAACTGATGGCTTCTTCAGCGCTCAAGTTGCAATTAAATACTTCAGCAGTAACTTCAGCTTAAAACGCGCTGCGCAACACATTTTAAGTGTTTTCGGGTAGTACAAAAACAAAAGCAAAAATAAGCGAGAAAAAAATCGGTCAGTCAACAATCAACTAATTAGCACTCGAGCATGATACAACAGTTTGAGTTACGCTTGGCTTTCGAGCATGCGCGAGGACACGCCAGCACAAATCATGGAAAAATATCAATTGCTACACACTTGAAAAACGATTTGATCTATAAATTATGCATAAATGTGGCAGCTGTTGCGGCAACATATACAATTTTCAGTTAACAACAACAAAGCAATCAAGTACAACACAAACTGCCAAACAAAACAAGTGCTTGCTGATGAAGTTGTTATTTCAATCGATATTTAATAAATTTCCGTGGCGGAAAAAAGGTGAAGTGTTCGGTGCGATCTTCAAGCAATCTTCAAGCGCTGCGACTGCGCATGTCGCAAGTGTTGAAGTGCGCATGATCGAGTGCGCATAATAACAAAAGAAGAAACTCACTCACTCACCGAAGTATGCCTGAGCTCAGAGTGGAGTAGCTCTGACTCTACTTGACTAACAATATAGAGTTGGAGGTATAAGTTTGTTGGTGTGCCTAGTGACAAGTGTTGAGCTTAGACTCAATGGTTAAATTATAGCGCAGCAACATTTTTGATTTGGTTTTAATAAGCGGTTTTGTAATGATTTGCTTTGCTTCAATTCAAGGAAATCACTTAAATATAAGTATTTTATATATTTAATAGACAGTATTGATCCACAGCTTGAGTCCACTGCTGAAGTCAGGAAAATATAGAATATTTACGTTGTAAACTAATTAATGGTTAAAATCCAATGTAATGGTTGCAGATTACAGTGTTCTCTCTTAGTCTAAAATTGTTAAAGCTGATCTGATTCCTATTTAAACTAGTTATTGAACTGAGTGGCAACTCCAAACAATCTCTCTAAAATTTAATAATCGATGCCTCATTTCATTATACTCTACAGGCAATATTTGATAGAGTAGAGACAGTAGACCCTAGAAACAAAGGGGTCAGACCGCATGGAAAGAAGTATTAGCTGAGTCATTGTACCTGAGTTCGACTCATTGCACGCAGGATATATGTTGGGTGAAGTCTTTATAGGCAGGAATTTAACTTGCTACCATAGTCAGAACGTGAGCGTCACTTGGGTTTCTCGCGACAACTCGAACTCTTCAACTGCCATGGGTGATGATTTGACTACCGGAACGCCATTCATTGCTATTGAGTCTCGGATGTATTTAAGTGCTTCCCTATGAATTGTTTATAGTGCCTGTTTAAACGTCATTTTATCTACAAGAAAAGTTAAAGTCAGCTATTTTTTGTCCAATTTACAAAGGCTCTGCATAATGAGGTCCAAAATTGTCAAGACCTACTTTATGGTCAACAAAAATTTGTTTGAGTACGAATTCCTATTTATTTTATTTAGTTTTCGTAATTTATTTATTGTATCCTAAATTAGATACGTAAAATTGTGGCACAGAGTTGCCACTTCATATAAATGTTAAATAAATGAAAATTTGAAAGAAGAGTTGCCACATTTATAATAATAATAATAATAATAATAATAATAATAATTTATAATAAATATTTATTACTGGAAGCAATATTTAACAATATTTAACAATTTAACAATATTTCGAAATATGCAATAAAAATGTGTTATTTATTTTTTAACAAGAGTTGCCTCACATTTGGAAAATGTTCCTATTAACATATTTTATAGGACGTTTTATTCAAAAAATACCTACAATTTCTTTTTGCGTTCGCTAATGTACAAAAACAATTGTAACCAGTGTTGCCACACATTTGGAAAAAACTAGCTAAACAAATTTTAAAGGATATTTTAGTACAAAAGTCTCAAAATATTTTCCGGCTTTCGCAAATATGAAGACTTTTATGACCAATGCTACCACACATTCGGAAAAAGTTCCTTTCGACATATTTTCCACGATATTTGTCGCAAAAAGTTCCAAATTATCGGTTTCTTTCGCAAATGCTCAGGTTTTTTAATGAAATTTTTATGGCCAGCGTTGCCACACATTTGGAAAAATTTTCCTACTGACATGTTTCAAAGGATATATTATTCAAAAGTCCCAAAATGTTTTTCTGCTTTTACGAATGCACCGATTTTTCATAAAATTTTAATTTGGAAATTTTTCCTTTTTCTATTTTCCTATGGCGATAGTTATTTTATTCAGTTCCAAAATATCTTTTTACTTTCGCCAATATATAAAATTTTCATAAAAGTTTTATTTAATTAAATTTCCTTTGGTGACACCTACTATTATAACACGATTGCTTCTTTCTCTATTGACGCACTAAATGCCAATTAAACCGCCCCAAATCAAACGAAACCAACGCCACACTAGTTGACCATCCTGCTGCTATTACAATCTACATTATATATATATATATATGTATATATGAAACTCACACCAATTTCCTGCTCCATAACTGCAAGATTTTCGTAAATCGAAAATCGCCAACTGCAAGGCGTTGAACCATTAAAAAGTTATAAAAATCAAAAAGTTTGCCAAATTTAATTCCCATAAATCAAAGCTTTCCCACACTCGCCAAAACCAGCCACTTCGACCAGTGAATGCGAACACCGAACGCAACAAAAAGCAACAAATCAAGCAGCGAGAAATAAAAGATCAGCTTGATTTTGACACAGATGTGGCCAATGGATAGTTGTGGCACACCGCATGCCAACAAAACCGAAGAGTGGAAATGGCAGAAGGAAAAAGAAAAAAGAACAAAAAGGAAAAAGGAAAAAGGAAAAAGGAGAGAAACAAAAACAAAAACAACAAAGTAAAAGATGCGATGCCACGCGTGGGCGTCAAATTCCCTGTCAGTCATGGAGAGGTCAGAATGCGATCAGCAACAACAACAACAACAGCAATGATATCAGCGCAGATGACGGTGCGCTTGAAATCTAAAGCGCATATGGGATTACAACAACAACATTAGCAGAAACACTGCAATGTAATCATGGGCCAGCAAAAGTTAGGAAAAACATGACAAAAGGCAATAGAAACAATAACAACAACAACAACAACAACAAAAAGAAAAACAGTGTGCTGTGCGAAAAAAGCCAAGGTAAAGGCAATGATTGCGTTCAACTATTGCTGAGATATGAACACTTTTTTGTGATTTAAAAAACATTTTTTTTTATTTTGTTTTTTGCATTTTTATTTTTGTTACCGCAAGTTGCATTGTAGCAAAAATTATAATGAGTTTTTATAACCTCAAACTTGTGGCTAAATGATGCAGTCGGCGCTTGTGGGTCGAATAGACGGCTGGCCATGTCAACACCCCCGCTTCGCAAGGCATGCCAGCACACACACACACACGCACACACATTTGTCGGAGTGTGTGTGTGTGTGCAAAGCAAAGCAGCGCATGCGCCGCCGTCGCATTTTCGTGCATTTTCAACGATTTCCAAGCAATCTCATCACATGCAAGCGCGCCATACGTTAGCTTGCTTCCTATGTGTGTGTGTGTGTATGTGTATGTGTGTGTGTGTGCCTTGTGCCGCCTTTGACTGAATTTTCATGCCCGGCGGCCATCACTTATTACTGCGGCATACTACTAAATTCTAATTGTTCATATTGTTCTTAAACGTGTTGTTGTTATTGTTGTTATTGTTAGCGATATTTAGAATTTTATTGGCGCATATGCTCTCTTTATTATTATAGCTATTTGCTTGTGCTTTTGTCTGCGCTATTTGGCATGCATTATTTGCGAGTTAAATTTTTCCGTTTGTTGTTGTTTGTGTTGTAGAGGGCGGCATAAATATTTGGCAAATGCTGTGCGCCAACTTAAGCTTTAACCTTAGCCGGAGTTGGCCTTCAAACGACTACGCTTTGTATATAATTTTGTGTCATAATGCCGTCTAGTGTGTGTGTGTATGTGTGTATGTGTGTATGTGTGTGTGTGTGTTAGTTTGGAACGGCGTGTGCATACATGCGCTGCAGTTAAAGCGATTTGTATTTTATTGCTCAAATTACATATGTCATGACTAACCGATTTGTGTGGCATCTGGAGGCGGTGGCGCTTAGACAAATTGGCCAATCATTTGTGTAGAAAGTTGCGCTTGAAATTTGAGTGATTTGCTTATTTTCTCATGATAAATACATGTTGTATGGAGAGACATTTTTGACAGAGTTCACGACAACGTAACTAGTTTTCATGGCGCTGGTAAACGTATGGGTTCATTATATATTGGAACTATAACTATATTCGTGCGGGTTTTTTCAAAATTTCAACATTTATTTAAGAAGCATATGTAGTAGAGTATTATTCAAAGTATTGGACATCTGAAGCTATAACATTCTCCCATCACTCTTCGTCATCCCATCCACTCCAATCCCATCTTTCAACTTTGGGGATTCCATCCTAGAAGAACTGCGCCGCCTTGGTGGCCAAGAATGAATCAAACCAAAATTTAATATCCTGTTCTGAGGTGAACCGTATTCCAGTGAGAGCGTTCTGGTTCTACCCTTCGACCGAAACAAATGGTAGTCAGAAGGTAGCGGCAAAGTCTGGGTTATATGGCGAGTGAGATAAAAATTTCCAGCCGCTACTTTCCAAACAGTTTTTAACCGATCTTGGAAATGGAATCTTGGAACCGTTGGAAAATTATTCTTCGTGTCTAGTTGCAAATCCCGGGCGTTTTTGGCCAATCAATTTCAGCTCGCTTCAATTTGATGAGTTGTTGTCGGTAGCCGGATAGTTCCGCATTACCCGTTTCACCAGGTTTTAGAAGCTCATAATGCAACACATACTTCTGATCTGACCAAATACACAGCATTACCTTGGCATCATTTCATGAACCTTGGCTGTTTCACATATGATTTTTTTGCACTTAGGGTTATCGTAATATATCCGCTGATCAATTTTTCACCACCAGCCACAATCCGAAGTAAAACAACTTCTTTTTGTGGCATTCCAGTAGCATTTATGGCATGCGAAATCCTCTCTCAACTCCTTCAGTGTCTCTTGGCTTAAATCCATATGGCAACCAATTTCCTTGCTTTTGTGTGTATCCGACTGCTTTTAAACGTTTTGAAATGGTCACTTGAGTGACTCCTAAAGATTCTGTGAGCTCTTCTTGTGTTTGGCAACAATCTTTATCCTCCATCGACTAATGCTTCCAGTTACCCAGCTTCAAAATTTTCCGAATTTTTTTTGTTTTTTGATCGCCCAGGTCGTTCTTGGTCTTCCAAACCACCACTTCAAAATCACCGCTTTTAATTCGTGCAAACCACCAACCACTTTTGGCACGTTCGTTCGGCTAGAGCATGTTCACCATAAACTTCCACCAAAACACGATGACTGATACCACTTTCTGTTGAGGTTTTCTTCAGTTTTTTGAGGTAATGAGGTACAACTCCTCACAAAAACACTTTTTCAGGCACAAAGCTCGATATATTTGAATATTAATATTTTCATATACTAGTGGAAAATTGTTGCTGTTTATGCTTCAAATGAATGACATATACGGAAAAAGACTCACAAGAAGAGTAGCTTTGCAACACATGTTCGAAATATTGGAACAATGGCACAATAATCAAGTTATGCCAGCTCTTGGCAAACCACACAAATATAGTTATAGAACCATAATTTGGTTTTTACAAACAAGTGGCAACACTTTTTTTTTCTTTTTGTTTTTTTTTTCGCAAATTTTTCTCGTTTTTTTTTAGACCTTCTAGAGATCGCTTGAGAATAGTTTTATGGCGAAAAAGTAGTAGCAGAAAAATTTGTGCGCATTTGAAGTCTCGATAGTTTTGTATTGCTTACGATTTGCGAAAGGGTTACTACTCAAGGTCATAAGTGAAAGTACCTCTATGCATTAATGAACTAATTAAACGAAGTTATTCATGGCAAACCACTGCGATGGTGCCAATATATGAGCGTGTCTGCTAATTCGACGCTGACTTTTGTATTTAAAAATGTTTAGAAATTAAGCCTCGAAGAATTTATTTTAAAATAGCAGAGAACAAAATTTTGCGCAAAGCATTCGAATGTGAAGTTAGTATTTTGCATTGCAGATTTCTTTAGTTGGTATGTTTATTTGAGGTAGCGCTAGTTATGCTAAGGTTGGATTCATAAGATTGACTTGATCCATAAAAGAAGGTTGTGCGCTGCTTGAAATCGTTCCTCAGTGGCAGCTGAATGACATACGAAAATATTTGAAATGAAATTTGGAGCTCTTTTTTAAAGATTTTCTTTCATAAACAAAAAATTCCGGTGCCTTATTTCTATTTCTTCTGCTTCTTCTTCTTCTTATTTTTAATGCTTTTTTTAGCTTTAGTGCCTTTGTTTTACTACCCTCTTCGTATGCATACCTATGCACATAATTTTCTTCTTCTTCTCTCAATCAACGCGTCCTTTTGCCGATCGTTGTCTTCATATCAACTTTATTAATTTATGATTGACATAAATCATGCAACCTCAAAGCAATACCAATCAAAGTTGTTTTCTTACACAAAAAAAAAAACAAAGAAAAAAAAAAACACAATAGAAAACAGTTATTGCAACACATTGTCTGCATGAGTGAGAAATATCGCAAATATCGCGCAAGATCATTTTATTATTGTGTGAGAGTTAGAAATGTAACGATATAGTTGGCTTTTGTTTTGAATACGTGCAATAAAATTGCACAATATAATAGCAGTCGCGGCTGTTGTAGATGGGGAAAATAGCAAGTAAACCTGAATACAATGTTCTACACTAGTGAAATGGCAATAAAAATCTAGATCATCAATTAAGAATTAAATTTTCTTGCTTTATCGGCTTTGCATGCTTCGCTTTGTCCACTTTGCTTTTGCTGCTGCTGCAATGCTTTATGACGCTTGCGATTTATTATTAAATTGTTGTGATTTTATTATGTTGCCGGTGAGTGAAGCGGGTGGCTAACTGCATTGCTTAGATTTTCACACGCAGCTTGAGTATGTTTCTATGGTGGATGGATAGTGCTTGAAAGGTGTTGATTCCCCTAGCCTAGTTTAAATGCGCGCTCGACAATCAGAATTTATTACTTAATAGATATGGTTTACTCTGGCTATATGCTATGTGTGCTAGTGCTCAATTCTTATACTACCTTCGCTTGTGGAGAATTTATTATTCACTGAATACTAAACACCGGAAGTTTACCAATTAAGTAATGCAAAGTACTAACTTCGAGGTGAAATACTCTTGACAGTAGCTTTGATTTGTCATTTGATAATATTTCTCGTCTCAAAAAATTAAGAAATAACTGATTCTTATCGGATATATGGTGAGAGAAATATAAGATCTTGCATGGGATTCCAGAATATTTTTCTTTTTATCAACATCAACTTATAAAATTTGATTTTTGCGACTCAGATTTCGATCTCAAACTCGCCAACAAATAATTAGAGAGTCATAGATTAATATTAAAAAACATTACAAATTAATACAATAAGGTAAGAAATCGTTGATTATGGCAAGACTACTTAGATAGGATTCTCCGTATTGTCAATTAAGCGTCGTCAATTTAAGCCTGCATATATTAGCAGCGCAAATTTGTTTAAGAATCCCGGGCATGCAGTGCTCTAGGCGTCAACTTTTCCTCTATTGAAAGCGTACAAATCGATCATTTAGTAATTTGAACAATAAAAAATTATTATATTTTAAAATAAAATAAAAACAAAAATTATTGATTTATTGGCAAGATATCGTTTGGTCAGTTAAGTATAGTCAGTTAAATCTCCTTTGGTAAATCTTGGCCTACATATCTGAATTTTGACCTACACTTACATTTTAAGTAATCGAAGTCTATCGATCGGTATAAAAACAATGACGTTCAAGAGAGCTAAGGAGTCTGCAGATTTTAGGTGCTGCTCGTCTTTCTCTGTTCTAAAGAGAACGACAAAGAACTTTCGTTTCTCAAACTTCAGATCCTTTTAATTTGTAGTACAGTAAGATCAACGAATATTCGACGAAATTCTCCAAGTGGTCGAAAGTTTATCACAGACTGTATTATAGGAAAGGTATAAGTTTTGAGCTTTTCAAGGTATATAAAGTGCACTTCTTGGTTATTAAATTCTTGAACAGTTAAGAAGTAGTTTTTTGAATCTTTTAACCTAGAAAACACATCTATATAATACATAGTTGTCGTTAGTGCAGTTTCAAATCATATAGAAAAAGATAAGAACAATAAAAAAAGTGTAAGTGAAACTACGAAAAAGTAAAAATGATTTAGATCTTCTTCTTTTAAACATCTTCAACAGATGGCATACGACTTGATACTTAGTTGAATAATGACTCACTAGAACTACCGAAACTAGCTACCACAAATTCACTGAGGCTGAGTTGCCTTACTGACAATCCCAGCGTTTTCACAGTATTATGTACAATTTGGTGGGACCGCGCCGAGTAGTTGGGTGACACCAGGTCGTTGATGAGCTCTGATGTTTAGATTAAAGGAATATTTGCTTGTACAACATATAGAAGATGGATAGATAAATTAAAACTAAAACAAAAAATAAATATAAAAAACAAACAGATCAAGAAAGCGGACAGTGTGAGCTTCGATCAAGCTCCCACGATCAAGGGCAAGATCTCTTCAACTAAACGTTCAAGCTTTTCAATACAGTTTGGACATTTCGTCAACGCATGAAGCATAAACCGACTCAGAATTTTGCCTTTATGAAATTCAGTGTTTTTTTTTCCAAATATTTCGGAACTTTATTTTGAAAGTTATAATGGGGTAAGTACTTACAAAAAAATTACAACAGAAAAAAAAATTATTTTTGGTGCCATCTATTCACTCTTAAAATAACACCTTTTCCATTACATTTGATAAACATGCTAATGGAGCACATAACGCTGCCTTGACCCACTGTCCTAAAGATTTTCTGATTTTCACTTTCAATGCTTATCTTCCACTGACAATTCATAATAACAACTCATGCCTTATTATTATTACTTTTTTGCCTTTTATATGCCTTAGTATTATTACACAATTCTCAACTCAACTCAACTCAACTCAACTTTTCAAGCACATTTTTTAGGCAACTGAAATTTATTTCTACACACCTAATTAGCAGCTAATGTAAACAAAGAATGCTGAGCATGAATTGCGTGAATTTTTAGATTTTTTCTACCAACGCAGCTATGCCACTTAAACACAGCGCATAAATTTTGCAACTAATCAGCAGTGACTGTGTTCTCCGCACTGCTGCGCATGCTTACCATTATAATCAACAAGAATGGGCGAAAAAATTTATTATTTGCACATCATCAAGGTCGTACGAATATTTTGGTTAATTATGTGCACACAAAAAGTGGTTGAAGCATATGCGAACACACTTGTTTATGCATAAATGTACAAAAAATATGATTACAATAATAATGTTGAAGATTTGGAAACTTTTTTGAGCATCGCTTTTTTGATTCTTTATTTCGCATTTGAAGTTTGAAGCTTATTTTTAACAAAGCACTGTTATTAATATTTCGAGTTTGTTTTCAAAGACACACTAGTCTTTGAATACAGGATATATATGTATGTATATATTGGGTTTGATCTTGCTGGATATCTAAATTTTCAGTTAAGACAAAGTGCTCATCGAAAGTGGGTGGAAAAAAAAATCTAGAATATATTCAATTTCAGAAGTCGAAGGTAGGGATCTTAAGTTACATGTATGCTTAGGCACATAATGGAAATGAATTTCATCCGGTAAACAAAAGTAAGCAGAATAGTGGTGTATAAAATTTCCTCTAGGGAATTTCGGTTAAGTGGTTATTATAACCTTATCTATTAGAAGTTCGCACTGTTAGCAAATTTATTCATTTTAACTAGTATAATAGCGCTTCTTACTAGTAATCCCAAATGCACTTTCAATTTTAATATAGAAATTAACTTAGTCCGCTAAAGTTTCTATTAGCCAGAATTCATGGACTCCACCTTCCAAATCAATATTTTCTATTATTTTTATATTTTAGTGCACATTTTATTGGGTCTGAAACTATATACGTGCGATTTGCCAAGAGTTGGCGTAACTTGATTATTATACCATTATTCCAATATTCCGAACATGCATTGGAGAGCTACTGTCCAAGACGAAGAAGGTAGCACGTCCAGGGCGGCCAAAAAAGACAAAAAAGTTTGAAGATGAGGAATTGGAAGCATTATTCGGCCTCATGTTGCAAGGCCGGTTAAAATCTATTTGGAAAATAGCCGCTGGGAAGCCTTGCCTCAACCACTGTATAGCTCAGACCTGGCCGCTTCCGAATACCATCTGTTCCGGTCGATGGGTCGATGCAGAACGCTCGCACTGGAATATGGTTCACAACAGAAGAGGGTATAAAAAAATTTCTTGATTCATTCTTGGCTGCCAATTCTTAGCTAGCGCAGTACTTTTGGAATGGAATAGACAAATTACCAAAAAGATGGAAAAATATCATAGCTTCAGATGAACTTCAGATGATGATTGAATAATACTATTTCTCATGTTTTTCTTAAATAAACGTAAAAATTTTGGGTAAAAAAATACCGCATGAATATAGTAATATACCAGATACTTTTGAAGAATTCTTTGAAATTCGGTTATCGAATGAATCTTATAAGTTTGTCATAAGTTCAGCACATTTTTTTAAATCTTATAAAGAAAATCTTAAAAAATGTTAAATACTTATTCCATTTTCAGCATTCCTGACATTGGTCTACTAGCTTTGGAAGTCCTTCTTTGCTTTATTTTGAGTCGTTTTTTAATTACAGCAATTTTCTTATAGACATTATAATTTTCTAATCATAGACTGTAGAGAGTTTTTGAGCCTGAGCCTTATTTACTAAAAAAAAATATAACATATTTAAAAACACCAACTGAACTTTAAGAAAAAAAAGCATAGTTCTTGACTGATGATTCGTTCGAATTCACATAAAGCAGCTTGAAAATGTATCTGTAATTTAGTGAAAGTGAAAAGTCAAATAATTTAATGAAATAATACAGTTTATATGGGGTTATTCTTTATATAGACAATAATTTAGAAAAAAAAAATTTTTAGTATGAAAAGAGATAAATCAGAAGGGGAAGAGTAAACAAGGTGAGACTTCTCGGAGGAGTCATTGGAGTAAAGTATTTAATTTCATATATATTTTTTTATATTTAATTTTTTTATATTTGATTTTATTTCATTTAATTTATAAAGCTGAAGTCCATTAAATCGGTTTAAACTATTTCAAAACTATTTCGAGCCTCAGTTAAGATATAGCTTAACTCATTTAACATCCATTAGATTGTAGTACCGACGACAGGATTCGCCAGTATTGATAAAAACTGTACCTTAATCACCTTGCTTTCTAAGAAATAGAATGTTTATGTAAGCTTCCACAATAGTCTTGGAATTCTTAACCCTTTTGTTGAAATTTTAAAGAAACAACTACAAATATCTCTTCAATTATATTTACCTAATCAAGGACTTAACATATTTGTACTTTATGTTTCAGCGCTGTTTTATTCATACAGACAAAATATACCCTTACATTAATGTGCCTGATAAAATAATGAAATCTTACAAGTTCAACCACTAGCCGGCAATTATTTAATTATTCACAACAACCACCCTGCGTACTCAACTATTTTTTATTGCCACATTATCGATATGTTAAAATCTAAAACATACTTTATACAAATCAAGTGCTTTGAATGCACAACAAGCCAATACTAATGGCACTCGTAAATTCACTAACAGAACGAAAGGTGAAAAAGATTAGAAATGAAAATAAAAACAAAAACAAAAACATTAAATTTTCAACTTTAAACAGTAAAGCATGATGAATGGCTAAATACATGAACAAATAAATAATAAAGGCAAAGCGCATGCGCGAAGGGCTAAAGGTACTTGGCTGTTATTTATTGAATTAAGTTAGGCATATTTTATTGAGTTGGTGGGTGCTGCTGCACGTAAATGCATTTTGCTAGAAATTGTGCATATATTACAGTATACGGGCAAGCAAGCGCACAGGCAGTTGCATAAACATACATACACACATACGTTTGTTAGCAGTTAGAAGTGCGCATTTGCATTTGAAATTGTTGTATGTGACTTCCGTTCGCTTCGAAAACTCAATTAATTGATGAAGGCATGAGACTGTTTGTGTTTGCGTATGTTTATGTGTGTGTGTGTGAATATGCAAAGATATGCGCTTATAAGGTAGAAACCATGTTTCTATCATTTAACTATAGCAGGGAAGTGCTTGCGCAGCATATTGAGAGGCTCAACTGCATACCGGGTGGGCTATTGATTGCCGTTGCCATTTGAATGCTAAAAAGGCGCTTTTTTTTAGGGCTGGTAAGCAACATCATCACACTAGAAATTGTAGCATTTGAAGTAGAAGCAGCAGGTACTGTATGATAAAGCAGGAAGTAATGCCCGAAAAGTAAACTAATGATGCCAACTGTTTGCAAAACACTTGAAAACTGCAAAACAAATGCTTTGTTGCTAGTGTTTCAAGCAACCGTGTGAAATATGCGAACTTGAAAGGGCAGAGAGAAGACATTTAGCTTGTCAAAATAGTTCATAAATTTAATTCAAAATTAATTTAAAATAACATTTTGATTTTTCTTTTGCAATATATACGCAATACAATAGATATAATATGGAAAGAAAGTAAAACTTGCAAAGTCGCTCACTTTTTTAACACACTGTCTTGCTAGAAAGTCAAGAATCCTTTAGACTACCAAACAAACTAACGCGCCCTCTCGAAGTGATTGCAATTATAGCGTAACTGTCATTTAATTACTTTCATTAATCATTCTTACTTTGACAATTTTCAAACGTAATCCCAAAGCTTGAAGGTAGCAGCATTAAAGGAATTGAAAAATATATATGCATCGACATCAATATTGACAACTCGGTGCCATTTAAATTTATTTCAGTTTTAATTATTTGTGTTGCACTGCATTTTTTTAGAGGCGCTGAACAGTTATTGCTGCACGCTCGAAATTTGATGCAAACTCAACTCAATGTCAATTAATGCGCTACTTGATCTTTTGATTGATTGGCTGACTTTTCGAATTGATTTATTATCGGTTTGATAGTTTAGCAAAAGCGGAAACTCGTGCTGTCTTTTTTTTCCTTTCTTTTTTAGTATGTTTGAAATTTCGTTCTCAGGTTTATTTGTGCGGGTCTACTAAAGATTTATATATCCAATTGTTCGCTGATTCTTATATGAGCTCTTTAAGTGTCTGCTTCTTGGAGCTCTGTGCATGAAATGGTTACATTTCGGTCGAAAGCATGCGTACATTCATATCCTTATATGAGATGCGTTCAAAAAATAACGGGAATTTTCATTTAAAAAAATAAAAAAATAAAAAATTTATTCACTCGTCTACATTAATGTTGTCGCCTTCAAAATAGTCTCCATTCGATATTATGCACCTATGCCAGCGCTTCTTCCACTCGAAAATGTCGAAACACTTCTCCAACTCGAATTTTGGGATAGCCTTTAGCTCTTTAGTTTTTTCAGCGATGCGCTTTTAATGTCTACTTATTAATGTATACTGCTTAGCACAATTGTTAGCTTTTAGCTCCATACACTTCACTCAACGATACTACAACTTCTCCAACCCATCTGAGAAATATGTTTTCTCGGAGTAGGCCTCCGAGATGGCGAGATAATCTCTTCATTCTACTTAAATGTCTGCCTGGCGAGCAACTGTTTCGAAAAGAAGTCGCACGAGGCCAATACGATCGTACATTCATTGTCTAATATCAATGAGCTCGCCATGACGATGGCAAAGTTCTGAGCCGAAGCGTTCTTATGGTGACAGCGCAGTTCGCAGTCTCTTCGTCACAAGGTGCCATTTTTGTTTTTTACATACGTTGTCGCTTTCTGCTTTTGGTTTCGTTTGTCTCTTGGTCTCTGGTGTGTATCAGGGTTCATATTTCGTCGATGTTTCATCCATGTATTCGATTCAATGTTTCGTCGACTCGGTCATAAAATGACGCAGAAAATCCTAAATTGTGCTTAGAAAGCCTCAAACACGATTGTGAAGTGGTATTTAGGGTTGCGCTTGTTATCCGAAGTGTGCAACCAGCGCGTCGATAACTTTCTACTGTTCAATATTTTGTGCAGGATATGAACGCAGCGCAACAGTCTCTCATTTATGGCTTATAAAATTTATAAATTTTAAGAGATCTGTGCAAATAGCTTATAAAATCGCTTGCTAAAATGAGACCTCATAGCGAGAATTACAAAAATGCTTCCAGCCACACTGCAATAAGTTTGGTATATTTGAAAAAACTCAAATTCGGACAATATATCATTTGTCTCTGTATTAGTGACGTTCGTTAATTGAACTATAATATATATTCCTTTCTTGTCATGAATAGATTGTTATGAAAGAAATTCAGCAAACATAATTGCCTTTCTATTCTTGTTTAATTTCACTTTAGTTCCGACATATTTGCATGAAAAAAAACATGATTTATTATTTTGAATGCATTAATTTTACCAAAAATATATTATTATTAGGCATTGTGTGCCTACTTTTTCTGTAAATAATATATTTGAAGAGATATATAAGACAAGCTGAAAAAAATCAGTATTCAGAAGCAGCAATTTTACATATTCCAATATAAACCGAAAGCCTTTTTCCATATTGCTCACTCCACATAGGTTGGTAATGGAAGTGTACTAGAAGAAATTATGCAAATAAGGGCAATAAATATATCAAGCAAAAACGCATTTTAATTGCCGCCTGAAATGGTGTCAAAGAGCACCTTTTTTTTGGTGTGCGTTGGTTTGATATACTATGCTAAATATAAGGGTAAGCCACGAAGTTCACTCGGCCAAAGGATGTCATACTAAATATGTCACCGTTTTGAAACTCTCTACTTGAAATAGGTATGTTTCTTAAAGTTGAAATTAAAACTCATATTTTATTATTCGCTCTAATGCCTTAATTATGCAAAACAGTATATACTTAAAGGATTTGATTTCGTATGCGGTTGACCACATTTAATTGCCAAATGTAGCACAAACAAATCAAGTAGCGGAAGAGAAATGTACTGCGCAAGGGTTTTCAACTGAAACCATATGCCGCACGATTTCTCTGTAATAAAAATATACTACTTTTCCATATGTCCTTTTACATAGTGACTGCAAAAGAAAAAAAACAAAACACTCCAAGTAAGCAACTGCGTAAAAAATCGATAAACATTTTTCTTACTTAAGCCACATTAATTATGTTAATGATGCTTGAAAGGTTCTACGAATTTCACACAAAACGAAAAGGACTGCGCAGCACTGCACCACATACACGGATATGGAGAAGGATATACAGCAGCAGAGGTGAGTCAATTGGAATGAGAGTAACTGAGCACAGCAATGTAACGGCGTTAATAAAGCAGTCAAAGTCAGCAAAAACAGGGTTTGCTGTGTGCGGAAGTCAGCGCTAATGCGCGCATGCGCAGCAAACACTAAAGCGGACCACACGAATACATGGTGACCGTAGTGTGAAAAGTGGCAGGAAAGTTGAGTATATGCGCAATGTCCTGTGTCGGAATCTGCTGCGGTTGTAGACATGAGCCGGTTGCGTAATAAATGTCAACTTCCTGCTCGGCATTTGTCATGCATATTATTGTCACTATAAAAAGCAGCCAAGTAAAATAATAATATAACAAAAAGTGGTTGATTGTCAATTGCATGGGAGCTGTAGCGCATTTGTATTGCTTTGATGACTTCATTTGCGTTCACATGATTAGACGCTATGCGACGGAGTGGTAAAATTATCACAACTACAAGGTCGTCTCGTTAATTACTCCCTGGAGCATATGTGTGTGTAACGCTTTAATCCTTTTAAGCAGCTTAGCTGACGCAAAAAATGAAAGACAGCTGCGGTTTTGCAAATTTTTAAGCAACTAATGTGTGGAACATATTTAGGCATGTAGTTATGAATTATGCATAAAACATGGGGGATAACACGGACTCGACTTAGCAAAAATTGGTGCCATAGTATGAGACGTTTATATCCAACATCAATGAATTAGAAAATTTTGATAAGATACAATCAACCTTCACGAGGAATGGCTAGCATCAAATCGGACTATAGCGACCTTCAAAAAAGTTCTTGCATTTGAAGTGCAATAATTTCAGAGCGGTTTTTGGCAACTTTCTACTTCAATATAGAAAAACAACTTTACATAAATGCGTCTACGCAGTTTCTTTTAAATCATAGGAATATTATTTCTATACATCCTGCTTCATATATATTTTTCACAAAATGATCTTGGGAGTATTTTTATTGCTTTTATTTTTAGTAGCTCAGATGACGTCTATTGTAACCAAAAAAGTATACCTTACACCTTATACCTTACACCTTATACCTTATACCTTATACCTTATACCTTACACCTTATACCTTATACCTTATACCTTACTTATACTTTACACCTTGTACCTTATACCTAATACCTTATACCTAATACCTTATACCTTATACCTTATACCTTATACCTTACACCTTGTACCTTATACCTAATACCTTAGACCTTAGACCTTACACCTTATACCTTATACCTTATACTTTACACCTTATACCTTATACCTTACAACTTATACCTTACTTATGCTTTACACCTTGTACCTTATACCTTATACCTTATACCTTACACCTCATACCTTATACCTATAAAACTTAACTGAACTTTTTTGAAAATATATATTTTATAATAATATATATCCAAGCTAAGTATACTTTAGCTTTGCCTATAAATTTGAAATGATATCAATTTCTTCTGTCAATTTTTTTACTCTTTTTCGGTAGGACTCATAGTGGGATGAGTTTCTTTGATCTTGTGAAGATCCATAGCCGCAACCCTCCGGCCTAATTAACCCCAACGGAGCCATAGTTTTATTTGATAGAGAATTGTTCATTTGGCAGAATTCCTGAACATTATTTTTTTGAATATTTTTGACCGCAACAACAACAACAGCAATCTTGTGATGATAGTGACATAAAGTAGTGTGAAACTGTGGCACGCACATGTCATCTATTTTGAGTGCAGAATATTCAGAAGCGCACATTTTTAGCTATTGAGAAAATCATATATCATATAATATTGAGCTAACCAATTTGAAAGCACTCTGAGTTTGTTTAAAAATATTCCAGCGAGGTCTCCAGCGAAGTCTGGTGTACTTATGTCTCAGTTGTTATCGATTTTTTGTCAATTGGAAGAGGCTTTTGATTAGCATACTAAATTTGTATGAAATATTTTAAAAGAAAGTGACTTTCAAAGCATTCGACTACTAGGTGTGTTTCTATATGATTTTCTTGGCTGGCTTGCGGAAATGTGTTGAATTGTAAATAACAGTTGGATGGTAAAATTACGAGACTTGCACTTATGAAATTTGAGAGAGGATGATATAGTTATGAGATTTCCAGCAGAAATTTTCCGTTTGTAATTTTGTATTGTATTAGTATAAATCTTCGAGTGTTTAGCTGCTTGATGCAAGTTTAGAACTACCTTTGCCTCTTTCATTTCAAAGTTGTTGTGCATCAACTAACAACTTCTTGTCTATATATTTAGAATGGTTAGGCCTAACTGATAATATAATTCTGCATATCTATGCCAGTTTTGCCTTGTATCACACTCTTTCAGGAAGTATGTGTTTTGTCGTTTAGTTTGATTATAGTTTTTTTCGCTGCATTTTCTCTTGCTTTTTGTTGGCTACGACGGAATAGAAATTGTGTTAAGCCTTTTCGGCTTCATAACTATAACGCAGAGAATTATAAAACTCTCAGAAACACATTCTAACCAGCAGATTACAGATCAAAGACTTTCGTATTAACATTTGTAAGAGTACCATAAGAACATGCTTGGCTGATATTTTCCATATTTTATATATACAGTCATTTAGCTAATGCCATCATTTATTTAAAGTTGGAATATTTCAAGTATAAATGACAAAATTTAATACGAACTTGCTGCCTAATTAATGCGGAGTAGACTTTTGTATAAAGAGGCATGAATATGTCAATAAAATCTTAGCGTTAAACTAGGTCTTCTTAGCTCTAATTTTAAAAATGTAACAGAATCAGACGCAACCAATTGCTCTTGAGCCGAAATATTTTTAAAAATTCTAACAATTTCCAGCAGCATGGCTTTATTAGCTCATGCACACATACTTCAGTTGTCAAATTCTTGGAAGAAAGAAATTCCGCGAACATTTATGTCAACGAATATGTTGTTGCATATTTGCAAAAGTAATTATTGCCGAGCAGTAAAACAAAAGCCAATGAAATTTGTACACACACATTAGTCTGTATATGTGTATATGTATGTTATTAACCATACTAGCGTGATAACTAGTATATTCCTGTTGAATTTCATATGTGCTTGATAGCTCCATTAACGGCCCGAAGTTCACAGTAAGCAAAACAAAAAAAAAAAACAACAACAACTTAACAAATTTCAACGCGTACAAACTACCAAATACCAAACAATTTCGGCTACCCTACAGCGAAGCGCAAACTTTTAGCAAGCAACAAGTACAACAAAAAAACATTGAAGTACAACTTTTTGCGTTTATATATTTGCACAGTCTAACACAAAAAAAAAGAATAAACAAATAAAAATAAAAATAAAAAAAATTAAAAATTTTATTTAAAAATTTTAAGATTTTAAACAAAAATCGTAAATTTTGGGCATTTTTCATATATGAACTTAATTTGTATTTTTGTTATTTTGCCTGACAAATAAACCAGTAATACAAATTCAACAGCCACGCTAACACTAAATCAACAAAAACAAAACATTTACACACTGCCTGCCCACTGTCCGGCATATCGAGCGAGTTCGTGTCTTAAGTCTTTTGTATGATGTTGCTGAGCGCTGCCACTGCGGTTTGTTTGTTGATTTTAATTGAATTTCCTTGAAAAGCACACCAAAAGCTTCTTATATTTACATTTTTATATATTTATATATGCGTAAGTGTGTGTGTGTGTGCGTGTGTGTGTGTGCCTGTGCACTTAGCGCTTATGCTCGCCCACTGTCACAAAACGCAAGCAGCTGCGTCCAAAGCGCCAAAAGTCACATGCTGCCACATAGAGACATATGTATGCACATATTTATACAACAACATTTATACAGCGCTTTAGTTTTAACTGTGCGGCATAAATGTGTAAATAAACGAAATTCAAAAAAAAAAATTTTTTTAAAAAGCAACAAAAAAATTAAAACAAACTTTTGTCTGATGCTTTATTGTTTTACAAATAATAAGCAAATGTTAATTTGTTGCTTTCATGGGATTTTGATTTCTCGCATGCACACTTTATGCCCCCAAAGAACAGCCCCAACAACACGCACACACACACACGAGCCAGTGAAGCCAGTGTGTGGCAGCAGGCGTGTAGCTTTTGCGCAGCAACTCCACACAAGCTGCCGAAAATCAATACAGCTGCTGCAGTTGTTTGCCCTTTTTGTTGCTATTGTTGTTATTGTTATTGTTGTTGTTGTTGTTTTTCATTTCTCGATACCGCGTTACAAGTGTAATTAGAAATTGGGTGCGGCTTGGCACTCAAATGGCTCTACAGTTCGCTTAATAAACTAACTTTTGTTTGCCTTTCCATTTTGTTTCCATTATTGCTTCGCTTTTTGTTCACATCTTACTGTCTTAGAAATTACAGACCGCATCAATGCTAATTGTTACTTGTGTGTGGCGTGTGAATTAAAACCATGCAACGGCCCACAGTCTGCCGCGCAACTGGCTGGTAGTCAACTCGGTGTGTGTGTGTGCTGTTAGAAAATGCTTGACTGCAATTTTTCAATGAATTATTTTCGTTGTGTTTTCCATTTATTTTCTAAACTGGAACTTTATGAATGAAATTTCCTACACTCCGACACTTTTTCGGCAGGGAAATAAAGCAATAAAATGTTGCTAAGTGAGTAAATTTTTAACGACACTTTTTTTTAGACAAATGTGTTGTTTTTGCTTAATGCCTTTTGTTAATAATAAATCAGTCGCATTTATAAATGGAATTTTATTGTCAAATAAATGAAATTGTGCAATAAAGTTATAAATAAATTAGTATACCACAAGCTGATAGCTAGTCGCGATTCCAGTTAATATAAATCCAGTATTTTTTAGAGAAATTATTTCGACTTGCCTAAAATTTCTGAAAAAACTAAATAAAATAAGCTGATACAGGCACAAAGATAGCACTTTATCAAAAATTTATATTGAGTAGTTAAACCGAGGTTGTTATATAACTTAGCAGCAGAGTTAAGGATAAAAGATTTTGATAAAATTCTTAATATATGGCTTTATCTTGACGCGGGCATGATGCTCTTGCCGCACACTCAAAAGATTCCAGTGCTATTTTCTGAATTGTTGAATGTCAAATCTGTGGCCAAGGCTGTCAGTAGCGGGTAGCTGATACCAAAAACCCTTAACCGAAACCCTTAACCAAAACCCTTAACTAAAACCCTAAACTTTTTTATCAATAGACCGATTATGAAAGCACCAAGTTGTAGGAAATCACTTCACACAGTCACAGTAGGAACTTCATAGTGCTGACTTGGGCTTGCCCTCAGGAGCGTATTATAGATATTAGTAGTTGGTTGGAAGTTATGTGATTCTGATTTCTGTATACTAGATGGTATATATTGTACAACTTGTAGCGGATTCTGTCATGCTTAGTATTATATGCCAGAATAAGATGCGTCCATCTTTACACAATTGAAAAATTCATACATTTTATAAGTACTCTTAATCAGTAGAGCGCCGTCTATGCACTTTAGATACAAGCACGAGTTTGAAAACCACTTTGAACAGGCAATTATTGTTGGAAATTCTATGAAAAAGCAATTCCGGAAGAAAAATATTTAGAAATTAATAAATTGGCAAGCCACCGTGAGGAAAACTAATTACTCTCTTGAAGCAATTTGTATGAGGAAAGCAAAAAACAAGAAAGTTAAGAAATATATATAAAGCTAAGGACCGAAATGTAAGCCGCTCATGCCTTCTTGTGTCATCACTAACTTCACGCCTCTTAATATTTCCACCAAAAGCGTGCTGGCAAGTGTGATTGTGGCTTGGAAGGGAGCCGGTATTTTATTGTTTAAGCCCACCCAAGCACCCAGTAAAGTGTGTAATAAGGCAGCTCATTTTATTATTCTCTCCCCAGGCATAATTTATGTTTCATTAGCAGGCATTTGCACGAATTATCACGAGAAAGTATTTAATTTTCATTCTTTTTAATAAAAAGATGGAGAAATGGCAGACTCGCCTATCATTTTCGCCTTTGTAACTTCAAAGGATGGTTTACATATTGCAGCAGTAGAACAGAGGAAGGCTTGCCGCACAATTTTCATATGGAAAACCTCTCCGCGAATATTTATTAATAACCTTTTAGTAAGTTGAGAAAATTTTTGGCTTACACTAGCCTCTGTGCCTTTGTCAAAAGTGTTTGTTCTGGCCTGTTTTCATGCTTGCCACATTATTGCTTATGCTTATACATACTTTAGACCAGCAAGGCATAATACTAACTGTCAGTATAAGCCTATATTTTATCAGAGTATAAAGAGTTAGTGTCTTTAGGCAACGTTTCATTATTGAGAGTACTTCAAATCTACATTTTCTAGCTTCAAAAGTGCTCCGGCTTTAAAAGTTCTACTTGGTATAAATAACTAATGCTGAGAGTTAGAAAGGAAAGGTAATCGGCTTTAGAGCATTTCCAATCATCGTCACCAAGCTAATTGTAATATATGTTACCGAATAGAAGAAGATAGAAGATAGAGATAGAAGAAGAACCGACCTCTACATATTTTCTTTAGGTGATTACAGGGCTCACCAAGCAGCAGAAATGCTTCAAGCAGATTACAAAAACAAAAAAAAGGAGAGAATTTTTTTTTGTTTTAGCGCCAAATGGTCTAGCTGTAAAAAAAAGGTACCATTTTTTCGCCGTTAATTATTTACACACATATATACTTGCTTTTTGGATGCACTCAATTTACTCGAAAAAATTTTTTTCTTCAAAAAACTACTCAAATACGTGCCCATCAAGTAAGCGCAAGTAACTGCTGATTGCATTCCACATATATTTGATTTGCGTCGTCCTTTCGGTCTAACGAAAACGGAACATAACGGTCGCAAGCGTACTTAGTTAAGTTGTCAAACGAAAGGACGGAGAAGTGAACGCCTGCGCATTAAGTATGCCGCATGCAATCACACAAAATGCGTTTCGCTGCGTTAGAAAAGCGAACAAAGCGTCTAAATTGAAATTAATGTAGTTTATTTTTATTGAAAGCAGATAGGCGGATAAGCAGATAAGCGCAATGAATAGCTCATGCGCGCAGCCAACAAATGAGTTCGCTGTTTGGTTATGCATTTATGTTTGAGCGCATAAAGGAAGCTGCCTACAGACGCTCTTAACTAACAAGCGATTACAATCGGCTGTTGCAGGCACGCACAAACAACAAGTACAACATATGCTGAAATGCTCAACTATTTTATGTGTCAGCACGCTTGTTTGCATGTGTGTGTGTGTGTGATGAAAAGTATAAGTATAAGCCAAAGCAAACTGGCAACAAATAATGCGTAACAATTGATTTGAGGCACTGATTTGTTGTGGCAACATGTTGTGTGGCAAGAAAAAATACTGCTACTAATGAAATATCTGCCACAATTATTGATTTCAGCTTCCTGGCAGTTTCCGCTGCTTCCTGGTAGCTCGCTTCACATGTGTGTGATTTCCAGTTGCACGCTGATAACATCTATAAATGTAGCAAATGTGTGCGGACACAAATTGTTGCATTGTTGCATTGTCGTTTGACATTTTCCTTTACCGTATTTTATGTGTGTTGTGTAATTTTGTGGTTACTACATTCTGTATCAGCCGCCATATGTTGCATAGTGCTCCATAATGCTATTATGTGTTGTTGTTGTTTTTTTTTTTCAATTTTTTTCCTTTCACTTCACGGCACTGAAACAATGGCCGCCATTTATTGTGTAATGGGCGTTTGTCAACGAAATTGTGCGATGGTGTTTGCTGATAAGCGAAGGCGAATTCTCGTGCAACATTGGTGGCAGCTGTGTGCTGCTTGCGGGATACTAAGTGTGTATGAGATAAGGATATGTTGCATTGGTTTGATTTGACTGCTTTATTTCGTTTTTGTAATTTTTGTAGATGGAAAACACAGCAACTATTGCAGTTAATGATTTTTACAAACTAGAAATTGACATAGCAGTACAGCGGTGGATTCTATAAATAATTGAAAATTTGCTGTTAAAAAATTTTTTGTTGCTTAGATGTTTTAATGCTGAAGGAATGCCTATAAACTTTTTGGGAAACCTTTCTTGTTAGTAATAAAATTGGTATAATTTTCAAAATTTCCAAAAAAATACAACAAATTTTTTTTGGAGAATCATAACAGTTATATTTAAAAAAAAGAAATTGTCCTTTTCTCTTTTTTTTCAAAAAATTTTTCATCAAAAATTTCATCCATTTTGTCAAAAGGTTTCTTTTAAAATACACTAAAATTTCCAATCCAAGCATTTTACTCCATTTTTGTTTAACTTTTTTTAATCTCATTAGCTGCAATTATACTTGTTTGTACCAGAAGTGGTTTTTCCTTTCCCTTTGCCTCGCCAAACCAGAGTTTTTAGAGCCCACTACAGTGGGAAAATATAACTCCTTAGCTCATTCAAAGTTTGAATATGCCTCCCCGCATTGGCAGCCACTTGACATATCTCTTTATAATATTATTAAATTGAAAGGGAATTTTGCTTTTTAACCTCATAATTTCACTGATCCATCGCCAGCTCACTTTGCCTGCTGTTTGTTCTTGAAGCACATGCTGTTTCTAATATATCACAGAGATATTATTCATCATTGTACTGTCTGTCCAGAATTTCTTGCACAGATTTGCTACAATATTCCACAGAAAAGATTTTGATTTTACTAGCCCTTTAATGCCAATTATTCTACAAAATTCGCCAGTATGATATACTTACAAGTATTATGTATCATCATCGCCAAGGAAATGACTGCATAAGATTTCGAAAATTACGAAATTCGAAATAACTTTTTGTAAACTCACTGGTGTACAATGATTCTGCGGTCCAAAGATGTGGTTTGTGTATAATTTTATTTCAAGTAAAATGGTTTATGCACCAAAAGTTCGCATTATTTTAAAAGAGAATTTTTTTTTTGATTTTTGAATTTATAATTTTCTAGAGAGCGATTCGTTGATTATAGACATCTTCGAAGTTTTTGAAATAATTTTTGTTTTACGATTGGTCTTTTGCTTCAAAAGAAGAAGTACCCAGTCTGGTAATTATCTCTTTATTGTCGCTAAATTTTCTTACAGAAAGAGAGAAGAAGAAGAGAGAGAGATATTTTCTTGAAGTCTAAGCACAAAGAAATGTGTTGGGCGTGTATGAGTTAGAAATTCGAAGTCAAATTCATGCAATTTTGCCATAATTTTCATAGATTTGTGGCTCGGTGTATTGACTTGTTGAAACAAAGTGCACGATCTTCGCACTGATGGGAGACAAAGTCACAAACATACATACTCATATTTTAATGAACCCTTACAACTTACCTTAGAGTTTTAAAATAAGGATGGTAATGTGGCATTGAGATTGGTTTTTTCATAGCTAGCCGATCGAAGATATTGTCGAAAGTTAAAATGTTGCGAAAAGTTCCAAAAATTTGTTTTTTTTGTTTTTTTTCTTTTTGGTGTTTTTGAATTGCTCGAAATTTTCGAAATCGAAAAAATTCAATTTTCTCGAAATCGAAAAAGTAATTCGATTCTCGATAAGTACCATTAAAATCTGGAAAATATAGCACAAATATGTAAAAAAAAAATTAAATTAAATAACTTTTCACTCACTACGGCATATCGCCATGTGTATATGCTAATCCAATAAATTGTCTCATACTGCACCTTAAGTAAATCGGTATCAGATATCATTCAAAATTACATTTTTTATTGCGTTAAATATTTTTCATGCGAAATGCCACAAAATTTTTATGTTCAAAAATGCACCACAATCATTTATAATCCAAAATGTAGAGAGCGAAAATATGCGTGTCGCTGTTTTAGTGTCGTAAGAAAGCAAAGAAGGAGTAAAAAAATGAAATGAACTAAGAAAAGCGCAATATAATGATTTGTCAAATGAAATTTGGTAGCGCTGAGCAACAGTGAAATATAAAAAAACAATTATGTGAGCAATAGATACCTACATATATCGGAAGGTAGTGTCTGCCGAAGCTACAGTAAACGTTGGATATGAGGAATGAGCTCGCACATATGAGTATCGTATATAAATTTAAGACAATTGTTTGAAATTGCCCATCTAATATATTATCTGTAAGAAGTGACTAATATTTTAGTAACTGTAGTGCTTCAATCAAAGTGCAGGCTTGCTCTAAAATCTTGTCACTTGTACTCTTAGTTGGTAATAATAGTAGGTCATCAGTTGTTTTGATTATATTATTAGCAGGGAGTGAAGTCTATATCTTCATTTTGCACTTTGAACAGAATAACTTCTGTAGGTCCCGTAGGTGCAAAGTCAGTCGAAAAAATATAAATTACTATTCAATAGCTTATAGAGCAATATGGCTTTAGTGGTACTATATTGCCTTTATTACTATTGTTGTGTATAATTAAGTTAGAAACTGTCTTGTTCGTGTCAGGTTTATCAACCTACTACTACTGACAGCTACTAAAAATTACCACACATGGTTCCTATGCAACCCTGATGATAAACAAGTGGTAAATTAAAAAGATCCCTCAAGGGCCAGAGGCTCGTTTACGAAGAGTTTCAACGAGGATTCGTTGACGTTTTTAGTAGCCCTAACTGATAGTAGTTTGTAGTTTTGGTTATTCGGTTTAGTTTTGGTATTTGGGTCAAATAGTGTGTTTTTAGTCGGTAAGCTACTAAGGAATCTGAAACAATATCAGTAGTTGATTACTTCACGTACGGTTACCATGATACAGAGTTTATTGAGGAAACAAATGAGACCAGAGAAAATGTTATTATTACACCAGTTGTTATTATTATATACTTTTCAACAATATTTTCACCATATGGTACAAAAAAAATTTTTTTTTTAACTAGACTATGAAAAGAAATAGGTTTGTCAGCAGGCGCTGGTACGAACAAAAAAGAAGAAGTTATCTATGTAGCTGGTCAGACATCCGAAGAATTAGTCATCATCGATTCACCATTTCTAGGCTCGTCAACTTTGAGCTCGCTAATTAAAGCTTGCTATTTAAAAGCTACATATGTGAAGATAACAACAAAGTTAGTGAGTTGAATTCGACATAAGAGAGTATGAGGCTGCCGCCATCGATAAATCACTTCTCATTTCACTACTTATGAATTTAGCTTTAAAGAATTTAGACAGCTAAGGCTCTCGCAACAAATAGTTAGCATAACTTGTTCGATACGCCACTCACTAATATTTGGCGTATCGAAGAGAGCTATTGAAATTTCTGCCCAAGCAGAAAATATCAAAATTTTCGGAGTTAAAAAAAAGGTGTGTGTCCATCGTTACCAAACTCACTAAAGAGGTATTCATAAAAATGTTTAAGTAGTATTTTTTTTCGGAATTGCTAGAATTTTTCACATGTTTTCTTATGTCCAACGTCCACTGTCTGCTGCTATCGATTGCGGTGTATGACAATAATTTAAGCCACAAAACAATGGTGCACGCAGCAAATGAAACACACACCTTGTTTGCTCTTGATTTTATCAACAATAAAAAGTTGGACTCGAGTGTCAGTGTCACCGGTCACAGCGGGCGGTAGCCAAGCACCCGACAAGCCCAAGTAGCCTGCTAACCAAACGACAACAAATGCAACAATAACGAGGGAATAAAAAGCAATCAAAACACTTAAATATAAAAGACAAAATGCAATGATGAAAGCAAAAAGTGGCGAGCGGGGGAGGCGGCACCGAAATTAAAGGCGAAACCATAACATTTTGGCCACAAGCAACAACAACAGCAAAAACAAAAGCAACAAAAGCAGTAAGGAAACAAGTTAAATAAAGGTAGACGATGCTAGCATTGGGTGTGTGTGTGTGTGTTTGTGTGTGTGTGTGCCACAGCGGCCACTCAGCCGCTGGAATGCCATGAAAATTGAGATCCATAATGAAATCACCCACAAATTGCGTGCATAATTTATAACAGTCAGCGCAAAAGTGCGAGTTTTCAGAAATTTCAACTCAACGAAACAACAACAACAACAACAACAACCAAAACCAAAAAGAAAAACAACAACAACAATGAAAACACCGAAATAAAAACGCGGTGTTCATAAATTTTGCTTAAGTACGCGGATAAAGGTTAAGCATATTGCGATGCAAAAAGTCTGCATATGTCTGTGTGTGTGTGTGTGTGCGTAAAAGTTTTTGTGGAATCTCGCTTGGCAGCCGAAAGCCATGTAGTACTTTGCCACTCCAAATGCATTATTTATCTGGATCATCGGGGTCGCATGTGGTCACATTTGTCGCGCGCCACAATTGCCAAATTCGCAGAACATTTATCAAATGGCGAATTGCTCATGCGTTGCTACACAACGCGCATAACTCCTGAGAGAAAGCTTAGGTTTTTTTGCAACAAAAAAATTTATGCGCATTTTTGTGAAAATAATTTTTGTATATTTTTATGTAAAAAATATGAACTCATTTGCAAAGATAGCAATTAGAACTTCGAAAAATGTTACAAAAGTTGTTTTTGCTCGGTAAGAATTGAAACTCTCGCGCTTCTATGATGTAGCAGACAGTTTGGAAACTTGCAAAGCTTAAAAGAAAGTAACTTTTCTTTTGGTAATATTCGATTGTATTATTCAAGAGTTTGGTTCAATACCATCATGTGGATTTTCTAGCATTTTCATATCACTTTTGTGTTATGATGTATTAGTAGTGAGATTGTTGCTTTAAAAGAGGCATTAGCTTTGGTTAATTCCCTCCGGCGATCCCTCCATACTCTTGACTTGGGAGAGCAGTAAAATTTTGTTTCAGGTGGTATCAGAGCTTTGCATAGCTCTTTCACTTATCCAAACATTCATAAATTAAATATGCCTTTTATGCCTCCAGAGTATCAGCTATCTCGACCAATTTCATTTTATGTCAATCCCAAGGCATTTCGAACCATTCTGTTGACTTTTTGATGCTTTCGTCCGCATAAACCGCTGTTGAACTTCCACTGTGTTCCTCGCCACACGAATTTAGCCACTCACGAATGATTGCTTCGTGAGGCGCAGAGCTCGGACCACACTGATCAAGCCACTTTTTGGACTCAACAGCATTTCTTTTCAGCGAAACATTGCCTCTCCAATATAGCCAAATCCAAACTTGATAGCTTACGAGTTGTGGTCATAGTGGAGTTCGATGTGGATTCAGTATTATTATTTTAACAGTAAAGCTCTTTAACTAGATAGTCCTAAAGCGATCTCTACTACAATACCAACAACGTTATTAATATTTTGGCGTGTTATATTATACATAATATTATACTATGAACATATAGTTAACCGACTCACCTAAATGTAGCGCCGCTTCAGTTTAAGCTTCATTTTACTTTCTTTTTTTTTTTCTATTGGAACAATAATGGATTTCTTTTTACTAGACTTTACATTTGTTATGAATTCATGGATTTTTAGATTTTGTTTAGCCGACGCAAGTAAGTGTCTGTTGATTTCTTTCCAGAGCGGAAAATTATTATGTGGCGTCCAGTTGTTTCAACTCTAAAGTAGTGTTGAACGAGTTTTCTCTTAACCGACTACTATAAACATTGCGCTCAACAGTCATGAGTAGTCATCTTCTTTGTGATATAATTCGGCATATTTTAGACATGGTACATATTACAGAGACAGAGACTACAGACAGAGATTACAGAGACATATTAAGATCTCTGTGGATATTCAGTTGCTACAGAAGTTCCTGTTAGCTTTAATGTAATGTCTACCAGCTGAGAGCGGGTGGAGAAAACAATTTCATTTTTAAGGATGCAAAGTATGCTGGCAACATCGCCGCTGAACTGGTGGACCGAAACGTACTAATAAGGTGGGCTGAATACTTTGTTATTAGGAATTAATAAAATTGGTGGTGAACAGAAAATTCTTAGATATATGCTTGGTTATATATATGGTATAAAGAAATGTATTATATATCACACAACTTCTCTTCAAAGCCAGCTTAATGACGTACTCGGTAAAGTTACTGTCTTATTCGTGAAGAGATGACGCTACAGAACAATAATAAATAATATTAGATCACTTAAATTCAGTGCGTATATCAGCGCTTGGAAACTGTGTATTAGAGATAAATTTGAGTATAAATAATTCATACAAAAGGTACAACTTCGCAAAGGACTCACGATGTGTTGGTACGAAATCAAACCAAGAAGTAAAATAGACTTGTGCCATTAGTATACATTGAGTGTATTTAATTGCATTTCAGATGCGATATGCTGATTCTGAAGTCATCATGGCCTCAGCTCAAATGTACAACTTCTATGGATATCAACTGTAAGTTGTTTGACAACTGAGTTCTTTTATGTATGTAGACCTCTGCTATGCCAAAAATTCATAGCGTTGAGGTTTACCATAGTACTAATTCGATAGTAGAGGTAGTTCAAGAACAGAACCAGTTCTGGTTAAGGTCTAGTTCAAGAGAAGAACTAACTCAAATAACCATCCACTATAGGCCAATTTTCTCGACGAGTATAGATTTTGGCTAAAAGTAACTTTTTTCGTCTCTTCCTTCCCAGAAGAGAAGAGTAAAACTATGAAGTAAGAGGGAATTTGTATATTGAAACTATCAAGCAGACAATAGAGTTCTTCGGAGTAATCTTCGAACATTGTCTATAGGCTAATTTTATATCTATATATAATTCGTTTTTTCCTTTCCTTCTGGTGTTCAATTTATGGGCTTTAAGCTTGTATCTTGCGTTGTGAAAGTGCGATCGGGTTAAGCTATATGGTTATATATGCTATACGAGCTATACAACAACAGTTGTATAGTGTTCCAACAGAACAATACCAGGCCATACACATCGATGGTGACTCGTCAAAAGCTTCAGAACCTTCATGAGCTTGGCTGGAGGTTCTTATACATCTAGCTTATAGTCCGGACCTGACACCAAGTGATTACTAACTGTGCCTGTTTATGGTGCATGTTTTTGGCGCTGAAAAATTCGCTCTCAAGAGAAGCTTGTGAAAATCGACTGTCTCAGTTTTTGGCCAATAGGCACGAGGGTTTAGATGTGATAGGTATTACCAAATTATCCTCAAAACAGCAACAAGTTATCTAATAATATGGCCCTATTTAACCTAAATAATATGATTCTAACTGTGCTAAATGAAACATTCAATTTAATGCAAAAATAATGGATTTCTTTTTACTAGACCCGCTAAGTTCCAATAAAATATTATATATATATTAATTTTATTGATCTATTGCTAACTTAACTACTTGTCCCTAAAAACTATTAAGTCGATGCTACATGTAAAGAACTCGTGGCAGAAGAATTTTTTATTTTCAAATAAATAAAGAAAAGTATATTATTATTTCAGACAACACTTCCAGTAGCCTCCGGGCTCCATAATTTTCAAATATTTTAATTTATGGTATACTAAAAAAGAAACAAATAAGAGCAGACTCTCTTCGAATTTTGAACTTAATAAATATTTCCGTTGTGACGCAACAACTATAGCAGTAACAACAAATAAAAATTGAGCAGCAATAAAAACAAGCAATTCGCAGAACAATGAACATAAAGGTGACAACAAAGGAACAATGATAACAGAAATTCGTACAAAATGCCACAGCATGACAACGTGAGCAAGCCACCACACACGCGCGCACACACACACATACATATTTATATATATCAATATGAATGTATGAGTAAGCATGCGAAGTCCGAAGTATAAGGTAGGAAAGTGCGTGTGGCAGCCATAGAAAGGCAGACAAAGGCAGAGCAATAAAATTTATCAGAAAGCTGTAAAAATGTCGCACAAAAACGCAAACACAGTTTCAATGACGCTTGTGTTATGAGAAAGAGCAGCAAAAGGGCAGCAAAAGGGAGCAGCAGCAGCCACAGCTACAAAGCACTACACTAAAAACAACAACAACAACAAAGTGTATGCCACAAGGAAACTTAGAACTCAACGCTGCACCAATTTAATTTATTTGGGCCAATGACTGCAGTCAAAAACATTTCGCAGTTATTTATGAAGGTACACTCGATTTTGCCCTCAATGCGTCGCGGTGCGATGTGCAGTTCGCATTTGCCGCACGTTTGAAGGTGCGCTTGGCTGTGTGTACACATGTATGTATGCGCCAAGTGCTGTGCGAATTTGTAACAAAGGTAGCAATAATTTTTGGCATAAATTTGATCATTTTCGTTGTGGTTTGTTCGGTCACGAAAAAAGAATATGTGATCTGGCGTGATTGTGATTGGGGTCAATTGTTTGTACATCAAGCTGTTAAGTGGGTGGGCAAATGTGACAATTAATGTCACATAATTTGTAACGGAGCAAATGCGGTTTGCAGTGAGTGAGGTTTAATGGTGTCCCTTCTATAATAATAAGAACATTTTTTTTTTAATATAAAGCAGCTGTATAGGTCATGTGCCACAAAAAGGTACAGAATTTCGCAATTTTATAAGCGATTTGAACAGAAAGTTTTAGGTATGAAATTTTAGTGATTTTTTTCGAAACGAAAATTTTATAATTTGAATTTCAAAGTTTAAAATTCAAAATGGAAAATGGAAAATTAAAAGTTAGCAATTAAAATAAGTAGAAAATCCGTATTCAGAATTCGAAATAAAATTCTAAAACTCAAAATTCAAAACGGAAAATCGAAAAATCGAAAAAATCAAAATTCGAAATTCCGAATTCGAAATTCAAATCTTAATACTCAAAATTCAAAATGGAAAATTAAAAGTTAAAAATTTGAATAAATTTAAGATTCGAAGTACAAAATTCGAAGTTCAAAATTCGAAATTGAAAATTCGGAATTCAAATCTTAAAATTCTGAATTAATAATTAAAATTTGAAATTCAACATTTGATATTCAAAATTCTAAATTCGAAGTTTAAAAGCGAAAATAAATTTATTTATTTGAAATTCAGAATTCAATTCGGACCAGCTTTTCTTATCAAACAGATGTGTTGAATCATTTCTTTCATTTCTTTGCATATTTTTTATTACGTTTTTATTTTATGTTTGTTTTTTTTAGTATTCGAAAAGTAGTGTAATATTACCCCTGAGACCTAAGGGATTGACTCTGGAATTTCCCTTTTCTTTGTAGAGAGAAAGATTTCGGTTTAACTCGGCGTTGCATTCAGGTATTATGTTATCAGTATGAACTGGCGAGCATCAAGAGTGCGCTATATGTTCTTTGGGATAAAGTGTTCGAATTACTTTCTGACATGAGAACAACAAAATCATGAGTATCAATTTTGATATACTCATCGTGCATTTAGTTCATCAGTTTAGAAACAGGACACCTTTTCCTAACAGCTCCGGTCGAAGTGTTTAGGGACGATGTTAGGATAAGGTTTCTGTGGGTGTGCTTCCCTTCCGCATGCTACCTGCGGGTAACCAATAGTCCAAAGAAATAATCAACTTCCCTTTAGGCTGACTGTCTTACACGGTGTCACCGCTAAGATCCTTCTTAAAACCCCAAGTTATTACTAGTGCAGAATTCGACCATACTGAAAATGAAGGTGGATTTTTTACTATAATAAATATCTGATAAGCTGAGCTCGTGGTTATATAACGACGCTATATATTAATGTTGAGGAGAAGTTCATTATAGAGGCAATTGTAAATTCATTCATTCTCCTAGCTTTCGTATACCTTTTGGACTAAGTTTAGAATATTCTAGGCTGCCATTATTTGAACTCGCTAATTGTATAAGTAATATATACTGAAGTTATATATACTAAAAGGTGTATATAAAATATATAGCATGTTTGAGATTAAAGTTCGTGTCTTAAGTCTTTTGTTTATTTCGTATATTTCTTATCAAAAGTAGAGCAGCTAGCAGCTAGTAGTAGCAGCTGTCCTTTTCCAAGCAGCTCAAAAATATTAAAATTGTTTCCGAAATATAGTAAGTGAAAATTGTATTCATTTGATATTGAATCCTGTTATCTTGCGTCACGTTGCATCAAATCAACAACTCTTCTAATTAGATATTCAAGAGCATTACACAAGTGGTTTAAATAGAGACCTCCCAACTCGTTGTCATAGGCTCATTAAACTAAACGAAGAGTAAATAAAAAATTATGGAAAAATAAAAACTCCATATCTATAATTGAAAATGTCAGAAGAATCAAAAAAAAAATACAAAAAAAAAAACAAAAGAAAAACGATTGACAAAACCAAAAAACAAAACTGAATTGGAGTTCCAATTTAAAATATGAAAATGCGCCGTTTAATTAAACAAGGCTACACAAGTGCGCATGCGCGTGTGCGCGCCTCGCTGCTTAGACGCCAAATTGAATTACTCATAAAGTTGAAAGCAAACCATACAACCAAATCCAAAGCACACATTAAACGTCGCGCGCACGACGATCTTTGGCAGCTGATTAGAGGCACACACGCAGCGCAGAATGTCGAGTATGCCGCGCATCGGATTGCAGCAACCGAACTGCCTTCGATTTGGCCAAACCACTGCACTGGATTTCGTCGGCCGCCGCGCTCCACATCCACAACGCGCCATGCGGCCGAGCGTTACTTAATCCAATTAAGCGTTGCTTGCTGCGAGTACAAGCAGACGGCATTCGGTGCACTTTTCCACGACTCCTTGCCACAGCGAACTCATAATAAAAATATTGTGCGCTAAGCAGCAGCAATTAAAGAATATTTGAGACAAGCAAATTAAGCGCAGCGCAAAGCGATTGGACGCCAAAAAAAAGTGGCCAATCGAACACACCAAATGAATTATGGCGCGCAGACGTCGTTGAAATGTGAGGAGTTTTCGAGAGAGTTGCAAGATGATGGAGAGAGATGTGGCGGAGAGAGGTGGCAAGCAAGATGGGAGAGTTGGCGACAGCACGTCAGCATTTTAAACCATAACATTTTATTAACATAATAAAATCAAAATTATCAACAAAGTCGTCAATGTCGCATCAACGAGACGAGTGAAAAAATACCCACACACACACACACACACTTATACATATAAGCATATAGTAAATGAAAGGCGCTGGCAAAAACAAGTGGGAAATATAAACAAAACAGACAAGCAGGTAGACAAGACAAGCCGATCTTCCAGACATTTGTATATGTCAATCGGTGCATATCGCTGCTTGACGAGCGCGCACACACACAAACACACATATGAAAGTTATTATTTATATATATATGTACATGGGTGCATGTGCGCTCGTCGTCTGAGTGTGTCATGCATTGTTGACATTTTGCTAGCGTTGACGCTGCCGCTGTCGCTGTTGACAGTGACAACGATCGGCGGACAATGGACACGGCGCAATCGCATGCATGTTGAGGAGCAATATAAAGCCAAAACGATGATCAATTCAAACAAATCAAAATTATGACAATAAATTAAATAAGTAAAATGCGCATGAAAGCTGTAAAAAGCAAATACAATGAAAGGGTGATATGATAAATGAAATTCAATATAATTATTATTGGCGCCAGTTAGCGACGAGTATATATCACAGGCTAGAGTTATTTTAGTATAAATATGAATTTAGTATACTAAGTGCTTTTACGCTACTTAAGGCATGATTTCTCATCACCTTTGCAAAGAAAAATTCTTGCTTATTTGTATAGTGGCAACTTTTTCCTACAGGGTGTGCATTAATTCAGTATACTAAAGGCTCTCAAACTATTTACGGGTTAATTTTTTTTCACATTTGTAAAAAAAATGCAGGATCTTCCACCATGCGATACATTTTTCCTACTGGGTATATACTAAAAGTTGAGTGCAGACTTTTGCGTTTGTTTTTTACCTTTGAGAATATTTTAAACAACCTATGATTGAAGTTCAAACTGTATCCAGCATTGTTTTTGAGTGGTCAAAAAAGGGATAGGGGCTCTACTGAATAATTCTTTTATATATTCATTAAAGATTTAGTTACTATTAATGTTTTATAATGCATTTATTTCATTAATAAGCACCGTCCGTAGACTAAGTCGGTTATTCTAAAGTCAAATTTGGTCATATATTCTGAATTGTATCCTATCAGCTGATAGGAATATCTTAAAGCGATACTGGCTTGAGCTCCGAGCTTAGCGTTTCTTAGTGGTTCAGTAATAAATGATCAGAACTTGGCGAGCAGCTAGGAAATTTCCTCTTCCAGCTAAATTAAACTCAGAGTTTTCACTGAATACTGAATTCGATAGAGTTTTTCTTTTTGAGAAAACCAATTCTTCCTTGTAACCTAATTTTGCGGGAACAAAAATGTTCATACTCAACTAAATGGTTTAATGAATCTGGCAAGGTAAGAAAACCATTGAGTTGACAACAACTATATAATCATATTCATTTTCTTTTTTAAGTTCTTTTTCATATTTATACTCATACTCATAACCATATTCATACTCATACTCTTACTCACATTCATATACAATATTATTTATACTCATGTTCATAGTTATTCTCGTATCCATATCCATATTTATGGCAACACTCCTATTCGCACTCTTATATGTTTTATACTCATACTCATACTCATATCCATATTCATACTCACATTCATACTCATACTCATACTCATACTAATGCCCATATTTTTCTTCACATACATACTCATACTCACATTTATACTCATATCCATATTCATACTCACATTCATACTCATACTCATACTCATACTAATGCCCATATTTTTCTTCACATACATACTCATACTCACATTTATACTCATAGCAATATTTATATTCGCATTCATACTCATACTGATATTTATTGTCATATTCATACACATACTTCTAGTCATATATATAGTTATGATCATATCCATATGTACTTAAACATTCTTGTTCATTCATTCAATAATCTAACTGCACAATATTACTCATACAAAAATTAGGAAAAACAAAATGCTAATAAAAAATTTTGGACCATTTGTTACACCACTACAATCAACCCAGTTTTCGATATAATAATTTCATCAATTTAATAGAGTCACAAAACCTACATAACCATACTAATATATATCACCCAGCTTACCACTAAACCTCTTGCAGCTTTAAACTTTTGCCAATTTATGACTGAACTAATTGCAGGAATAGCTGTTAGTGTTGTTGTTGTATTTGTAAGCACTACTAATCAGTGTATGGGCGTGCCGCAGTGTCCGCGTGTGCCACACGGTCGGTCTTACGACTTGTTTGGCGTTAAAAATTCAATTTTTGCATATTTCATGCTTAACAGTTTTATGAGTTGCCATTATAGTACACTTATTATTAGTTATTTGTCAACAGCATTTGTTATTGCAGCGAAATATGCAAATTGTCATTAAGTGGGAAATGTAGGGTAAGCTATGTGCACAGTGGTTCAAATGACAACATATATGTCTAAATTTTTAATTTAAACAAAATAAATACAATTGACATGCGCGACAGCCTACCTGTTGATAAGAAAATCAGCATCTCAAAAGCCACTGAATAATATCATTAGCTGTCTTATATTTTTCGTTACAATATATGAAAGGTCTCATCGCTTCATTTTAATGCTTATTAAATTTCTCTTGGATAGTATACCTATATACTTTCCTCGGTATTGCACTACGAGAAATAAAAAGTCTGTTGTGAGCCTTTGCTTCCACAAAAAAGCCCAAAATTTTTCCTGTAGGTTAACTCTTGGGAAAGTATTTCACAGCGGCAATCATAACAAATTTCAAGGGCATATAAGAGCTCGACTGTTGAAATGTTCAAAATCCCTAGTAAAAGAGCACTTTTAGTTTCGAGTTCACTTAGCCAATAGGTGTGAAATTTCCAAAAATTCAACGAAATGAAGAAATGGGGAGTATTCTATATATATAATGGACTCAAAAATGCAAGTCTTAGCTCCTTTTTTTGACAAGGGAGTCCAATTACTAAAAATGCCAAGTTATCCAAGAATATAATACTGCTAATGGCTTTCCGATATGTTCCTTCACTTTAAGTCTACAATTTAACTACTGCTTAGCTATATGCACTAAGTGTTGAATTCTCTCCAGGAATTTGTACTAAAAGAAAATACGAAAAGTATGGGGTGCTTAATACGTTGTGCCTATAGGGAATTTGTGAGCAACTACAAGTCTCGGATTTACATAATTATCGGAATTTATTCATACTTACCAATAATTTATTTTTTTCTAACACAATTTTTCTTAACATCTAAATTAAAAAGAGAATTCTACTGGCAACCGCCGGCCAACCTGGTCTCGGAGGCAGTTATTCAGCTGAGCCTGTGTATACAGCTTCAATATAGGCGATGAGTCATGGACTTATGCACACGAACCTGAGAATATTCAGTAAACAACTTTTAAGTGATCCAGGACTAGTCTAGTCCAGAATCGTCGAGGAGCCGGTTTTTTCCTTTTTTTTTTTGTTTTGTTTGGCTTAATGCCTTAAATTATGACTGGGTTACATTACATTTTCCAAAAGGTTTTCCATACTTGAACTCTCGGTTGATTATTTGTTTAATAAGAAGACTTAGAAGTTAAGGTTAGTTAAGCCTATGTGGCATATGCTCCAGGCGGATATCCGAATTGTGCAATTAAATCATGTTTTTCAGTCTGAAAGGAAATTCTGAAAGAACGCTTCTTATATAGATGAAGCGATCTGCGGTGATTGATTGTGGCTCCAGCTAGTTCGCTAGGGTACTTGTAGAGGTGAGAACCGAAGTATTTTTATTTTAGTCGTGCGAGAGCGAGGTAGTGAGAAAAGAAGTGCTGAGAAGTGACCACGTTGGCAACTTTTACTTGAAAAGTAAGTTAGGAATATTGACTGAGAGCAAGCAGTTGCACTTAAGTGCAACACACGGCATTTGTATGCCCATGCGCAGGAACAGAGTTGCTATAATTTTTCCAAAAAAATTTTTTTTTTTTTAAATATGCTTTTTAAAATTTCTTACAAAGGCGCCACGGTACATTAGTACAGACCACTGTTTGTTTTCAAAACCATTGACCACCTGTATTGGCGTTGCCAGACGCTGTGCTATAGTGCTACAATTGCCACAACTACATATTTCCAACATGAAATTTATGAATATTTGTGTTTGTGTATGTAAGTGCGTGTGTGTGTGTGTGTGCATGTGATTGACATGAATTATCGATAAGAAAACCATTTTAATTGCATGTCGATCAATTTGCGCTTTAATAACTGTTAGAATTTGTAACACTGCCATTATTGTTGTTGCTAGATTTGTTACACTTTTTTGTTGTTGTTGGCTTATACAAATGCATATTGTTGCATTTTTGCTATTTTTAAGCGCTTGGCTGAACACCAAAGCGCAGCGCAGTGCATGTTGACTGTCATATTTAGTGCCGCGCCAGTCAAACGCTTGCGAAAAGAATTTAAAATATACCGTTATTTATGTTTACGCTGGGAAATTTCGCAATTGCACAAAACTTGTACAGCAATTTGCGTTGGGGGCGTGAGTGGCAGGCTGTTAGCGCGGTTGCGTGCGAGCTGGCGAAAGTGAAGCTGCTAGCGGTGTGTTGTATATATATATATATATATATAAAAGAAAAAAAAAAAACAATATTGTACTGATTTCCAATGCATTATTCATGTCAGGCTTAGTAAAGGCTTGCAGCTTGTTCTAAAGCTTGAAAGCTGGTGCTAGACCCGCTTGCTCTTGGAATCTGCGTAGCGCACACACATATGAGGGGTTTCCCGCGCACAAGCGCTTGTGAAAATTTATGACTGCGATTAGTTAGCAATCACAGTTATATTACCGGCACAATGCTTTGCTGTAAGCACACATACACACATATACACACAGATATGCTATATAAATGCTCCGCTTTGCTATGCTTTAGATTAGCCGGTCTTTCCTATAATTGTTTTATTTCTCAGCGAAGAGGATGTGTTTGCAGCTGTCATGCGGCTAACTGCCGCCTCAAATCACACACACACACACACACACACACATACATTTTTAATGCTTTTAGCAATTCCAATTGCTAATTAAGTTAATCGTTTAATTTATTGGCGCTGGCATGCAACATTGACGCGCTCATTACCATTCACTTGCCGCCAAGCCGGGTTAAGCATACGCTTTGTTGGCCACCAGCCGCTAGATGGCTTCACTTTGTGTCCGCTTTGGTGTTGGAAACTCTTCAAGTTGCGCTTATATCTAGCGTTTAATATGAAGCTTGTTACATTTTATTGCATAAATCTTGTGAATTTTAAATGAGTTCTGCGCGCGGCACATATGGACAATCTATAAATGCCACAACCACTTACATACAAGCATACTAAGCAACATTTATTGCCACAATTCATTGGCTATGCTATGCAGTGGCGTTCTGTGGGTGGCGGTGTGTCAGCTGGCTGGCTACTATGCGCGCTTATTTGTAGCCACTTAGCTTGTTTCATTGAGAGATCATTAAACTTGTTGTGATTTGTGTTGGTCAAGTTCTTGTAGACGCTTGCGGATCTTTGTTGCAGTGACAAGTTGCTGCGGCTACTGAAGAGTAGTTTTTCAGGTTGAATTTTAATTTCAGTGTTGAAGATTTTATGGCTTCAAATGAGCGTTAACGGAACACTATTATGTAGGTAGTTGATATGTTATTATGTAGGTAGTCATGTTTAGCATGTAATAGTTAAGTAGCAGAGAGTAAAGCAAGTTTTAGTAAGTCACATGCAGCATACCGATTGTGCGAAAAATTATTGCTAGGCCGGATGGTTGATTGAAAGGGCGGATTAGACTGTGTTCTGACTACAATTACACACTCATAATGAATTTGTTAAAAGATTACGCCAGCCTAAGACTTTTGAAAAATCCTAAAAAAAAATTTTTTTTTATTAACATTCTAAAATGGTTCTAAAAATATTACTCAATTGTTGGAATGTCGAAAATTTGCAACAAAATTTTCACAAACATTTACTTATTTTTCATAAATTTCTTTCTTGAGAGTATAAAAGGGTTCTAAAAGTACTATTGAATTGTTGGTATGTTTCACAAATTTCAAAGGGTTCTAAAATGTTACTTAACTGTTAAAATGTAGAAAAAAAAAAAATTCTCTAACAAATCCATTGTGTGTCGAAGCGTTTAGATCGGTCAGCTTCAGCAACTAAAGCCTTAAACACGTTTTCATTGCAGCTTAGTTTTTTTTTGAGCAATTTAGTGCTCGGTTTTGTTGTCAAAAATGTAACCCTTATTTACAAGTCCACCATTTTGCGAAAAAATTTAAGTGAAGCCAAAAACAAACACTTCTTTTACCAGCAAGTTTTATATATATTCATATTCAGTTCTTCATATTATTTCAGACTGCATGAGTTTCCAGAATCATCGTTGCTCATTGGGGTCCGCCGAGATCGTCGAGGTAGTTTGACAAAATTACCACTTTCTACCTTTTTTTTCTGATTCGATTTCTCTTTTCTTACTTCCAGAATGAGTTTGTCAATATTAGGCTTTTCCTGAGGGCTCTTTACTATCTTAATACCTAAAGCTTACTTTTCCCCCCAAGTGGTATAGTGCGTAAGTAAGTTAAGTTTATGACACTCCCTTGTAGTATTGTTCTCTAAATTTCAGATATATTTTCTTTTTATTTAGAGAAAAACTTTATTTTATGATACTGATCGTTACTTGGGAGACAATATTATATTCCCGATGCATAGATTCCATCAGCATTCCATTGAAAAATATTTTATGCACTAGAATAGTTAGGGTAGATAAATCTGTGTGAGAAGCATGTGAGAGAGATCTGTGTGAGAGAGATTGCTTTGTGAGTATTTCTGCTAGATACTCGAATGTTCAAGAATCCTTTGGTTAAGCGCAGTGTCAAATATTCCCTGGTCGAAATTCATATTGGTGTTTTATCTAAATAAGAATGAGAATCAGTTGAAAGTACTTGGGCACTGACACTTTGACAAAAATCAGTCAATTAGAGATCCAAAGCAACTTAACTCATGTAACGGAATTGAAGAAGTTTTCAGAGCGGTCAATGAACCATTTGAAAAACAATTTTAAGCTTAATATTGCAATGAGTATTCGCCGGTCTCAGCAATGAACTTGATATCGGTAGCCGCACCATGAGCAGAGCTCAAGTCTTAGAAGTCTTAGAGTCTTAGTTAGAGTCTTAGAATTTGAAATTCAATATCAGAATTTAAAAAGATCAGCTTTCAACACAAAATTTACTAAGCTATAATTAAGGCAGAAGAAAGCCAAGGCGTAGCTTAAAAATACTTATTTGATTATAAAAATACACAGAATTCATTAAGAAATGTATTCGTATATCTATAACAGCTTCATGGTCCACTTCTCCCACAACAAACTCAAACAAACTCTACATAGCGATATCACTTGCATTAAGCTTTATTGCATCACGGATCTACTTTTAATAATGATCAAAGCTTGCGTATATGTATCTGGCTGCAGCGCTGAACGTGTCACAAGCTTGTTGCGTCTCCCTCGCTAAAGTCAACGTGAAGGCCGTTTTGTTTATAGCATATGCTAAAGTGTTGATGGCTAATAGTTCTCGTTAATGGAAGGAATTTGAAGCAGAAAAGGGTGTTGCAAGGTATAAAATTATGGTGTGAGTAATTATTGTATGACTTGTATGCGAAAAGCAGCAACGGAACTCAATTCTGCATTTATTTTCTATAACATAATATTCGCAAGAAAAAAAAAGTAGCTATAAAATTGTGCTATACATTATATATATATATATATATATATATATCTATACATATATTAATCTAATTAGGAATGTCCATAAATTCTACTAAGGCATTCGGTATGCTGTTAGAGCACTTAAGTCGGCTAATATAAGAAGAGATCAGCTACAAACAACGTCTACTTGTGGGTGCGGTAATTTTTCTCAAAATATTAATCTTCGAAAAAAAATTTTTTTTCCCATTTTTTCCAAAGGAATAAACTTTTTTTCGGGTTTCGAAGAAAATTTTGTTTTAAATTGATCGTAAGTTCAAAGTATCAAAAATCATAAGTATCAAAATTGATACCAAGTTCTATACAATTTTTCCTACTTAGGCACATTCTATCCAAATGGAATTAAATACTCAAGATTCTAAGTTTTTTCTCGCTCTTTTAGCTCTTTTAGATAGAAGCTGGTTATTTCGGTCAGCAAATAAATCGCACTTAGAAATAAAGAAGTTTCAGGGGAACTGCCTTCCCTTAAAAATTAGTTAGTTTGACAAAGCAATTTGAGCAAAATTTTATGGCAAGTCGAAATGTTAAGGAAGATTAAACTTTGAAAAAGCTTACCTTTATTTTATATTTAAAATTTTAAAATCAATCTTTGACATAACTGAAAATATCTTCAGAGCAAGAGCCCCTAATTAAAATTTCATAAAAAATTCGGCAAAAAATTTTGCGATTTTTGACTTGCAATACTCAAACGACAGCAACTTAATGGTTAATCAATGACAAAAGCTTGCAACATGTTGTCATGGAAGCCGAGAAGATGATTATCAAATTAATAGCAATCGAATGTCAACCGAAAAAATAATGATTTTACAAAACATTGAAAGATTGACAAGCTTACAAAGCGACCGCCATCAGAGTGACCAAAAGATAATATCAATAATGAATTAAGTATGATCGCTTGTAACAACAACAGTTATTTAACATTGGCAGGTTGCTTGATACCTTGACAGATTTTTTAATTTTGGCAGCATGCTCGTAGTTGCAACATTTGTCAATTGTTGCACTGACACTCGTATGCAATGACAGTGACGTTGCTGGTAAGATTATTGCAAATGACCTTCGGTGTGCTGGATTTTGCGCCATAAGTTTTACAGTTGGTTATTAGAGGATCACATAGTGTGGCCGCTTCTCAAGAACGCGGATTAATAGCATTTTCCGTTTTTCAAATACCACCTTCGCCTCTGTGGAGTATAGCTAACCTGGGAGTGAAGTTTTGCCATCTCGAAGTGGTCTTAATATCCATTAGTATTTTTTAGTTAAGAAGTAGCGAGATTTGATTATTTCTTCTAAGAGCCAAATTTCAAAACTGAGCTGGCTGATTTTGCTAACTCTATTACAGAAAATTGTATCTCCACGTTGTGCTCTCTCGTCGAAAAACCTAGTTTGATTGGGTATGCTTTATTCATTTATTGTTATTAAGCTATCTAGACTAGCTTTTGCCTTGTTTTATCATTTTTTAATAAAAATTGCAGCGCTAGCTTCGAGATGTGTATCATACTTTATTCTCTTTCGGTCATCTATTGGACTCGTTTCCAACCCTAGACAAGTTCGTCATTGTAGAGGTAACTGTCTATCGACTATCTGGTATTTATTTTTTGCAGATTTCTTAAATATTTTGACAGTCCAGTTGACTCTCTCAATTTTACTTTGGCTGACTTAGTTGAACAGGCAGAGTGGGAAAGAACACAGAAAAGAAAAAAATTCTGAGTTTCTCGGAAAGGAGCCGAGTACCAGGTTTGCAACACAAACTTACTTACTGCCTCTTTCTCAGTCTCTTCTAGAAATTTTCGAAAACTATATAAAATGTTCACGTTCCTCGTACTCAGTCTCTTCCAGAAAATTTCGAAAAATGTATAAAATATTTACGATAAATATTGCTCCTCTCATTTCAGCATATACCTGCTATGGCTTCTCAGCTTTATTGCTTTGTGCTTTCCAGTTTAAGATATGTAAGGTTTGTCAAGTTTCCTCCACAATTTTTCTACAATTTAATTTAGACAGAGAATATGAAGTTCATTGCAAGCTTGAAATTAAAACTGTGGAACAGTTACTGAGCCGTTAGACGGTAACTTGTGAAGAAGAGAAGAATAACTTTTATTAAGGAAATTCAAAATCAAATCCATGTCAAATCGAAATTCACACCTCTCTCAATGAGTACTAGTATACTATAGCTTGAGTATACTATAGTTTGAGCTATCATCTATGAGAGCGTAGCTAAAAACTCGCTGAGAGGGAATCACTCTTACACAGGCAGTGAAGCGGCGATGTTGTAAGGATGCTCGCTATTTCATTGTAATTTCATTTGTAAAAATTTGAATAAACAAAAGGCTGAATTTGAAGAAACGGATATCTTTTATCTCCCTTTAAGGTATTTTAAGTATTCTCTATTCGCATTTATAAGTACTTTTTGAATTTTTTTTTTTGACTTTTGGACTTCTTTATGCCTCTGCATGTCAAAGCAAAATATTTATGCCACTAAACGATAAAAATGCCTTTTACAGGCGCATCCCTCCAGAGACCCCAGATATGTCGAATTCTCGCTACTCATGCAACTCCGCTCATCATATATCATAAATTCCAGCAGTTTACCGTTTGGTAGCATTTTGTAGCACCATTGTTGCACAGACAAGGCAAGACAATGAGTAGAGACTCACTGCTGCCAACATTTCTAGCTGTATTCTTTGCTTTAATTGTTTGTTTATGCATTTTCACAACACACTGGGATAAAGGAAAACTGGGCAACGAAAGGCAATATGCCGTTTATTACAAAAGCAAACAAGAAATAATGACAAACGACATACGTAGCTTACTAGAAGGAAAGCAAGCAACCCCAGCGGGTTAAGGAAGAAACAATGCAAAAAGTAACTGTGACAACCCTCGAGGCACAAAGTAGTCGCAACAATTGGGGCTGCGCTACTGCAGCGGGTACTAGTTGCCATTTGTATGTATGTTTATATATGTATATGTGCCGTTGCAAAGATCCGCACTGCTTGCCTATTGAACTATTGAAGTGTTCGGATCACATTTGACGCGTAGGCAATCCATATGATTTATGTTTATGAATTTTTAATGAAAAATCATTAATCATGCGGATTTGTTGTTGTACATTTTCGGGGTGTTGCCTTGGTTGTTGTGCGTCATAAATTAAAATTGCAACTGAAACTGAAGCAGGGCGTACGAGTCTCTTATGTATATCGTTCGGCGGAAAAGCGCAAATAAAAAAGTGAACTTTGTTGTAATTACACAGCTCAGCTAATGTCAAAATATTTGTGGAAGCGTATATGGCCGAAGAGTGCACAGTGGAGCACAAAATGAGACATAAGCGGGCGTAGCAATCAAAGCAACATGCAACAGCAGCTCATTTGTAGCAAAAATGCATATGCAAACAATAAATTTTTTCTTTTCTGCTAGAAATCTGTTAACTTATTGTTGCAGACAACGTGCGGTGTATCGAGCGAGTCTGGCAACATTGTTGCAACACTACAAATTTTATTGGCAAATCTATAAATCATTTTGTTGGCTTTTTGTATTGTTGTTGTGTTACACTTTTGCTAGAAATGTGGGCAGCAGCGGTGAAATGTTGATGTATGTGCTGCAAAGCAAAAAATGCTGAGAGTATATAAAACATAAGTGAGTAAATATTGCAGGTAAGTGCAGGCTAAATGCAGTTCGGACCCAATAATATATTTGGAATTTAATAATCCATTTAGAAATGTTCAGAGTCCAACAAATTTTGCTGATTTTGCATGTGAGGTAAATCTTCGAAGAAGTGAATAAATTTTCATTGATTCCGAAGCTTTCCCAAAGCTTTTAAAAAGCTTCGCATGCTCAAAAGCTTTCTTATGTCGAAAAAAATATCAACCGTTACCAGTAATTATTACAAAATATTGATAAAATTTCAACAAAATATACTAATTCCCGACTATTGCTCGCTGAATTATATTTCTCTAGTACTAAAAATACCGTTATTATTAAGAAAGTCTCGTTTCGAGTGTAATAAAAGCGATTTTAGTATTATGCACAGAAATATCATGCGAAAATTAACCACAAATGGTTCATATAAAGTGCCGTTATAATTGTTTAAGTTGCTACTAAGATGATTGATCAAGCTTTCTGAAATAACTAACAGTGCCACACCCTATATTTTAATATTTTCCTTTTTTTCCATTTTCTATAACGGGACTAATTCCGTTAAGCATATTTACAGTTTCAAAAAAATAATTCGCTGTTTATGTTTTTGGCGTAAAATTACCGTTATATGTATTAAGATAATGAAAACTTTTAAAATCAGGCATATTTTGATATTTCAATCAAATTTGTTCTGATAAAATCAGGTATTTAGTATTTTTGTAGAATATCTGGAACAGTTATCGACAGTTCAAGGCCAAGGAGATCCATTGTTAAACCAGTTCTTGAAGTGTGGTCTTGATGAAATAAATACTCCACTATTCTACTAGATCTTCAATCTGTTCGAACGAAACTTTTACCTACTCATCTACACATATCACCAAGCTCTTACTCTCCCCCGGATTCTTAACTGAACTCAACTGCAATCCCTAGTGTGAGTTGCTGCGCTTGGGTATGAAATTCCCCTAGTAAAATATGCTGTAATATGCGCTCTGCGCTCGGTGGGCGTACACTATTGCTGATCGAAATAACTCAGCGCATTTTATGAGCGCAACATGTTGCCAGCAAAGCACCCAGAGCCAATATTTATGGCTGCAGGCATAAATTAAAGGTTGCTTGTCAGTTTCAATTGCAGCGAATTGCGAGTCTATGGCGAGATATTTATTGTTTTCAGCATTTTGCTGAACTATTTCTGTAGATCCGTTATGAATTTCATATGCAAACTAATACAGGCGATATTAAGCGTACTCAAAAATTGCTGTAGCATTAAGTTAAATTTAGCGGCATTTTTAGAAAAAAATTTAAATAGAAATATGCATCAGTATCTGATATTCATGAATGTTTAATAAGATCTACATTCATAACTTTCTTAAGTCTTGGCCATATTATTTTCTGTTTTATAATCCTCGAGATGATTGATTGCAGCTCAGTGCTCATAAAAAAGTCCCCCATGCAGAGATTACTTTTGTCGAGATACTCCCCTTTTAGCTCGATACACTTGACACAGTGTTATTCGCACTTCTTTAGGTTTTGGTATTCCTCCGTGGGGACGAAAACCTCGAACGAGTAGATCTCTGCAAATACAAATTTCTGCCTGACTAAGCATTTAGTAGTGACTTTTTCAAGTTTAGAAACAAAATCAAGTCGCATGGGGTAAAAACGGCAGTATAAGGTGGAAGGGCAGCAGTTTGTAGCCCAGTTCGACCTAATTGAAAATGGTGATGGCGAAGTTGTGAACCGATGCGTTGTCATGGTAGAAGCGCATTTTTTTCGCCAAATGACGTGGATTTTTCTGCGATACGCGGTTGAATCATTCCCGTAATTCGGCAGAGTGCCGCCCGGTGATCATTTTGCTTTTATCCAGCTAGTAGATGTAGATCACATATTGTCCAGATTCCAGAAGCCGGTAGCCACCCCGCTTCCTGCCGATGGTACAGTCCTTGCCTTCTTCAGAGCAGCTTTACCGTTGGAGCCCAATTTTTCGAGTTATCGACAATACCTTGGTCTCTGGATCCATGTTTCGCATTTGGTCAAGGCACTACGCAGACACTCTTTTTTATTGCGCTCAGACAGTGTCAACGACTGCTAAAATGTGGTCTGATAAACGTGGCATCCCCCGTGCAGACATTTTTCTCTGATAGTATTTTGAGATGCCTACTATTTGTGATATCTTGCTCACCTTCGATCGGTGGTTTGTCAGTACGAAAACATTATCCTCGGAGTGGCTCATCAAAAAAAACGACGTGAGACTCTTGCTACCGGATACTAGAAAATGATTAGGCTGATATATTTTAAGTCGATATTGGCAATGAAACATATTTTAAACAAGTTTTTTTTTCTAAAAGGTCTACTTCTATGTGTAAATGTATATATTGTGTAAATTCCTTCGATCACTCGGTGCTCGCGTGTGTGGAATATTTGGTCAGTTGACTTGATTTAGTATATTGCTTCTGGACAAAATCACATATATTGCAACGAATACGTCCTTTTTGAATAGCTAAATTCTTGGTTGTTATTATACAGCCTATATTCTTCCGACCACCGATATTTTCAAGTGAGAAGTGGCACAATAAATAACTGAAACTGAGACACAAGGCTGCAGAGGGCTAAAGCTCATGAGAATTTGATACCACAGCGTTGTCAACAAGTGGCTTAAACCCTTAAAATTACAACAATAAAAATATGGAAATTATATATAAAATTATATAATTTATTTCCACGCAACGTCACTACATTAATGCATGTCAGGCAAGCTAATACAAAATACTTGTTTACATTTCACACCGCTGTAGGTCTTGCAGCAACGAAAGATTGAAAGCTGTAAGCAACATTTTTCCCACAGCAAAGCATAGCGAATGCCTAATAATAATAACAATAATCTTTAAAACATTTGTCACATTCGAGCCGAGAGTGATTTTTTTTTCATTTTTGTGTGTGTGTGTGTGTAAATATCAGCAGCTTGCCACATACCCACTCGCCACAAAAAAACTTAGTCAAATCGCAGCGTTTTTTTTTTTTTTTCTTCACTCTTCCACAAGTAAATACTTGAAAGTTGCCGCTTTGCCAAGCTTAATGGGATTTTTTCCAAATTATGTTAATAAGAGCAATGCAAATCGAGATAATAGAGCAAACAACTTGAAAAAATATTTTTTATTTTTTTTTTTTTTTTTGTTTTAAAAATTTCAAGTTGCGGCACAACTTTCAAAACAAAAGGAAAATAAATAAACAAAATACCAGAAAAAAATATATGCTTTAATAATAAGTAAAACAAAAAGGAAAAAACAAAAAAAAACTCCAAGTCATGCGTGAAAACAATGCCAACAGATTTTCGTGCGCTTGCGCGCGTATTGTTTCTTGTCATATTTTCGTGATTTTATTATGAACATGTTAATTAAATCAGCGCAACTTGGACCACACACGTGGCTGCCGTTACTGCTGCTGTCAATGCCGCCGCCAAGTATGCCACCAACAACAACAACAAACCAACAACAGCAAAAACAATAGCGGCATTTATTAGCCGCCAATCTGTGCGTGGACTAGTTCCAAGCGTGTTTGTTGCTTAAAAGCATGCTTGTAATACCCGTTGTTGCTGTTGTTGTTGTTTTCCATTACGGCCGCTCTTATAATTTATGATTTCTTGTTGTTACTGCTGTCTGCTGACTGCTGGAGTGCTGTTGTTGCTGGTATTGCTCGAAAATTTGACAGCTTTTATTAGAAAAGATGTTTGTACGTGTGTGCGTATGTGTGAGAGAGAGTGCGTGGCTTTTAGAGTTTGCACTAAAATAACGCCTGCAATGTAGTACATATTAGTTACAATGTTGTAAGCTATAATATGTAAGTATGAGCGACTCACGGACACATAAACCACACGTGGATTAATATGGGAAATAGTTCGAAAAGAGAGGGGGAGAGAGAGGCAGCAACGCCTTACTTGTGTTCAAGGAAATCAAAGCTTCAATGGTTACTGGCGCTTTAATCCGACGTTTTACTTATAATATAATAATCATTAACTATACTAAAATAATATGAAATCGAAGAATCTCTCTTCTGAAACACTAAAGCTGGGTTAACTTGCTAATCAGTTAGATCAATAAAGTTGATCAAACCTTTCCAAAGTCCAAAAATATATAAAACTAACTTCTCTCATTAAGTGATTAAGCTGCGTACTAGTATGCAAAAACGTGGCGACTTTGTCTTTGTATATGTTCTCAAGCGTGCTTGAAGAGACTTTTATTAATTTACTGAGATCATCGGACTCATCAAGTCAGCCAGTGAACTTATTGGCGTTCTACTATGTGACACAATGAACTCAAAGTTAGAAATCGTATAAAATTTATTGCCAATTTTCCACACTTACTTCACATAGCTGTCTACAATACTGTTTCTAATATCATCATATCCTTGCAATGACCCTCAGTCAATCACAAATTTTTCACTCTTACCCAGAAGGCGCAGGTATATAGTAAGAAATATTTATTTGCTTGGCGGTGTCAAGGATAGCTATATAACTAAAGAATCGTAGAACTCTAATTGAAGATTCTTTGTAAGCAGTTTCACACATGAAGTTGCACTGAAGCCTTGTCCATTCGAACTTGAGAGTGTCTAGGCAGCTTTCATTGGTTCAAGGTTCTTCTAAGAATGTTCGCCCCCCGTGAGGCAGTGTAAAGTTTTCGCATATATTTGAGACTTAAATTCAAACTTAGATAACGCGAGAAAACACTTATCAAATGCATAACAGATTACATGATTCCAGAAATGAGAAACAAATGACGAGAAGTTTAATTTGTGGCAAAAGATTAATGATAAACAACTGCTAAATAGTCAGTTGTAACGAAGCACTTAATGATTCAATGAATTATCGTTAGCGAAAATGCTGTCTAACTTTAAGCAAACACTTGCAAACGGTAAGCTACTTTGTATTACTTATAAATCACATAAGCTATTTAACCCTCCAGTAAATTAGTGTAGTCGAAAAAAATAATTGTCACTTACATTTTCATTTCCGAATCAACTTTGGCAAGGTCCTTTCGAATTGGGTTCCTTTTTGACACAGCATTCACTAGAATCTGCTTAGCCTTATTCCTTCACCGAAACTACTATCGTTGAAGTATACATAAACCCACAACCCGTTACCAATGGTTTGCAAGCATATCCTTCCTTTATACTCTGTTTATAAGGAATATCTCTCTTTATGCTTTGAAACGAGAGATAGAAAGTTAGTTCAGAGTGATTTAGAAAACCCCACATTTTGTTTTTTTTCTTTTTTGGAAATAAATCGAGTCATCGTGCTCCAGATGTAATTAATTCCAGAATAGGGTCAAAATTCTTAACCGCAACACTCAAAAATGGTTTTAAAATCCTAACCGCTTGAAACTAAGTTACCTCGGTGGCACTTATTTTCGGCTATGGTTCCAGAAGCCTCCTATTTTGAAAACTTCCAGCAGTGTAATTATTCGAACGAAGTTCTATTAGTACTAATCACGTGATCATAGCAAGTTTTCTATGATTCCATGCTTCCATGAAATGAAATCTCTCTCATATAAGCTTTAGTAAACGCCTGTCAAATTTTTAAGCAAGCTTTACTAAATTAATTGGAATAGGGTAACAACACTTGCCATGCGTGTGGTCGCGTTAGATTTGCTTATGCGCATGCGTGACTTCTGCTCGCTGCCTTTCGCGCACTACAAATTGCACTTGTTGTACATTCATAAAGAAACAATATTTTGCACATGATAAATTATACGCTGATTTCCTACTAAACAACAAAATAAACCGCTGTTAACATTATAGCAAACATGTGTGCGCATAAAATGGTAGGAGGCAAGACCAAAGAGGCAAGCAAAGTTAAATGCGGTGAAATCAAGTGATTAGATCCAGCTAAACAAGCGTGATAATGCAAATACACATGCACATATATATAAATATATGTTATATATAGGCGAAAATGTAAGTGTGTGTGTGTGTGTGTGTGTGTGCTCTTTACACAGAACAAATATTTGCAGTGTACGTACATACACACACATACACACAAACAACATATGCACAGGTACAGCATCAATTTCTGACATCATTTGATTTTGATTAATTTCACCAATCACCTGCTGTCCCACCAACCGATTGCCAACTGAACTGTTGGCATGACGTACACATATTTTTGCGTGCATAATACAAATGCCTAGATGACTAATGTGTATATTAGGGTGGTCCTGAAATGCGAAATCCTAATTTTTTTGTAATTTTTTGTGAATCTCAAAGATTTTGATGCCAAATGAAGAAAAAAATTATTTTTTAAATTAATAATTTTGACGCACCCTAGCCGGCTCCAACAATGAGAAATTATTTTACTATAAATTTGAACGTAGATTGAAGTGTAACAATAAAGAGCTGAAAAAAATTTTTTTTTTTTAAGTCCCACCCTAATATTTAAATTTTTTTTTTAGATATGTTTACAGTTCGCAGAAATTACAAAAACTTAAATTTAAAATTTTGTTAATTTTTTTAAATATTAATTTCAAGTACCACCCTAATACATAAATCTTTCGAAAGCAGTTTTACAATTCGTAGGAGTGAAACCAAGGCCAAAATTTTTTGAAACTGTAATTAAAATATATATTTCTTTACTACCACCCTAATGCACATATCTATACATGTTCGACTATTTGCTATGTTCAGCTCTGTTGTCCATCAAATTGTTTTTAACTTTTCCATATGTTATGTACCCATTATCTAGTTTGGCTGGTTCGTATGCTTTTTTTGCGCTTGCCATATTTCAAATTTTCGCATATTTGACTATTTTTGGGTGTTGCTAATTTCATAGTAGTTTAATTTTATTTCCATGTTTTATTTATTAACTATGTGCCATTTTTTTCGTATATGCGTTTTGAATTTCAAACAACTTCAGTGGAAATTGATTGCAGCAATCAATCAAAACAATTTATATGCAAACTGGATTTATGGTCTTTTAGCGGAAGATTTCCGAGAAGAAGGTAGTTGTAGTAATTAATTTTTCGAAAATATTTCGTTTCGGTAATGAAGTGAAATTATTATGGAAATGATTGGTAATTCGCTGTTTTTTGCGAAAATAATTATGAGCACAGCTTGTTGAACAAATCAAAACAAAGTACGCCTTCAAATTGAGGCAGGCCTATGAAATACATGAGCACGAAGGTGTAGCCTTGAAAGAATTGCGTACAAGTTAATTTTATAAATCAATCACGTCAGTTTAACTTGTAGTCCAAAAGTGTAATAAGGCCTTCCCTAATGATTTAAGTGCAATGTCTTTTATTTTTATGGTTACCATAAACCAGGAATGATGATCTAGAAAACATAACTTCTATCATATCATATCTGCATATAAGGTGAGGCCTTACAATAGCTACTAGAGATGTATATCAAATGTATCAAATATAGAATACTGGTCGGAAAATTTTAAATTATGTTGTATGGAAATTGTTATATCACATGACATCCAAGCATTTATCTTGATATATGCCAGCTACTAATACACCGTTTCAGAATATATATCACAGGGTCTGCAGGTGTGTCTATAATATCATTATGCTCTGTCAAAATTTGTCTTCTATTAGCATTGTCTTGAAATACTCGATTTTATAATACGTTAGATTGGCGAATTCAGGCATAACTAACACACCCTATCGGTAACCTTAATGAGTCGTTGTCGATCATTTGGTTCGATCTATTTGAAATAATATCGGTCTGTAGTGGCCAATCTCTATACCGGGGCCGGAAGAATTGATTGGTTAACACTCTACTATTAAATTTTATGAGATGCTTTCGTTAGAAACTTCTTTCGGTTTTGGTCTTGTCTTTTTGTTCGTTTTAGAACTGGCTTTTATTATGCTAACTTGGACCTTGAATCTGAAAATCGTTTCTTCGGAACACCACAAGACTTTTTCATATAGTCTCAGATTTCAGTTTCATTGCATACAATGCTGGAGAGCTCACTTATTTGCTTCAAGAATACCAACTTAAGCTGTATTTGGAAGAATGTCCAGGTAACTCGGGTAGTTAGTGAAGCTATGCAGGAATGTGTAGTGAAATTTATGTAAGAGTCAACAGTTTTCCTGTGCTTTAAAGGCTTCCGGCGGTTTGAGAATTATTTACCACTATTAGCGTACATCGAAAAGAAAGCCCATAAATAAAAGCTACAAGAATTCGAAACTATCCAGCACCTAAGGTTTCTAAAACAATTTTCCAACTTTGTCAGCACATTTATAAGACAACGAATGGTCGCAAACATATATAAAAGTTAACAAAAACCGGAAATAGTAACATGTGGCATTACATAAAGTGACATATACACATTACAAATATTTATTTAAGTCTGTATAAATCGGAAAAGACACGCAATTTATGAATGCAATGTTTGCTTAGGGAGTTTAGGCGGTAGTTTAAGGTAGACTATACAAATTTATGCAGCTTTATTGCCGTTACTATTAGTCGCCATAAACGGTAGACATATGTAGACATGTTTGGTTAAAGCTTACGTTTGGTAGAACCATGGTTAAGGCTAGGTGGTACAGTGGAGCGGCATAAGCCTGAAACCGGAGTTTCATGGTAGAAGGCCCTTGGTTTTGACATATATATGCATAATCCAACGATTGCATTTCTTAATCCGTTTCCGGTAATGGTGAAAACAAAATTTCATACACAGCTAATCCGATCTTTTTACAGGACTTATTGTAAAAAGAGAACTAGGTAGGATTCTTAAGAAGTTGTTTATCTTGAAAGTAGTTTGTTTTGAAACTGTTATGTTGGATTACTTAGCAAATAATTTCTTCGAATACTAATGCTTTAAATCTTGAGTAGATCCTAAACAAAAGATAATGCTGAATTCTTTATGCGAATGAAACAAATTAATACCTTGAAGTTTTACCCGTTTTTTTTACAACGAGCTCGCAACCAAACCGCAGAGCATAGTATATTTCAACCAATAATTTGGAAGGTGGTAAAGCTTTAGCTAATTTTATTTCTTGTCAGATTCTATACTAATACGAAATGAGTATATTTTCCTAGAACTACAAACTCATTTCCAAAAAGCGGCCTCAATTACCCTCTACAATTCCGCTAACTTACATTTATAGCCGAACAAATAACAATTACATATTCATATACACATAACGGTATATATTTATACAACGGCAATAATTGCATACCTAATAACCTCATACTCCTAACTTAACCCGCAAATACCACAAACTTCAATTGTTTACCACCCCCATTAGCTGGTTGATTGCCCCGGTCGCCGTTGGCAACGCAAAAATTCCAACACAAAACAGCGAACGAGGCGAAGCAATAACAGGAAGCTATGCCGACGCGCTAGCGAAGGCTAAAGTGAAAAGGCCAACGAACAAAACAAAATAAAAAGTGTAACACGAAAGGTCCTGCCGTCGGCCGAGCGCTTGTTATCGAACAGATGGCGGGGTCGATTGATTGCTGGCGCTTGTTTAGTTGGTTGTTGCGTTGACATGGCACTGACGGAATTCGCACGAAACACGGGAAGTTTTGTTAGTTCAATGTGTAAGCGTTGGCACGCGGCCGCTAATATTTTTGGTGGTGATTAGAAATGGCCAGTGAATTATGGCAAAATTAAAGGAAGTGGAAGACATTCAGTACGGAAGAGTTTAGTAAGGTGCTAGCGAGTGGAAAAATGTGTGCGAAATTCTTTTTCAATGAAACTAACCAAACTAGTTTCTAGTAAACTGTATGTATTTTATATGAAATGTAGATAATTTTTCAATGAGTTCATAAATATTCGCGTTATAAAAGTATATTATATATATATTGAGTCAACTGTTGTATTATCTAATTGCTTGTAATTATTAATCGGTATGATAACTGGCGCTGAGGGTAGGCAAACACACACTCTCTTGGACTTAAAGAAGCAGCAATGGGCTAAGGAGCGTGGTAAGTGCCACATTACAACATATAAATTATATGAAATATACAGCTATTTAAAGCATACTTCGCACTAAAAATATCAATTAAGGAATCTTAGCACTTTTTAGCTTTATTTCTATACAAATTATTTGGTTTCCTGCAACACTAGTAACTAAGAGGGTACCCTAATCATATGTATATGCTTTATCTAATTATTAGTTCAGAATAATTCAAATAGAAGCTATGGAAAATGTTGCCTTCACATATGGCAATATGATTATTATTATATATAATTAATTATTAATAACAATATTATTATATAATTAATTAATAATATAACTAATATTAAATGTTACCGAGAGCTCTAAGAATATTTGTAGTTTTTCAGGGATGAAACCTCTGTTGGCAACAGAATTAGAATATTTTACTAACCCTAAAATTAGTACTTAGTCGAATAAACAGAGTTTTTCGGCTGACAATTTAACTACCGAGACCAAAAGTAATATTAAGCGATGAACTTTCCAATATATGTCTTCTCTAAAAAGAGTACGTCTTTTGGGATCATGCAGTTTTAGCAATGCAATTCCCTATGTAGCGGAAATAAGTCCCGAAACCTAATCTAACCTCAATGTCGTCTTCCTGGATTTTATAACTCTCTGAACTGAAATCTTGTAAGTTTTCTACTACCAGCCAATTGTCGGTAGCGAAGCTTGAGTCAAAAGTTTAAATATATTCCAGTACAGGTATTGTCTAAATTAAATTTTTGGGATATTATCCTACCTATATTATTCTATTGTATATATATTTATACATTTTTTATTTGGGAATATTTGAATCTACCCAATAAAGCTCATTGGCTTATTTTATCAAGAGAAGGTGTCATTGTTAAGTCGCCAGAAAGGCCAGATATATATACAGAGACCAAGGACTTAAAATAATTATTGTAATAATTCACTCTTTTTCCTTTCACAGAGGAAATCGCCCGCATGGACGAGCTCATCTCGTCCTCCCACCATCATAAACACTCAACCATGGCATCCTCGCATCATTCGCACAAAATCGAACGCACCTCCATACGCACCTACTACTCGAATATGGATGTAAGTCAGCAGCGCAGTTCCCGGCAACAATTATTCCAACAACAACAGCAGCAGCAACCACTACAAGTTTACGCACCAGAATTACTGCCGCGTTATGCGCAACACACTGTCAATCCCTATGCTGTGCCGCTGACGCAAAGCAATATGCCAGTGCAACATGTTGCACGGCAGCAAGAACAAATTTTACGCGGTCGCAATAGCTATGATTATGAACTCGACCGATATGTAGATGTGGTCAACGATGAGCTGGGCATTGACGATGAATATGAAGAAGATAATTACAGCTATCAACGTATGCGACCGCAAGCGCGACGCGCTACATTCATGCCACATGCGCCAGGACGACGCAATCACACGACCAGCATGATGTCACAAATACCAGGACAACGCAAATGCGCCTACGATGAGCTAACGCTGCCCGGTGCCGGTCTGCAGACGGCCAAAGCGCGCATGCAACACGCCGCAACACTGCCACAGCATCAACCACAGCCACCGCATGTGCCACAAATGCGCATACGCAGCCCGAGTTTGCCGATAATACGCCACCAGGACTACATGAAGCGCCAGCCGCAGCAACAACGTTTGGCTGGTGGCATGCTACCACAGAAAATGCCACCACAGGCTACACAATTGGCGCCAGCGGCTGCATGCCGTGATGGCATTCCTGTGGGTGCGCCTAGTAACGCGCCGCATCGATCTAACATGCCAAACAATCCGGGCAATCCTGGTTGCCAGGAGGAGGACACCTCGGGCTATCGCAGCGATTCGCCGAAGAACCCACACACGCCGGAAATCTGGTATAACGACGCTGCTAGTTTGCAACGCAGCGGCAGTAGCACAACGAATAGCGGCGTGTTGGCCGCTGAAGGTAGTGGGGTGGAGGTGAGTGCGGCCCCCATTGCAGTAGATATTGGCGGCGTGGATGAAGGAGCCAACATGGTGGCGGGGCGTGGAAAGGGCACAATAACAGGTCAACAACTTGGTAAATGTCAAAAGCAACAACAAGTGCAACAGTATGCATCCGATGAGGTGCAACAGCAGCAGCAACAGCAGCAAGTTATGAATTCCACCTATGTTGTGGCGCGTTCATATAACAGCGGCATGGACGACAGTTGCCAGGGCAGGTGAGCGCGCATATTTGTTTTATCAAAGTGTCTGTCAAGGCAACGGTTTCTAGGTGCTCCTATGCAACTCTGGTACAACTATTTAATATGCAAAACCTTTTTTTTACTTTTATTGTAGCTTCTACATGACCCCACAGAGTCCCTCAATTCTCAGTACGCGCGACATATCTACATCCAACACATATCCCATACATCCCGGTGATCAGCACGAGTACTATGCCAACACAACAACAGCGCAACAGACGCACGACGAACGCGAACGTGCTAAGTGGTCTAATTACAATAACAATAGCGAGTACACAGAGAAGCCGAGTATCGGTCCGAACTGGTTGAATCGTGGTTTACACGAGCTAAAGGACAGCGAAGACGACACACAATCGATGCACTCGTCTTACTTACGCGGTCAAAACGCGCCCGTTGATCCCGTAACTATGGCCGAACGTATTGATAAACGTCGGAAGGCAGCCGAGTATCACAATGCCATTAAACAGCAGCTACACGAGCGTGAAATGTTGCGCAAGTGGGAAATGGAGCGGCACAAGCAAGAGGAAATGCTGGAGGAAGAGCGTTTGCTTCGGCAGAAACAATTGGAGCAGGAACGTTTGGAATATGAACGTCGACAGCAAATGGAACGTGAAACGGTGCAAAAGAAGAAACAACAAGCAATGCTGGATGCGATAGCCAAGGCGGAAGAGGCGGCCAAGCAGGAAAAGCAACGCAAGCGAAAGCAGCGTGTACCGCCCATGGAGAAGGAACAGCAACGGCAGGAAGCTGAATTAACGCTTGAGAATGCAAATGCGGAGGAAGTTGAAGTTAAGTTGACAAAGCCGAAAGTTACACGAAATCGCGCCAAGAGGAGTGTCACAGTACAACAGCGAGATGACAAAGCCGAGTATGAGAGACCGGCTGATATAAGTGAGAGCATTGAGCGGCCGCATGAAGTGCAGATACTGCGTCTGCTGGGTGTTGAGGAGCCTATGGTGCCTATGGAACCATCCACAACACCAACGCCAACAGAGGGGGAAGCGCTGCTCATTGAGAACCCAAAAATGAAAACCCAGCCCAGAGCACTTGTTGAAGAGTCCAAAAACGAGGAACGCCAGGTGCAGGAGGAGGAGGAAGAAGAAAGGGTGCTCATAGGCACACCCATCAATTTGCGGCGAAATATTAAAATGAAAACTGTAAACGATAGTGAGGTTAAGAAAGAGCCGAAGAATCTGAAACCGAAAGCCGATTTTACACCAGCGAATGCCGCTGTTATTATGCAGCCAGCCACGCTCATACCATTGCCTGTAACGACCGACATATTTGGACTGCAAAATGCTATTGGGAATCTGCAGATCGCCACGTATTGGATGCAGCAACAATTGAAGCCGAATACCGCTGTCTCGACGTTGGATCTTTCCAAAACAACTGGTGATGACACACAACGCACGACTACTACGGTCTCCACGGAAGATGGCTATCAGATGGAAAGTGTGGTGGAAGACGAGCGAAAGAGTGTGGCCGAGATTGAAAAGAAAGAGGTGAATGAAAAAGTAGTAGCGAAGTCAATTAAGAATAATAATGTTGAGTCTAAACCGGAGGAGTTGGCACTCATGCCACTGCAGACCGGGCCCGCAGTAGCTGGTGAGCAACACTTAATTGAAGAGCAAGCGTATCAGGATGTGCAGACACAAACGGAGTTGCCACTCAGTTGTGATCTTTGCCTATTTCATGATAATTTCTACAAAGTACTGCTGAAGCGTGAAGTTTCCACCACAACAACAACGCAGACATCTAAGACTAAGGACAAGCCAGCCAAAGAGGTGGATAAGGATCAAGAGACTACAACTACGACTACAACTACCACGACCACGACCTTTAAAGCGAAGACCAAAGACAAGGATAAGGAGAAGGAGAAAGACAAAGAGAAGGATAAAGACAAAGAGAAGGAGAAAGAGAAAGAACGCGAACGTAATAAGCGTAATCAAAGGGATGGCGTGCTACACAATGCAAATCTTACCGTAAGCACGCATAGTAACCACAACCACAAAGTGGACGACCGTCCCAAATGGGGTGTCAATCGACCGGTTGTGCAATATGTAAAGGCCAGCGAACGTGACCCCTTCTACTTGCGCAACAAGAAGAAGCATAATGGTAATCATCACGTTAAAGCGCCACGTTCGCAATCGGTTGATGCGCGACTCGACAGTGTCGTCGCCGAGGCCGAGGAAATAGAGACGCCGGACCGAGGCGCAGATAGCGCTAGTGAGCAGGAGGGCTCGCCGAATATAGAAGAAGGCTTCCTGTTGAAGGCACGCAACGTCTGCACGGAAATTTTGCCCATCAAAACGGACGAGAAAGGACGCATATTTTTGAATTTCCACGAAGCAAGCGCCATTATGAATGAGGATGAGATCAAAGATAAGTTAAGGCAGCGTTACTTTAATTTTGGACGCATTCTACCACGTCGCAGTTGGGCCTCGGCCACACAGCAGAGTTTACAGTTTAGAGCAATGGCGGCAACGGCGGTGACAGCACAACCCACAGCGCATTTAGCCGATGATTAGAAGTTCAGTTTTTTAGTGGGGTTTTTATGGTAAAGTAAGGTGGTTGGGTGGCGTCTAGAGTAAAATCTATGAGAGCTATTGCAATTCGGAAGGTTTGCTCTCTTTAGGATTGTATGCTACAAAAGTAAGCGTAGAAGAAAAAAGTTAATACGAAGTGGAAAGTGGAGCTGGAGCAAAGTATTGTGGTGATTGTCAAATTCTTCTATAAAAAAAAGGAATTCTGTGTACAATGGACATGGAGATTAGTACTTATATCCTAATCGTTTCTATTGTTTTCTTCTCTTCACTATATGATATCGCTTACTTGGTCTTTACTTGTCCCCTTTTACGATGTACTACTAACAAGATTGCATTTCCTCTGTCTCTAAAAGTAAAGAAAGGCAGGTAATCCTCATTCAGTGAACACTTTTTCACTTTCATTATAAATTGAACTTTGTGGTTTTGACTAGACTATTTAATCACCATTACATTGTTCGGAAAAGTTCTTTTATTCAAGCGCTTTCTGAATTTAGATCACTAGCCTTACTAAGGTTCGTTTCGATCTGCCAACTCTCGCTTTGGTTGAAAATAGCGCTTGATAATATCCTTGGGAAAAGTTTCTGTTTCCGAGAAGTAATATCTTCAGTATTCTTCTCCCCGTTCGACGTACCTTTTCTTTACGGTTATTAAGAGGAATTTCTCAAATTTACAAAATTTTAATATCCCATCATAATTTCAAGTAAACTCTTACTTTGTAGATGTCGAAGGGAAAGAAGGTTACAGAAAAAGTTAGAAAGCAGAGTGTTTACTTTTTGGTGTTTATATTTTTTGGGAATACCATTTTAAAGGATATATATGTTAATTTCATTAGCTTGCATTCAAAATACTGTGAAACGCTCCAGATAGCTGCTGATGCATTGAACTAAGTCCTGCTAGAAATTAAGACTTCTTTCTTACAAGGGCTACTGCCACACGTGCTAGTTTAGATTTAGTTGTATATCTTTTTTCTAATTTTACTGTATTTTCTATTAGTAAACAGCGCTTTTGGAAGGTCTACAGACCTCAAGGCCTCTTGAGAAAACCCGGTATACCCATTTAATGATTTTCTCAGTTCCGCATGTGTTTATGGGTAAGTCTATTTCCCAATTATATCAGACTACCGGATGAACTATAGTGAAAGGTCTGGTCTTTTGAACTAATTTTGATAGCAAATTGGAATATTCTAAAAAATCTGGAAAAAAACTCAAAAAATCGAATTCAAACAGGTCATCAGCCTCAAATCTTCGACGTACAGTGGCGATTAAAATTAAACATACTAAAGATTAAATTCACCACCAACAATATTAGAACTCTTAAAATTGCAAACAGCAAAAAGAAAAAACTTTATATTCGAGTACTCGTTCATGCATACATATATATATATACTCACATATTTACATACCCCAAATATAATATAATAAAGTCATAAAAAATACTCACACATCACAAACAAAGAAGTCTATTTTTCCAATTCTTACAAAACTAACTGTGCCTTGTTGTTGTTTTTGGTCTGTGTGTGTAAGTGCCGTCGCACCGCTGAAGGTCAACACCACAACAATAGCGACAGGTGGCTAGCGAGCGGGTGGTGGGCGCGCCATTGTTCGGGCGCATGCATAGTCACATAATTTTCGCACCCCGATTCGCATGACATTGGCTTTCGGCATTTCGGTGGCAAGTGGCAAACCGAAAACAAAACCAACAAAAAAAAAAAGTAAATAAACACAAACTTTTAATTTATTTTTTGTGGCATGCAACCTTTGTCATAGCACAACTATTACATGTGCTGCAAATAACTACGCTTACATGACTGTGGCAAGTTGTTTGTGTTGCAACCCCAAAACTAGAACAGTCATGTGACTTTATTCTGCAATTGTTTAGCGAGTTTAAAGCAATGCCTAAGGTTAACATTACTACATATGTTACATTGAACTTGCCAACGCCACAGTTGTTGGCGCAATATTTTATGTGTGGCAATGTGGCATGCACGCAAACTGCTCAGCACGTTGCCACCATTCTCTCATTGCGTTTAATGGCGTAAATTTGAATTGTTTGTCGCGATTTTCAGCACTGATTTGACGGCAAATGCTGCATAATTCACTTAATAATTGCAGTTGCGAAAGTATATGCGCCTTAGCAATTGACTAGCAATGCGCTTTGTATGCGAAATTGCGCAATTGTGGCAGATTATGAAACAGATTTGCGAGGCCGCGTATATAATTTTGGTATATGCAACCGATATGCCCAAGCGAACACTCATTTTTGAGTTAAGTGATATTATGTATATAATATAGTGTGTTGCGACCTCTATTGTAGACCTGCCTTGGACCACCCTACAGTAAATATATGAAGATATTGTGATAGGCCAAATTTGTTTTACTATTACAGATTCTAGGTGAGGTCGAGAAACAAATTTAGTTGGATTGAATTATTTTCTCTGAGATGGCGTAGTTCTTGAAGCGAGAGTGGTACACTACTCTAAGGAAGGACGCTTCCGTAAAGAGAAGCCCAACACAAAAGTGCTGAGGCAACTAATTAAATTACCAGACAATTCCGCTGGATGCATGAAGAAGAGATAGCCAGGACAGTTCGACCTTAGCTTTCCAAGGCGCTGACAGTCGGGAGTAAGTGCTATGCTTTTTTCTCAGCTGTTTTTGACAGCTTTGGCTAAGGCAATAAATCCAAAAATACATACGAACTTCTCAAGGTGAATTCGCACATAAGAAAAATCACTTAAAGGGGATCCTTTTGAGCTCTGACTTTTTCTCTCACAATACTATTCTGCAAAATAAAGGATAAACAGAAAGGAATCACCTGGATTTCTATGAGATGCATATGTGGAAACGTAAGGAAAATGTCTTAGAAAAAGTGATCGATTAGCTTCTCATTTTGCCAGAACCAACTAAAGGGATCAAACGATGGGCGGAACGGATCGAGCTTCATAACTCTTCTATGGTAGAACTGAAGACCTCTTGCTTTCACAAAGCACAATCGACTTTACATGATATAACTGCATCAGAAAATATACTTGGAATGTGCCTTCTTATACAAAAAAGGTATTGTACCGCATGGCTCAGCGGGAGAGCAAAGGGCAAGTATTGTGGTCCTGCGTTAAATGTCATACAAATCCGAAAGAAAGTCTCCAAGACAAGTGTTCGATTGTCTTCAGCAAACAGCGGTGCTCTGTGAAACCTGGGACATCTCGTCGGCAAATTTTACGATAGTTTTATAGTGGACTAAGCGCACTATTGAGTCCATTTTTTTAAACACTTAAAATAGTATTGCCAGCTACCTTAATTGGTACTGATGTGGCAGTACACGCCAAATTTATTTTTGTACGACTGGAAATAAGCATAGGCATTTCTGGTAGTCTACCGTTGTTAAAATTGAGGTTAAGGTGTAATGAGATCTCCGGAGATCCGAGCCTTTCTCTCTTCACTTTTTAGGTACCACCACAAGTCTTCTCAACAACGAATCGACGGCCAGATATATAGAAACGGGGGCTATTCAACCTATTTAAGGCAGATCTACGGTCAGGAGTTGCTCTTTTTTCAAATTTCAGACCAAGATCATGTTCAAGTTTCTCCATCATACATTAGCATCGGCTTTTAAATGACACTCTTGTTCGACAGCTGAACTATTATTCTTACTGACATAGCTCAAAATTGCATTTATTGTTAGCAATATTCAACTTTTCGCGCAAGTAAACGAGTTAGGGTCCTTTTCAAAATCTAAGGCAGCCAAAAATATTGGCTCCGTCCATGCAAAAATTCCATGAACACTCGGCAGGAGTGTGATTTATCATATTTCGAACAGCTTTATAAGTTTGCTCGCGTCAAGTCAGGTGTCATTCAGCAACTCTTCGGAACATTATCGACGGAAACTATAAAGTTTACATTTGCTGGGGAAAAGACATAAAGGGAAGGCGAAAATTCTTTTGGTATACATATTAATAAGGAAGCGTTTAAAGCGCTTTTAGAAAACACAATTCCTTAATATTTAATCCTCTGCTTTAATCAAGTGCTTTCCGGAGAAGGTGCGCGTAGCAGGGAAGGAAGAAGGAAGACATAATTATTACAGGCCGAAATCCAATAGGATTGATAAGGCTATTTCAAGAAGTGGCTTCCAGGAAAAATACTTACAGTATGTTAACATTTTTTATTTAGTTTGTTATATAATATACATATATATATATATATGAATTTAAGATCAGCGTAAGTGCATATACATTAACTTCACCTCATACTTACATACAAATAAGTGCACATAATCGTTCTAAACACTGAATGGCAGCGCCGCACAAGTGTCGCTTATCATTTAACATTTGCTGGTCATTCGCTTGATTACCGTTGTTTTTGCCTACACCTTAATTATTGTAACGTTTTTTTTGGCATTTCATTTGTTGTTGCATCATCATCTATTGTTATTGCAGCTTTATTGCTGCACGCGTGATTTTGCAGAATTTCCGCATTCAGGGCGGCTAAGTGAACGTGCAACATACATATGTTGCTGCAATGATTTTATAGTTATTACAAGCAAAAACAATGGAATATTAGCGCAGCGAGAGCGGCAACTAAACGGCAGCTTGAATTACATATGACAATAATGGGAGCCAATCATCAGACTACACTTGACACTACTGCCATTAACTGAATGCATAAAACTGTATTTATATGACAAGCGATTTTCTAAAATATCACATTCGCAATTTAGTGCTGAGTTGGGAATTAAAACTGTTCAACATGACTTAACTAAATGCTTGATTGGTGCTAAAAAAGTTATTTTAGTACTATAGTTGTACTGAGAACCCAGCTAGTTAATGATCGGGGGAAGTCGGGAGTGTTCGGTGTTGAACGTTCGTCGTTCGTCTAAATTACAGTTAAAATGTTAGCTTTCCGACACATGTTGAGCGTTGAAAGACTCTCTATATGACTGGTTTTCAGCGAATTATCTAAAAAAGCAGCTAGTGAGTTAGTCATTAAACTTAGACCCTAGCTAGTACTAGAAAGTATTCCAATTAAACTGTTTTTAAAAATTTAGACTTCGTTTTCTTTTCGTTTTTAACTGCCACTTGGCTTCACCACTCATGTTATGAGTCATAAGCTATTATCTTTTGTATATGTGTCTGCGCATGCGCAGCTTCACAAGCAACTTAATGCATGCAAGTCACTAAAAATTCAGCATAATTCGTGATCTCTAGGCGCAAAAAGGAGATCACGTCGCGCAGAAGGCGGAAGAGTGCACACACACATACACACACACACAACTTAGTGTCATATAGAGACTGGCATCATATTTGCATGCCTATCGCATAATTCACACGATTTCGCTGGAAAGAATGATTTTTCGCGCATTAATAAGTCACACACGGTGTCTAGCATGCATTTGTGCATGTGTGTGTGTGTGTGTGTGTGTATGTGTAAGCATGCGCAGTGTTTATTCCTGCCTAGCGTATAGCCGTAAAGTGCCCCACAATTGTGGCATGCTAACGTGCGCGGGCGGCGGGAGTGCAGAGTGAAACGTCGCTGTTGCCAACAGGCGCCTGACCAGGCCAAACTGATCACACGATCATCAACGAAATCACCACCAACAGCATCGGCGGCAACGATCAGTATGCAAAGCTGAACGATCAATATCAACGAAAATATTCCAGCTACAAATGTGTATGGTGCAACAACAACACTAAAAACACAAACAACACAAACAACAACAACAACAATATAGATATGGCTATCATAAAAGTAGCATAACATGGTAGCCTCTGCATGCGGGTACGCCTCGCTGCAGGAAAATAATTTCCATACGACACAGGCTTGTGCGCGAGCTTCTCGCCATACGTCGCCATGCATGTGGAGACAGTAGCTGCCACTGTTGCGTTGGGCTGCCACAAATATTACACGCTGCATGTTGCACGCTTTCCATGGTGTATATTGTCCATGCATATGCGAAACAACAACAAACAAAGGCCGAACATATTTAGTAGAGCCTTCATGTTGTTGACTATGTATGAATATATATGTGTGTGTGCGTGTGTGTTTGTGTGCGACCAGTCGATTTCGTGATAATCCATTATTAATGCCAATCAGCATATAAATTTTGTATACCGCCTGCAACAACAACAACAACAACAGCAGCAGCGACGACTCGAAATGTTCTGCCGCTATTGTCTATGAACGTTGTATGCGAGTGCCTACGTATGTGTGCATATAAATTTTCCATATTTTTTCGGCGACTCTTTGCGATTAACCGCTTGCTGCCCACTGTGCTGCTGGTGTTTTCTCTATTATACCCAACGCACTGAGCGAAAAATGTATTTTTTAGTTGCTACCTTAATAGTTTATTTGTTTATGAGTTGCTTTGAGAGCTTTTGAGGAGCTTTTGAGGCGCTTTCGATAGTGTCACTTACCTCTGCACACGGCTGTGTTAATATATTACTAATATTAATAGGACTCTCACATCTTTATTAGTTGCGAAGAAGAGCTGCACGGAACTGGCTTATGCTTCCAGCTATAAATTTTTTGTTCCCTTATTTTTAAGCTTTTTGGTAAAACTTTTACATTTTTTCTGTACCCGAACTTGGCGCCAAAATGTGTCGATGTCATTTTCGATTCCGCGTTAGTGTTCGTAAGTACCGTATTCCTTCGAATTCAGACAAGAAAACTTTTGCTAAATTTCTTTGATATTTCCAACACGTGGTGTAGTGTAGACGCACACCATTTTATATGCAATTTAGAAACTTTAATTGTTTCAGATTTTTTTGAGTAATATCTTATCAAAGAAATATATTTCACTAATGGAAATTTCAGTTGAATTCAATTGCAACTATTTATTTTTTACTTTGAATAAGCACTTGGGGTCTTCAAGACTGGTACTTGCGGTTTTCGTTAATCTAAATTTCGTTTGCGTAACCGCAAACCCTTGGTCTCTCTCAAGCTGCTACAGACAAAAACAAATATCAGCGATAAGGATTGTGGATGTACTTACTTTCCTCAAGAAAGTGGTCTAAATATGCTAGTAGTCTTTTTGCGTGTACAAAGAGGGGTTTCCTTGAGTCAAGCTGGAAACCAGAGGACATTCTGCTAGAAGTATACCTCGTTAACTACACACTTCGCTTGAATTGTTGCATCGATGACGCAGTCAATGCAGTTTGGTAAGATATGTATTGTCCTAGGTATCTAAGCTGTAAATCGGCTTAATTCTTTTCTTATCTATGAAGTGCTCACTCTACAGCACAATTCAAAACACTCTCAAGAGCAAAATATTATGGCCGGATGATCGCGAACTGCAAAAGTTAATAAATTCTTTCTACATAGTAAAAGTACAAGTTCAAGATCTCCCTTCGAAGTGGTGGATTTCGAGCAGCCTAAACGAAGTTGACGATCTAATATTCATACAAAGATTGGGGTACAACTCACGAAATTAGGTCTATTTCTGGCGCCATTTTGATAAATAGTTCTTGATATGTTGAGTCAAGGTTTATAGATCGAGCTCTCCCAACCGATTCACACCGTTTGCTTGAAGAAAGCGTTGATATAGCATTATTACGAGTTGGTCCCTAACAATATTTCTTTCCTTTCATTAATGGAAATCTGGAACTCAAGACCATTCCAGCAATAAATCTGGTAGTTAGGTCACATGTTTATTTTCTGTGCCACATATTATGGGAGCCTGTGTAAGAACTTATGCGCTGGGCATAAATTTCTGCCACGACAATAGACTTTTCTTCATAATGTTCTAATAAATGCATAGACACTCGCATGAGGTGTGTGTGTGTGTGTGAGTGCTTGTGTGTGATATGAGATTGTTATCATGTGGCGCTTATCGTGCGCGCAATATCAGTCGAAATAACAGTAGCAGTACATATTTGTTTTCAGTAAGGCGATAGAAATCACAACAACATCAAAAGCAACAACAACAATAACAATGAAATTCAGCACTTGGCGTCATGAGCAATTCGTCCGCTTGTCGCCTATTGGCGTGGTGTTCATGCCACGAATGCGCCAACTAAAAATTTGCATGTCGCCAAAACTCGGCTATTGCATGGCAGTGGCAACTCCATTCCAACGCTTGCCACAACAACGCATATACAGTGTGCTGTTCGTCTACAAGCGCAACATCATATGGCATGAAATGGAAAAAAAATCGATTTTGTGGCAAATTCACACACTCATACGGGCCATTTGCGGTGCACGAATTACGCGCAACAACTTCCTGCTACCGTTGTGCGGCTTTTATGGTGCAACCGATGAGCTAACCGGGTGGCCGGCGTACTAAACTGCACTGAATTGCGGCGCAAACAATTTATGCGGCATTTATGCTTTATTCCGCATTATTTTGAATATTTGTATCGCTGTGTGGGTGTGTGTGTGTGTGTGTGTGTAAACAATTCATTGCTGTTGTTGTTGCATGCGCGGTACTTGCATTTTATGCCACTTTGTGGTTTGCGGTTACAACATTTGCCGCTCGCTGTTGCATTTGCAGCAGGAACAAGCCGCTTCCTTGGCTCGGCGTCCAGGCTTCACCACATTATTCCACGCGTGTAAGCGTTGAGACCTCCCAAATTGTCGAATTGGTGTATCGGTTTAGCGACAGCTTCTGTGGCGCAGATATGCAAAAACGTCGCACTGACCTTTTGGCGGCATTTGCCTTCAAAGTACCATAACTAGAGTTCGCTTCCCGCTTCATATTTTCTCATTTTCTTTGTCAATTTGCTGTCAGTTTTTTGGGGGGTTTTATTCTTTTAAGCTTATTTCTTGACTGGTCATAATTAGATGAAATTTAGTTCCCGTTTATGCCATTCGGTGATGCCTTAATTGGAGTGTACGAATACAGCATCGAATACTATCGATATCGGAACAAAGTATACGTGCTATGTACTCTTTGAGGTAATCGTTTTAGCTGAATGGTTTGTATGACATTATCACCTCACAATTCGCTGACGTTATCCTGGAAACATACTGTTGTAAAATATGCGCAACTATGTATATATATATAAATACAGCAAAAATCCTTTGGTTGAAGAAATCACCAAACAAAACTTGTCATAAAAAACCTTTCAATAAGTTGGGGTGTTCTCGGACTAAGCGCCCTATTAACTCTCTATCTCTCAATTGATAAAAATTTACCTGCTTCAAAAGAGCTTTCACAAGAGCTTTCATCAAAGTTTTTCTCGAAACTCCTCTAACCCTCTCTCTCTGTCACTCTCTCTCTTTCTCTCAATTGATAAAATTTCACCTGCTTCAATAGAGCTTTCACCAGAGCTTTTCTTAAAACTCCTCTTTCTCTCACTCTCTCTCGGTCTTTCCCTCAAATGATAAAATTTTACCTGCTTGAGTAGAGTTTTCATAAGAGCTTTCATCAATTTCATTCAATTGATAAAATTTTACCTGCTTCAATTAAGCTTTCACCAGAGCTTTCATCAGAAATTTTATTGAATCTCCAAGCTTTCTCACATCCAGAATATTGAATAAATTTGCATCCATCTACAAATATAATATGTGGGTATCTTTACAACAGAGAAGATAGTTCATGTTTTGAAATCAAATCCCACTTATCTTATTATATAATATCAAATAATATTCAGTCCAATCTTTATGCCAAAAAAAAAAACAGGATTTCTTATATATACCAAAAATTCGAAATACTATGTAATTGCAAAGAAGCAGCCTCTGGTGCCACTATGAGTACAAGAGTTCATTTGTTTATATTGTTGCTGTAGTTATTGTAGTATATGCTGCTTACCGTTGCCAGCCAATGTACTCAATACTCAATTTTGCATATTACAACAAATGCGTGCAAGAGCCAAATATAGCCCCAGCATACGACGCTGCTTCGGCGCACATGCATATATACAGTTACTTTTGAGTGCTAAAGCCTTTACGACACTTTTATATGCTGGTCCATACAAATACCTATAATAAAGGGAATTTGACCTGGTGTATGTAAGAAACTTTTTATGGGTGAAACAGGTGTTTCGCTCAAAGTTTAAGTTGAGAGAAGGATCTATTGGTTATTTTCATATATATTTGAAACTTAATTTTTATCTTAACGGTACACAATGAGTTCGTATTCAAAAAATTTAACTAAGCCTTTACTTACTACTTACTACTACTACTACCTCCTTTTACTAAGTATAAATAACTCTTAAGAGAATTTTATCTATAGCCTCGTGTATGTCTGAAGTCAAGCGCCTTTACTTTTGGGCCCAAAAGAACCGATTCTTACACTACTTAAGGTGTCGAAATTGACCAAAAGTATATGAGTATAAGATGGGTTCAAGTTACATCTAATAAGGGCAACCCTCAACGACGAAAGTTTTATATTGGATGATCAAATATGTCAACAGTTGCTTAATGCTCAATAAAGATGGCAAATATATGCAAAGAAGTTAAGTATTTTAGGCAGTAGATCTTGGAAATTGTATACTTTTTAAATGAAAACAAGGTCTACTATTCGCAATGTGCACCGTTGCTGTCGAAGTCAAGTCCAAAGCTGAGGGGTTGCTTCAGAATGCAGGTGATTTTTAATAAACCTTCTCTTTCTCTCTCTCTCTCTCTCTCTCTCCTTCTTTAAAGTTCACGTACGAAGAATAAACTATTGAAATGTAAATCAGCTTCTCATGTTTGCTCGAGGAGTGTTTTGTTCTCTCAGGCATTTTATTTGTGATTTCATGGGCGAAATGAAATAGTCATCGCCAAACCGATCCATTTATATGGCACTAAAGTGTCAATGACTTGGAATTGAATTGAAATTAATTGGAACTAGTTTTGAGCAATAGTCAATATACTGAGTAAAAGTCGAGAAGCATCACTTCTCTGAACTATACTTCGCTAGCTGAACTAAAAGTAGCATTAAAGGAGTAATTTTTAATTAGTGATATCCAGAAGAACTATAGTGGTACCCGTGGTGTCTTGAGGAAGAGAAACGTAAACATTTGAGTAACTATAGATAACTGTAGAAACTATAGATCCAACGCTATCTATGAATTGAAGGTTTTGGAAAACAAATAAAAGAGCGTCAAAGAAGTACAAAATATGCCTCAGAAACTTCAACAGGGTTCACACACTAATTATTAAGTCGAAAATGGGCGTGTACTGACAATACTGTATGAAAAATTTAGATCTCCGAACACATATATATTACAAAATCAGGGCTCTACACTTTAATGAAACACTAGCAACAAGTTTTTCTCTACTCTAAAATACTAACAGTAAAGTTTTCGTGAGAGAAGTTCGAGAAGAGAGTTTTGACATTCTCTTAGAAGGCTTGTGAAACACCTTTAACGGTTTAAAAATAGTTTTCGGGCAAGAGAATTCAATAGAGTACTACTATACTTCAAGCCATGTAAAGCAGCTGGACTTTACTAGCAAGCACTCACTAGAATTTCTGATAGAGTTTCCGTTAATTTCTCTAGGGCAAATCTAGCTTATTTCAACAAAAACTCAAAGCGTTTAAGCAAACAATCTGCACGAATGATCAGGAAAGAGATCGGAGTTTCAATAAAACAACAACAACTGCGGGGACATCTTCAATTGAGGTGAACAATGGTGACAGTGATCGAAATGTGTCCACCGCTTAACAATTGTGTGACAAGCAGAGCGCAGCCGCAGTTAGTGCCAGTGCAAAGGCAACAATGCGCGCCCGCTTAAGCTACAGCAACAGCAACAACAACAGCAACAACAACAACAAGGACAGCCTTGCAAGCAACAGCAGCCAATGCCTTAATAGGAAGAAAATTGCCGCAATTTTACTGCGTGAATTTTTTTAATGCGTTCGTTTTGCTGTTTTTGTAATATTGCTGCCGCCACTACTAACTACTAACTGCCCCAAATACGCGCAGCGTCATACGCTTGGGCGTGCTGCGTGTCAACGTGCGCTTATTGCCACAACAGCGTCTTTCCCATGCTCTTTATCGTCAATCGTTAAAACGGCAATGTAGACTTTTTACTGCGCGCACATTTGTATGTATGTGACATGTGCGTGTGTGTTGTGTATGTGTGTGATATGTGGGTTTAACGCCGACGCCAGCAAGTTCAGCGGTGCGCTGTTGCATGTGATGCTCTTGTTAGCTGCGCTCTTTGCTTTATTACGAGCACTTTGTGCCACATAAATATAGCCGCTTGCACGTGTAGTGGCATGGTGGGGCATCATTGTTGTTGTTGTCATTGTTATTGCCCAAAAGTGTAGTAAATTGTGTGGCACTTAAGTCAGCTGTCGCCGACAATGCTATCGCCGCTGCTGCTGCTGCTGCTGTCACTCCTTTGCGGTCGCCCGTGTAATGCCACAATTTGCATATGAGCCCATCGTTATGTCGACAACAACAACAAAAACAACAAGGAAAGTAATTGTTTCTTTTTTTTTCTTTCTTTTTGTTTTTTTTTTTTTGTTGTACACATTTGCCGTTGCGCTGACTTTGATGAATGTTGGCGCGTTAGTTTTGTCAATTTTCCGCGAAAATCGCGCGCGCATGCGCATTCGCCTCGGCTCATACAATATTGTCGCCGCGTCACAAGGCATCACTTAGCTGAGCCGAAACAGTTCCTGTTATGTCAACAACGAGTGCAGCATGCGAAATCTGCCGCCTGATAATTTGCATGTGTGTATTGGTGCTTGCTGCATGCAGCAAATTGCACAGCGCGATGTAAAAGGGCCGATTATGTTTATTTACGGTCACAATATGTGAAATTAATGCGTCTCCTTTCTAGGCCAAGCGACAAGCGACAATTGTGGGCTCGTCGAGTTGCTGCCTTAGTGCAAAAACAAACACAAACACACACACACACATCAATATTGCTTCTTTTTACATGACAGCGTTTGTGTTTTTGCTGTTGCTATGCTTATTATTGCTTAAACTGTAAGCTAAAGTATTTTTGCGGGCGTTTATTTAGAGCTAAGCGCGTTTCTTTTTCCATAGTATTTCATTTACTGTTTACTTTGCTGCACCGCAGACAATTCCGTGAGATCTTGACTCTTCTAGAATTGCAGATATAGCGAACAACCTGCGCAGGCCTGGCTAAGCGGTGGCTTAACCAGCTACAATAGAATATTTTGAAAACAAAGAACTTTGTTGTGCATGATGAGCTTTTCTTTCCAGGGAGTAGAAAATTGGCAAAGTTCTTGATCTGCTTTTGCGCACTAGACCCTTAAAGATTTGATGTGTTAAAGAAGTGTGACCGACCTTTCGGAGTATAGTTATGAAATCGATGCCAATAGATATTGATTAACAGCTAATGATGAAGCATGCCACTTCTTGAACTAGCAACTATTGGGTTGCAGGAAGCATATGCAGTGATTTCCTAAGAATTCTTCCACTTCCACCACTTGAGAACACTATATGACTATATAGTTTTTCGACAACAAGATTCATTCACTGGCGATTCTCTTCTTTAACTTTAAGTTTCAGCAAGTTTTTTTGCACCTAGTAATGCTGATACTTTTCATTGCGTGGTTGCAAATAGAAGTCTTTTTAGTAGCGCTGATATTTGATGAGCGGTAAAAGAAAGCACGTGAATGAACTTAGTAGTTAAAATGAGAGAGCATTTTTTGGAAGATTGACCAAATATTATGCTTTTATTTGGAGTAAATACTGAACTGATGAGTAACAGGAAGAGTGTCTAATTATATTTATATATATTATATGTAGTTATAAATATATATATATTTATATATAGTGACATGATTATATTTTTTCGGAGCATGCAACTAAGCACATATTTTATAATAGAGCTTATCTAAGTAAAAAGAAATCCATGATTTCATCAATAGTTGGCTTCAGTAATGCGTAACTCACGTTGTATAAGTGCGAACGGGTTCCGAAAAATTTCTCAGACAGTGGTGTGTTTACTTGACTCAGTATTGTTTGAGCATGCGTCAAAATTGAACATCAGCAGTGAGAATATACGCCATATTTTAGCGGATTTCTTCGTTCAGGAAGGTTTTGCTATCTGTTTGGTGGGATTGGCAGATAATCATCTACTATCAGCTGCTCACCTACGGCCAGCTCTTAATTCGGACCTCCACTGCCATCAAATGTGCAGTTAGAAGGACACAATCGTCTGAAAACGATCAGCTTTAGCATAGAATAGGAGAGGAATTGTAGTCTAGCAGGACAAAGACAGGCCACACACATCGATAGTGACTCACTAGAAGGTTTAGAAGCTTGGTTGGTAGGTTCTTATAAACCCAGCTTATAGTCCGGACCTGGCACGAAGTGATTACTAATTGTTTATGGTGCATGATTTTGTTTGTGAAAAATTCCCCTCAAGAGAAGCTTGTCAAAACCGACTAGCCCAAGTTTTGCCATTACGGACAAGAGTTTATACGAAAGTGGCGTTATGAAATTATCTTTCAAATCAAAACAAATTATTGAACAAAACGATGCATATTTGATTTTTAAATCGGATCACACTAACTATGCTAAATAAAACCTTCAATTGAATGCGAAAATTATGGATTTCTTTTTACTAGACGTAACATAATATATATTATTATCTTGTTTATATATATGAGACAAACTTTGATGATGCCGTACTTAAATTTGACAATTTCCAAAATAAAGGAAATATAAGAAATAAAAAATAATAGACATATTTAATAAAAAAAATTTACTTTAAATAAAATTGTTTACTTTTTGTAGAGTTTTACATACTTGCCACAATAATAGTATTTTCAACATTAGAATATAACTACAAGCTTTTTAGTATTTTATATACGCCATCTCTGATATCTGCTATTTGAGATACCGCGCATAAGCTGCGCTAAAATGGCTCACCCATTTGCTTGCAGCGATTGAAATGCGAAGTGGAAATGATTTCAACATTTAATTTTCATGACGTCACATTTTTGCCAACACTGCTGCCAAATGACAGTTATAAGCACGCAAAAAGATGTCCATGGTGGAATATGGATGCATACATATACTTTTTTCTAGCACACTCCCCTCTCGCCACCCGCTGGGGGTACAAGCATTAGCAGCAGTAAGTTAAACGCTGCGCTCGCAAATATAGAAAAATCAGTGCAAAAAGCAAGAGCGGCAGTCAGCAGCAGTAGTGCGCAAGAAAACGCAAAAAGTAAGGTGCATGAATTAAGCGGCAGATAAAAAGCGCGTGTGCAACAAAACGAGCGACATCATTAAGCCAACTGATGACGGTCATTTGCCACTTGCGGCGCAATTTAAGTGATTTACTTGCAAGTTCTTTTTGTTGTTGTTGTTGTTGTAGTTTTTTTTGCATTTGCAACTACTAGAATGTTGGTGCTACAGTTTGTCGCTTAATGCGGTTACACTTTTGCTAGTGTTTTTGCGCATGCGCACCGCAACTTTCCCAAGGCGACAGAAAACGCATTCAATTTAGCCAGATTTCACGCCTGCCACAAAGCGGCCATCAGGCCGCACACTTAGGCGGCCAACTTCAGCGCATGTGTTACATTAATATAGCTGCGCATGCGTAAGCGCTTATGGCTACGTACGCGTTTATGCGAATCAATTAGGCGGCGCGGTAAGAACTGCTTCGTGTGTTTAGTTACTTGTGCTCTAATTGCTTAATAATTATTTTATTTTGCAATGTGTTGCTGCAACAAAAGACGCCTGTGATCACACGCGGCATAAAAACACCACATTAAATGAGCGTTCAATTTGTCTGGCGCAGGCACTAATATGTTATATATAGTATGTTTTTACACTTGGTACGCAAATCATTTGTCACACGTCCAGACGCTCCGGATGCCCTTAATTGATAACCAGCATTTCCGTGCCCTTGATGCGCTCGATGGCATTATTAGTAGAGTATTGTTAGCATAATCTAGACTCTGCTCTGCCTGATTCTAACTGAATTAGCAGCATTCTAGATGTATGCAATATTATTATATACCATGTGACAAGAAGCAGCAAGCAATATAGATACCGTTATCGTAGTCAGTCTACCATAAAACTGTAAATTGATGCATGTGTAAGGTGTTGCATGTTAGACTGGCTCGGTCTTTATATGGGAAGAGAGTTCTATGCCAAATCGAAGGATCACCTGCCACTATCGACTATCACTAGCCAGGTTGGAATCGATAAACAACCGGGCTCAAATAAAAAGTATCGATCTTCTACCTGCGCGTTGACCACGCATATTAATTATTTTGCTGAGCGAATCGGCAGCTATTTTGTTTGTGCCCTTTTCGGCTTTCGTTAAAAGCAACAGCTACTTTCAACTCAACTTTAGTGGCATGTGCAATAATCAGCAAAGAAAACAAGCAGTATCTGGTTAACCATTTATTTTTTTTGGGTTTTTATTTGGTATCTGATTAGTCTCAGTTCTCTCTATGTACTTCATGTAGACAGACTTGCCATCAGTAGATGTGTAGCACCATTTCGGAGCTTCAAACTGCGCCTTTTAGTGTTCCCTCCAAGCGTAGACACTCAAAAGCAAGTGAAAACCGGAACAAAAATCTGGGGACAAAATCTTTGGATAAAATCCAAAGCAACTATTTAACTCAACAGCTGATATTAGTTCCGGTTTGAGAGCATATAATTAAATATTATTGTTAAGTATGCACATACATTTTACTACAACAACAGCAAATTGCAATAAAATTTTCACACTTGACGCAATATTTTCTATAGAATATTCAAGAGGCATTACTGAAACTTCACACAATTCGCCAACAAGTCTACGCCGTCTAATTGCACAGCAAGCACTATGCATAATTACACAGCGTACTGACATCACCGCCTTAATTTGAACGCCAGTTGAGTTTTGCGCCACCAATCGCTGACTGCAAACTTAATTTATGCGCATGCGCTGTAAATATGCAAATCGGCCGCAACTCAACGCAAACTCAATGAAAACTTCAATTTACTAAAGCGCATAGCAAGGCAATGGGATAATAATTAACTCGACAACAAAAGCAAAATTCTTTAAATCGACGCGCATATTATAAACTCATAATTTGTTTCAAAAGTGTTGTGATGTGTTGTTTTGATTGTTAAAATGGTAGTAATTGCAAAATTATTAAACACCATTAAATATATAGTAGATACACACATGTAATTATATGTGCCTGTCAGCATATTGCAAGCGACATTGTTGCATTGCTTGCTTGGCTCACTGCTTCACTTCCTTATTGTTGGTTGGCGAGCTCATTGTCTAGACAAGCCGGCAGCCATGCGAAACTGGACCTGCCCCAGCAGCGGCGGCAGGCACAGCCTCCAATATCTGTTGCACACTAACGTGCATTGGAACTAAACAGAAAATTATAACGCTACATATACGACTAGACACACACACATATGCATGCACATATTGCTATTAGCTTTGCTTTTTCTTGTTGTTGAAGTGCTGCGATAAAGAGTCGACATGTGTCTTATGAATCGAATACTCTTAAATGAAATATTTTCATTGGATCGAACTTGACAGTGGCAGTTAAGTACGTTGAGCAACTTCTAATGCATATTCGAAATATATCTGATTGCTTATAAATATATTAATGAAATTTTCGTAATATTAGGTCCGAGTAAGAAGAAACTCATTATTTTTCCATTAGTTGGCTTCAGTAATCTGTAACTCATGTAGTATAAATGCGATCGCGTTGTGCTACATGTCGTTGGAAAGCTAAGATTTCGTGCTAAATATATTTCTCAGACAGTTTTTTGAATGCTTGACTCAGTGGTCTTTGAGCACGCATCCAAAATGGAGATCAGCAAAGAGAATGAAAAAACAGCAATATGTTGCAACAGGGCATAAAAGTTTCGGTCACGTTAACGGTTAACGGTTGTTTGCAACACCCAAAACTAAACTAAATAGATATGGCTACCACATGCTATATAATGTATATATCAATATGATCAGTATGACGAGTCGAAATGAATATCCGGCTGACTGTCAAGCGATAACTTGAGTAAAAAAAGGATATTTTGATGAAACTTGTTACACTTGTTCCTTGGCAATAAAAAGGATGTTAAGTATTGCTGAAGAGTATTAGAAACCCCCGCTTTTCCAACCCCATTCGCTGCTTCTCTGCTAATCTGTGTGATTTATACCACTTGTTTGTTCGATTTGCCAGTCCACAGGGATGGGCGAATCGAATGCAGTTAGAGTTTACCCACGAGGAAAATGATTGCACCCATTTTGGTTGCTCGTAGAAGAGTTTCTCTAAATCAGAATGCTTGAGTAAGAAATGCAATGCATTGGCTAAGAAATGGCCGAAAGACTTGATTTGTAACCGTTGATTTGATTGAAGCCCGTTGAAACGAGCGCAGCATTTTTCTGACTACATGAAAGCATAATACAAAAAAAAAAAAAACTAAGTACAAATATGAAAAAGTATGAGTCGACTCTTGCTGCAGTGCTTTCGGAGTTACCAACTTAACGTATATCTAAATCAAGCTTCACCCGTGCCTCGTCTTTAGAAACGAAAACTTATTTCGAACTCTATTATACGGAGACTACAAGCCTTAATTAACAAGTGACCTATTATTTGCCGAATATTCTACGCCAAAATTGAGTAAGCCAGTGAAAGGGACGTTGGAGAGGACACACATATAGAAAGTATCCTGAGCAAGTATCCAGCAACGCGAGTGTAATTCTCATATAGAGTCTACAAGGCAGCAGGTGTCTCGACTGCCCCGAAGACTGCTTGGAGGGTAACGGTTGTGGCGATTGCAATTACACAACATCGTGTTTTAGAGAAAACTGAGGTTCTGTGCTACAGAGAGCATCTAATAAAATTCCAGTTCTCCAGAGAGCATTAAACAAGTAGCTTATTGTGCTAAAATAGTTATTTAACACTCAACAAGAACAACAAAAAGAGTATGCAAATAGATATCCACCTGCGAAATGCAAACAGTAGTCTTTGCTCAGTCTCCCCATACACCAGATTTGACTCTCTATAACTATATGGTAGTCTTGAAGCTCAGATATATGCTACAGAGGAAGCGCTGTAAGTTGATTGAGGTCATAAATGGAAATACAAAGGAAGGAAGGAAGAGTCGTTGTAGCAGAAAGAGACAATATAAACATCGAACTATAATAAGTGTCTTCAGAGAACACTAAAAAAAAACTCAAAAAGCGGCGAACTTAAAGAGTAATAATAAATACGAGTAGCTGTCTAAATTCAATATTCTTCACTTGATTTTTTGGTAAATACTAGGTGAAATTTTTATTTCAAATATTATACTTGAAGTAGTGGTTTCTTGTATATTTGTTGAACTTTATTTTAGTCTTAAGCCATTACTTTGCTGGGACTCGTAGAGAGGTTTTGCAGCTTTAGCAGACCCTAGAAAAACTATATAATAGAGTTGAAGCCATTAGAAATTAACTGAAACCCATTTATTTAGTATATCGCATACAGTTGTATAAGATATGATACATATATAAATACTGGTGCAAAAAAGTATTACAAATTTTGGTATTACTTCTTTTGCTATATACGCTCCAGTCTATAGGAAATATCAATTAAATAAAAAATTTCTGAAGAATGCACAAACAAAATACTTTAAAATATATTCTCACATCCCTAAATCACTACATTAATACCAAAATAACGAAGGCAAGCGCAGCCACACTGAAAAATTTAAGCTTCTGCTTAAGTATTTTTAATTTTCAAAATGCTGTTGTTGTTATTGTTGCGGTTTTTGGCACCTTTAAATTGTCAATTGCACTGGCTTTTCATGCAGCTGGAGGTCGTTTGCAATCAGGTGTTGCGACAACCAACTGAGTTACCACCAAATGGCCGACAACATGCTTGAGCTGCGAGCAATTCACTGAAGAGCGTTTAGAAAATACTATCAGCTGCCGCTGCCACTCGTACTTGGCGCAAGCAGTTCGCTATGGCACAAGGGCAGTTATATTTGCTTGTTATTATTGTTTTTGTTTTCCATTAAAAGTTTTTATTTTATTTTTTTTATTGTGTTTGTCTAAATGTGTTTGGCGCTGTTGCTTAATGAGTAACAAGCTTGTTGATTGTATGTTTGCAAGTGTTATTGTTGTTGTTTTTCCGTTTCATCGGTGGCATCATTATTGGCATTTAGCACATTTCAAATGAGCGCGATAAGATTTTAGCATTTATCAGCGCAATTGTGGCTGCTTCTTTTGTCTGTCACTCAAACGAAAGACTTAAGCAACAAACTTGGCTGGCTGGCTGACTCGTAGCAACATTGCTTTAGGTGTATATAGCTGCTTAGAATTTGTGTGTTTTTGTATATTTACAGCAACAGTAGTTGGAAATCGTTGCTTTGTTTCTTATTATTGAGTATCATTTGCTTTGCAAACTAAGCTAACCGCAAATGCACTCCAGCTGGCACCACAGGCAGTCCAAACAATAGCAATTTAATTATGATTGAGTTGCGCGAATTAAATTATAGCGTGTTGCAAACAAAGTCAATTTGTTATTTATGCATTTCTTTATACAATTTTTATATTTTTTTTTTTTTTTACTTTTTGAAGACTCGTTTTTTTGCTCTTTAACAGACTGTGATTTTATTAAATATATGCAGTTGATTTTTTATATATTCCAGGGTACTTGTTTATATATGTTATGTACTTATTTATATACAAATATAAATGTCTCTAAGTATGTAGTAGACATATTAACAAATTAAAACGGCGCAAAATTCCACACCTTCAAGAAATTTTCTTTCAGTTACTTTCAGTGAGCAATTAGGTTAGTAACACTACGTTCTAGGTAAACAATTAGAGCAATTATTATAATTATTCTTTTTTTAAGTTGAAACTATTGCTGATGCATTTGCTGTCACATTTTTTCTTCGCTATTCATGATATTATATGTGTTTCGAAATAAGTTTTAAATGTAAATTGTGAGTTTTTAAAAGATTTGAACAAAATTTCCCATTTAAATTATTTTCATGACTCAATTGTCATATAACGGATTTCATAGTAGTGAAATCAAGTTAAGGGAGCATAGTCAGTGAGTCCATAAACATTATCACTACCTTGTTATAGATGTGTTTGATCACCTTCTTAAATAAAGCTACATTCCCAAACAGCAGATCTTCTTTTTAGAAGTGAACTCGAAGTTCGGGTTTCGAATTCATAGTGGAACATTGGAATTCCCCACCAAGCTTTTACATCAAAACTTCAATAAGCTCGCTTTTGCACATCTACTCCAACTCTGCCGTATTCATATAACATTTGTCGGTATGAGGGTAGAGAAAAATCTAGCTAACCAAACGACACCGACTCAGTTCTCATGGCTGACTTCGCAGCAAAAAAGTTACCGAAAGTTTGAAATTCTGCATACCTAGAGCTGCACAGCTCCTTTGAATCTCCACTATATTAATTAGTATATTAGGCAACGGCTCTTCCACATTCTCTTAACAATAGCTGCCTGGCAAAAGTTGCAAGTCTAGAATAATTCCAGATTTCTCACTTCAATGCCGAGCACAAAGTGAGTATCGCCATTGCGAGTTGATAAATATTTATAAATAAATAGTTTATTAAAAAAATTGAATTTTATACTTTTTTTTTGTCTTTTTTTTTAGTCAGTACTAACTTACTCGGATTTTTATGTTCCAAATAATTAATCACTAATATTTTGCGTCTATTGCGCCGAGATATCTCATCGTTTATGTGGATTAAGCTGATTTGATTGTAACGAAGTGACAGCTTGTGGAAAAAGTATAATAAAAACACTGTAATAATAATTAATACTACCAAAAGAAGGTCTCTGTGTTAAAGAAAAATGGGCGTTGGTAATACTGGCTCTACTTCAATGTACTTTCTCATATGCTTAATTATATTGGAGAGCGATAGTAGAACATCTAATAGCGAAGTAGATTTCAAAAGTCGATTTTTGCAGTTAATCCCAATCTTAGTGCCGCTTATCAGCACATGTCCCAGTACTATAAATATGTATGCAGTAGGATGAAGTTTGTGGAATAAGGCACATTTAGGTACATACATAGACAGAGTGGTAAAATATTACGAAATAAAATATATCTTTGACTATATATGAATGATTTGATTTGATGATGATATTTTTATTTTTACTAAGCGCATTTGAGTTAGCTTTATTCTTCTGCTGACTACTAATTTTCTGCCTCTGCCATTTATAAACTGAAAGGTTTAACCTAACCACACATAAAGGGCAAGCAAAAAGGGTCAACTGAAATTAGTCTCTTAGGGGTCTGGGCTCTGGTTGAATCAGAGGAGCCAACCTGGTCTCCCCTCTCTAAAAATAATGTAAAGGAATGATAACTATCTAAAATCTAAAATAATTTACGGGTTTGAGTTTCAAGTATTTTAAAACTCCTTTAAATTTTCTATGGGTCAGCTTGCCTTCATTTTCTCTCTAGATATTACGAGGCGTTACTGTACCTAATTGTACTATTGTCTGTGAACTCAGTACTCCATTACGATTTCCTCTTTTAATGACGAGAAAGGTTTATGGAGGTATGTGCAGGAAAAACTGATTATTTGGCGCACTTTGTCAACCAGTCAGTCAATTTCTTGAAATACCTAAATATCGGTGAAGCAAATATATATCAACAAAATACAATAATATTATAAAAGCAAAAGCTTTCATAACAAAAATACTTCATTCAAAAATTCAGTCTCTCAATAAAATGCGCTTTATAGAATGTTTTCGGCATATATTCCTGAATTTCCTTCTAAATTAGGAGTTTATCAGGCGAATATTTCAGTTAGGTAGCCGCTTAATTCAGTTAGACGATCGCAAGCGATGGAGTTGTAAAATGTGATTTAAGAAAGTAATAAATTGTGATTAATACAAATGAGATTGTGTAGAATTTGAATATGGTTGTATGTGTATGCATAAGTATATACATATAAATATATATGTGTGTGTATATGTGGGCATACATGGCTGTTTACGTATTTCACCACGGTGTATGCTGCTTGTAATAAGAAGTTGTAATCTAGTTTTTGCTGAGACACACTAAATATATATTAATACACCAAAAAACAACAACGAAACCAACGCTGCTACTGCGCAAAGATTTATGCGGTCGTTTTGTTAATTTAAACCGCTAATAATATGATCAAAGATACCCAACTAGATTTATGGCAGAATAAAACGCGCTGGCGACATTTTTAAACACGCACACACACACACACACACACACACACACACACCTGCATGGCTGTGTAATGGATAATGGAAATATTTGAGTATTGGTAAGTCACACCAAGTGGAGTAAAATGCTGAAATTCTTTCACTCTTACCGATTAACTAATTAAGAATGGAGCGAAAAGTGTAAACCAAAATATACAACAATACTGTAAGGCTTTCAACAAGCGACCACAAATGACAATGAAAGCATTCAAACTGCTTTTGGAGCAGAGAAATCCACAAATGCATAGTCTAACAAGTTGTTAACCGATTTGAAAGGCAGATTCAGAGCAGCCGCAGCAAGCGAGGTGACAAAAATGGTGAGCACACATAGTTGAAGCGGTGGACAAGAAAAAAAAACAAAAAACAAAAAACAAAAACAAATATAGTAGTTCAATGATACGTATAGGGAGCTGGCGAGACGAAATCATCCAGCTACTTATGCGCGGCGAAGGCAGCCGGCCAACTATATTCCATATACAACAACAACAATAACTAAGGCGACATTTCAATTTTAATTAAGCATGATAAATGAGCTCAACAGTGGGCATAAATCTTCGCGCTTAAAAGATAAAGCATTCAACAAATACACAAAGTGATATTCAATAAAGCACAAACACACACACACACACACACACACATGTGCATGCGCATGCGTACAATGCAGTGAATTGCCTTTGTTCAGCCATAAATAAACTAGAAATGCTGAACAATAGACTAGCAACTAAGTGACTAACCGAACTGAGCAATATTTATGCTTTATTTCTTTGTATTTTATCAAAAACGCTAGTCATTTTTTTAACTTTCTAGCTCGATGAGCTATTTGATAAGGAATTTGTTAGAAAAAAAGCAACACAAACAAAACGAAAAAATCGTAGAAAACAAGCTACAGCATTAAGGCAAGACAATGGCAAGTGTTAAGGCGTTAAGCTGTGGGGAAAATTGATTAGAAATTAATGCAAGCATTTTTTTCTCTGCGTTTTTGTATAACTTAAGTTTATTAAAACATACAAAAAAAACGTGCTTTATTGACATCATAATTTCGGCATTTGTGCTGGTGATTAACAATAATGTTGGTGAAGTGATTTTGTGAAATTTGGCGCATTCGCATTTTGAGCATTTTCGTGTTAATGTTACTATTTGCTAAAATTTAATGAATAAAATATCTGAATAATTTTTAGTGGTTTGAAAAATTTGGTAAAAAAAAATTTTATTAAATCAAAAATAAATAGTTAAATAAATGAAAAATAATTAAATTAAAAAAACTTAATTAAATATAAAATTTTTTACTTTAAATTTAAAAACTTTTAAAACTTTTTTAATTTAAAAATAATAAATTGAATAAAAATTTTTTCTTACCAAGCTTTTCAGACTAATAAAAGTTCTAAAAAAAAATTTATTCACTAAGTATTAAGGATTATAAAATTTAATAAAAAAAAATTTTTTTTTACTTTTCGGTTGGTAATGGAAAAACCGACTTTTCTTATATTTTTATTAGTTTGAAAAACTTGGTAAAAAAAATTTGATTGTTTTTAATATTTAATTTTTTAATATTTTATAATTTTTAATAAAATTTTTCTATTTTATTTATTTTATTTTGAATATTTTTTTGAATTTTTATTTTAGTTATTTTTTTAATAAAATTTTTCTAAGTTCTTTTTTTTATACTTTTTTTTACTTTTTGATTTGTAATAGCAGAAATAAAATTTATGATACTCCTTTAAGCAAAAAGTCGCTTGAAGTCTCCAAACCAGTTCTTTGGCGAGATTAAGCCCAAACGCGATTTCTTTGTATAAGGAAGCCTTCAAAAAATATTAAATTTAAATTAAATTAATAAATTAAAGTTGTAAAAATGCTATAATTCTGCGCAAAATTCATTTGCACCAATATATGTTGCGATGATAATATGTTGAAGCGACGTGTTGATGTGATGTTGTGTTAAACATAGTATGTTTTAAATTTCATTTAATATTTTTTTAACTTGTCTATCTATCTATCTTACCCACTACTGCTGCGTGACTCTCTTAGTTCAGTGAGTGAGGTATAAAGGTCAGCAACAAAAATATTTGCAGTTTACTACTAATTTTAATGTCTGAAAAAAATTGCACAAAATTTCCAAATTTCAAATTATTTTAATTATTTTAATATTATTAATTTTACTTATTTTGCTGCTGTTTTGTTCCAGCAATGTTATGATAGCAAAAAATTATAATTTTCATGATTTGATGTAAAAAGATAAGCAGGTGATGTGGTGATGTGATAATGTGGCATGCCCATTGACTTCAATTTAAGCTAAATTAAGCAGCTGTGGTTTCATAATATAAAAAAAAAATTGTTTAAACACATCAAAATACATACTTATAGCAGCTTATTGACAATGAGGTATGCGGATAAGCTTGTAGAACTTTATGAGTCAGCGTACTCATACTGTAAATGGACTACTCAGAAGCAATATTTTTTTGTCTTACATCATAGATTGTTGTTCTTAACCTATAAGCTCACATATTCTTCGCCGTATAACATTATATGCAACTTTTGTTGAGCTGGAGATGTTGCTGAATATACGGTTGTGTTCACTAGTTCATGATGTGACGTGTTGATATAATATATTGCCTGGTTAGCGTGCTAACACTCATTGAGAAGTTGATATATTTCATGCAAGTCCTCTTAACTTAAATTATTAAGTATTATATTAATTATTTTTGATGTCATGATGTAAAAACATGTTGTGATATGACTATGTGATCTCGTGATCATGTCATATGATTTTATATAATAAGCTGAGTCGAATTTATAGCTATATACATAATTTTTAAAAATCTAGCTGAAATGAAACTGATTTGTTTATGTGATATGCTGATGTGATCTGATGATGTGATATTTTTTATATTTGAGGAACTTGCTTTTTATTATTACAGCATGCGATTATATATATATTATGGATATTTTCGATTTATTTATAAGACATTTTAAGAATAATTTTGCACATTTCTCTTAACATAATGTTATAAGTAGTTTTGTGATTTCATATATGGTTATATTTCCAATATGAACTGCTAAAATAGAGATCGATGATCGATTAATGTAAGAATTTGAGCAAATGGTGTGATATATTGATCTCTAACTCTCCTTTAATTAGTATGTCACTTTAATGACGTTTTCTTGCAGATTAGCAGTTTAATCGATTGATGTGATATGTTGATTTAATGTTGTGATGTGATATTTACTAAATATAATTTATTTTTTATTTTTTAATTTTTCAATGTAAAAATCCATGTGCATCTTAAATATAAAAACATTTTTTTTTCTTAACCTCCTTATTAATTAAAAATAAATTTAAATCACAATTTTTTAGCTGACGCATTGATTTTATATCTCTGTTCCTTTAAACAAACTCTAAATTTTTTACAAATATATAAAATCAATTCATTATGTAGTACACGTGTTTGTTAATTAGCTAAATTATTTCTTATTTCAATTCTTCTTTAATTTATTCTCACATCAACCACCAACCACCAGCTCCACTGCGTTTCAACCGATGTGCTTGAAAAATGCGACCAAAGCACCATTAAACACTAAGTTCCCACGCCTCCATATTGGCACACATTTTCATGCAAAACCAATAACAACAAAAAAATGTTGCAGTTAAAAAGCAGATGTTTTCGAAAAATTACAAAAAAAAAAAAAAAAAAAAATTTAAAAAAACATGCAACAAAAGTAAATATGAATGGGTAATCGCATGAAATGGAAATTAAATTACAACACAGAAATGAGGCTGCCACATTGTAACAACCAACACGAAGGCAATAAATGATGAGTTATAGCTGCAGACGCAGATAGTCATAAGCAAATGCGGCCATGCCATTCAATAAGCTTAAACATTGTTAAATTTGCTCAATGACTCGGCAACAATATTGTTTTTAAAAATGCAAAAAAATGAAAAGTACAGCAATCCGCAGTACTTCAATGTCTCTGTTTGCTGCGCAAGTGCGACGCGACGCCTCTTTTGCTGACTCTTAGAGAGCACCCGCACAAATTACACACAGACAAACATACATACGAATATATTTGCTGGTTATTGCAGACAGTTGTCTGCCGTCGTCTACAGCAGCTGCATAAGGCGCGATTACCTTTTTACACACTCCACACTACCACCCTGCCAGCCCCTTTGACTCTTCGTAAATAGCGTACGAGTGTGTTTGTGTGTGTGTGGGTGTGTGTGCCTGCAAGTGTTGAACACTCATCAACCATAAACGGATGCGCTGCTTTTCTGTGGCATTTGTTCCATCAACTCATTGTTGCTACCTTATTGTTGGCGACTTATTTAAAGTGGTAGCAAAACAGCCACAAACGATGCAGCAAAAAAATGACAACAATGAGGGACCTTAAAAGAGCAGCAACAGCAACAGTTGTCGTCAGTGCGATTGATGTTGCGATTTCTGAGTTGTCTCTGCGCAAGTTTTGCATATTTTAAGTTTTTCAACTTGTTGTTTTTGTATTCCTTTTTTTTTGTACATATTTTCGTTATTCATTCACGAAGAGTCCACTGTTTGGGATTTTGCAAAATTTGCTACAATAAAGTCGTGATTAACCTGAATTTGTGCGGCTACTGTGCTACTAAAGTGGCGCATTGAGAAAAGAAGCAGCAAGCGTTAGTAAAATTTTTGTGTTAAGTAGCACAGCTAGAAATATTTATGCAATGAAAATTAGCTAGAAATGCCAAATTTTGGGATACTTTGGATAGTAAGTTGGAAATTATGTTATTTAGAGCGGAAGGAAAATCCAGTATAATAATCAAAATGCGAATCGTCCTTCAAATTTATGCTTTTATTTAAATTAAAAATCTTCAATATCATTATATTTAATATCGAAATATGTGTTTTATAGTTTGAAAGGAGCAAAAAAAAAACGTGACGAACGAAATCTCGTAAGACAAGTATGGATATTGAGTTTGTGGCTTAAGTTTTTTGTTGGCCTAAAGTAAACGGTTTGTAAACACCATTAATTTAGTCAAAGAGTGCAAGCATATGTCTATGGCTGAGTTTTTTACATATAGAATTCTATATGATTCAATCCCGAAATTAAATATACATGGATCCCGAAATTTCGGGATTTCACTTGAACTTGTTTTTGTCATGCTAAAAATTATTATTCTATTATGTTGCATTATATTATAATATAAAATATTATGCTGAAAACAGCAAAAAACACTTTTAAAATAAAAATCACGGGATGCTGCAATTATTACTTAATTAAATTAAATCACGGATACCTCAATGCGTTAAAACTGATTTGAAATTTGTGTGAATAAAATATTACAACGCTGGGTAATAAGGGAAGAGTAAATGCTAATGCAGGTATATGTGTGTTTCTAAATACTGCATAGTTCAACCCCGGAGGTAAAATTATGGTGGTCCCGAAATTTCGGGATTTTACAAGAATTTATTTTTGCAAGAGATTAAGTAAGAAAAAGCAAAATTTTCTATTTTTTGTAAAAATCACGGGATCCCGATAAAAAACTGATACGGATTTTAATATCATAGTTGCGTGAGCATATTGCGTGAGCATCCATATATTTTTGATATTTTCATAAACGTATTATTAGAAATTTATTATTGTGTATTATTTGTATATATGAAATTTTATAAAGTTGTATGTTGCTGCTCAAACTTCCAGAAAATGAACTAAGAATGACTGAAGAACTGAACTTTTAACTTAACTTTTAAAGTCCTTCGATATTGAATCGATTTTAAACAATTATTTGTCCGAAAAATCGGTGCTAGTGTAACCTCATTGCCCATTTGTGTGGCCTCCATCTTTCGTCGTGGAATTTTTGCAAACTATTTCAACCCAAACATTCCTTTCAAAATATGACGTGATTTAGTTTAATTTAAAGCAAATGAACTCAACCAGCAGGGCATTCGACAGCATATGGACATTGGTTAGAAATATATTGTCTAAAACAAGTACGCCTCGCTACGTCAGGGACATCATTTACAAAAGCTAATGTGAGCCAAAAACAGAGCACGCTGCCAATCCACATGCGTTGCACGTATCTGCTGGCAGAAAACAATGATTTGTAAATATCATAATTTATAATAGTTTTTAACTACAGCAACAAAATACTAATAACAATTTACTATGCATATTTGACTGCGCGTTCAAGTCAATCAAATCGCCATTTTTGGTGGGAATATGCGCGTGCGCTACGACTTTTATGCGGCGTGAATGGAGTACGTGTGCGCGCAAATGGGGCGCGAATGAATATAAATTTAATTAAACGCAAGAAATTAATAAACATAATGGCAAAATAGCAAGCAAATGTGCTGGCAGAGCGTGTGTGTGCTTGTGCGTGCAGCAGCAGCCGATTTGCTGTGCCGTTGAGGTGCTAAAGTATGTCGTAGTGGCAATAACAATAAAGCACAGTTTATTGTGGCAGACAAATTTGGATGTGTAACAGGTCATTGCCTCAATATGTAGCGACAATCTGACTGCTTAGCCTACCTGTCTGTCTGCTGCCCATACCTTAAACTGTTGCCCATAATGGTTTTGTATGGTTGTAGCAGCAATTGACGCTTTGAATAAGCGGCTGACTATGTCCAACACTGAGATATAAGAAAAAAATTTAAAAATTTGTGAAAGATATTAAAAAGAAAAAGACACAAAAAATTACATGTTATAAAAAAATTTTGTAAATAATAAAAAAAATTAAATAAAAATTATTAGAAAGAAATTTAAAAAACTTAAAAATGAAATTTGTTTATTTCAAAAAAAAAACACAAATTACAATAATAAAAAGCATTAAAAATTAATGAAATATATTAAAAAAAAATAAAATATTGAACAAAAAATTGTTTTAAATTAAGTTAATTTTAATTTTTTTAAATTAAGTTAAAAATTTTTTTCTTAAAAAAATCAAAAAAAAGTTTAAAAGTTTAAAATATCAAAAAGTTCAAAAAATTTTTTTTTTAATTTATTTTTTAATTATTTTAAAATAAAAAAAAAACTTATAAATTCTTGTAAAACTTCAGGCAAGAGCAACATGCCATAGTAACAACGAACGCACACAAAAGCTTGAAGCAAATAAATGCGCGCTCTGCTCCGTTTCCCGTGTGCGCAAAGTGCGTAAGCGCAGTAGAACCAATTATGGATCTTAAAAACTAAATGCGCTTCGCATACGTAATAGATGCCGTACCACACACACAGACACACACACACAAATCTATCCGCGCTCAATTGCTATTTAAGCCATGTGGCAAGCGACTGCGCTCCACACCAACTCTTCGCTCTGCTTGCGGCAATAAATTAAAAAATGATTTACTTTAGTTTCGTGTGGAATTATCTTATTTCATTTTATTTATTGCGCATTCGAGGTGGTTAAGCATTTTTTTGTCGCTCTTAAATTTAAATTTTTTTTGGACTGAAAATGAAAAAGTCGTTGAAAAGCAGCATAAAAAATCCTTTTTGTGCGACAGTCTAAAGGAAGTGTGGCAGACAATTGAACAGTAAAGCAAAAGATAAAACTAAAAAATAAAAAAAAGAAAAAAAGAAAAAATTAAATAAAATTACAAAAACAAGTACAACATTTGCCTGTACGCACTACTAATATAATTTATATTTACACAACAACAACAACAACAACAACAACAACACAATTTCTATAACATTTATGCTTCATTGTTTGGCAGTAGTCATTTATGTATACAAATATTTACTGTTGTTGTTGCTCCACGTTGAGCGTATTTTATATGGCATGCCGCAGCAGTGAGCGGAATTTTAAAACGAGTGCAGTCAGCCAGTCAGTGCCCTCGTATGACGCTGGTTTTATAGCTGTTGTTGTTGTTGTTGTTGTTGTTGTTGTTATTTTACTAAGCTATTTAATGCTTATAATAATTTTATTCGGTTTTTAACGCTTTTGCTTTTAGTTTCACTACTTCGTCCGTTTTGATATGAATCTCACTCACCTGTTGTTCAATGCTCGCATCGACGTATGCTACAATTGTTGTTTGTTAATTCGAAAATCAAATCATATCAAATCGGCGGTTACAATCTTGAAATGTGTCGAGCATAACGCATACGCTTTGCTCTATGCACACACACTCACACTTAAAAATATTAATTATATATAGGGATGGCCATATATTATGCATGGATACTTCCAGCTACCGTTTCTAAAAGTTCTTATACGAATATTGTGGCGACGAAGCGATTATACATATGTAATATTGTGTCTATAACTATATTCGCGTGGTTTTTTTTTCGAAATTCGCATATTTATTTAAGAAAACATGTGAAATAGTACTACTCAAAGTATTGCCCATCTGAAGCTATAACATTTTCACAACTTTTTGGCAATTTCTGAATTTCATCCCAAAAGAACTGCGCCGGCATGGCGGCCAAGAAATAATCAAGGAAAATTTTTGATATTTTGCTCTGATGTGAATTGTATTCCAGTGAGGGCGTTTTACTTCTACCCTTCGACCGAAACAAATGGTAGTCAGAAGGGAAAGGCAAGGTCTGGGCTATTAGGCGAGTGAGACAGAAATTTCCAGCCGCTGCTCTCCAAATAGTTTTTAACCGATCTTGCAATTAGGCCGAGATTATGATTCCAAAGTGAGATAAAGAAGGAGAGAGATATGATTAGATATGCATATAGACTGCTGTGGATCTTTTGTAACTTAAACCAACTCATCGGAGCTTCTTTACCTCTCTGACTGACTCTTTCAAAATTCTAATAACATACCTAACACAATAAAATATGTTAGTATAGTCTCTTAGGGTACGTGAAGGTAGCCTCTTACAGTTTATTCTTCTGATTAATCTTAAATAATTCATTTTTTTTTTTGAATTCTATAACTATAATAATCCAATAAGGTGAAATAAATATTCTGGCTACATTCGGGTATATTTTTTGCTTATAGTTCAGCAAATCCCCTTTTACACTCAGCCTTGTGGTTGACCCAAAATTCTGCTCAATAATGGTCCTATGTTCCGCCTCCATGGTTCTTTAGCGGCTCTACAAACACGTCGGACATTGACTTACAATCCTTGCTGCAAAACACATAACTGACTCTTTTCGCTAACCGCTTCATTTTCATCTTTATGGTTAGTCCACTATAGGTGCAGTAGAGTCCTAAAGTGTTTAAACTATCACCATTTCATCTCATTCTAACCCACTTGTTTATTTTAAGGACTCAGTTATGAGTCATTAATTTTGCTGGAGACAAGAATAGCTGGTAGTAAAGGAGTATTCCTACCACAATGTATATAAATAGGTAATAAGAAATGAAGTGCCAAGTTTGAGGTCGCATTTACTGAATGGAGTGGTGAAGAAAGGGAGAGAAATTCACATATAAAACTGCATTTATTTTAAAAAGTGTAGAAAATATTATTAATTCCTTTAAAAACTTATTTTAATAATTTATTCTAATAATTTTAATATTGTTATTTTCAAAACTGCTATTTTACAAATAAAATGAAAATATTATGCAAAAAAACCATAATTTTAGAAAAATAGCCTTTGTAGCAAAACTTTCGAGCAAATTTGAAATACTTAACCGCTACTCAAATCCCCGAACCATTCAAAAAAACAAAAAATCAAAAGCGCCACACCACCCAGCAGTCATTGACTCACCCACACCCATTTCGTTGTAGTAAAAAAAAATTTTTTTAATTTTGGTCATTTCCTGTCACTTACATGGGCTTATTAAAAAAGCACAAAAACTAAAATAAAATTTAAAAAAATCTCACTTCCATGAGTTGCAACTGCAACTGAATAATAAACACCGTTGTAATTGCTATAAAAAGCATTAAAAAGTTCAATAACACGTCGAATGCTATGGACATGCCGCAAAGGTAGCATTTAAGTGCATTTAAATGAAAAAACAACGAGTATAAATAAAACAGGCACATGAAATTAAAATATACTAATCACTGCATATTTACCGTTAGCCACAAAAAAATTAATATTAAATCGAAACAGCGACATGTAAGCGAGTAATAGGGCCGCGCACACACTATGCAGCAGGGCAAGTAGCTATGTGCCACACATGGCAGCAACTTGCAGCCCTTTATACAGCAACGGCACAGTTAAGCAACAAAAACATGCTTTGAGGCGGTCAACTTCAAATAAAATGTTTGTGCATATTAAAAAATAAATTATTTTTTTTCCAATTTTTTCCACCTGACACTTTTGCTTAGGTGTGTTTGTGTGTTTGCGCATTACAATGCATTGACTGCTTTCAATTTTTGATAAATGTGCAAAACAAGTTTTGCATAAAATTTTTCGAAAAATCATGCTAAGCATTCTAGCAGCCATCAGTGTCATTCAGCACGCGTATGCGCGCAAGCGCTTTTAATTTTCTTTACTTTTTTCTGTTTTTTTTTTGTGTATTAAAAAATGTAATATAAATATATATTTGTAAGACGCCGCATTAATTTCTTGTGAAACGTTCTTTGTTGGAATTCTTAATTTGCCTTGTCCATCACTCATTCACCATTCACCATTCACCATTTACAAAATGCGGCGCGGCAAATGCTCCCGCAAGCCAATAGCGCAACTGTCCTCTGTACTATTGCGCGTTAGAGCAACTTGTAAAGCTGCGGCGCAAGAGTTGAGCAAAGCTAAGCGGCCTAGCGTCATTTGGTCCGTAAAGACTTCGGCATTTATGCGTCAATTTATTGTTGTTTGGGTGTCTCAGTTTTTGTTTTTTTTTTTTCTTGCTGATCAGTCTGATGAGCTTTTAAAGTTTGCGCCATTTAAGCCAATTTCATGCATTCAAGTAGGACGATGACACGTTGAACAAGTGCACGGTGTTTCATGATTGGTAGATATGTGAATAAAAGTTTGTTGGATTGGAGATTAGAAAATGAAATGTGTGAAAATTTCGGATAAGTGGATGAACTCCAAAAATAAATGAAAGAAAATGAAAGAAAGGAAAAGAAATGAAAATATTAATTAATTTCCAAACAATTTAAACAAATTAATTGAGACAGAATTATTAAAAAATATATAAATTTGGTCAATGTAAATACAATTAACATAATTAGTTGGAAAAAATTACTTAATTATAATTAGGAAAGTAAGTAAATTTAAAAGAAGCAATTATAGTAAGTTAGAGAAATTGTCTCGTATACATATATGTTCAGAGAATTTGATAATTGACTTAATTCAATGGCTCAGTTGAAGTGCCATTGAGACGAATTAAAATCTTTTAACCGATTCAATTAAATCAAAATAGAAAAGTTTAAATAAACTAAATGAAACGTGTATGATCTAGCGTAATTTTAGTACTTAAAACAGTTTCTTAATTAAGTTATTTAAAATTCATTATTTTTTCATAATTCAAATTACTTATTTAATCAATTAATTTAATTTAGAATACCAAAAATCTTTATATAACGAGTTCAGTAAACTATGATTATAGAATTTATGTCACAGTAGTGTAATATTCTTTTGTCTATACAGTATAATGTATACCTGTAAGGTAAAATAAATCAAAATTAATTCAATTATGTCAATAAGTCATTTAGTCAATTTCCTGACATTAATGCTATTGCTTATTGACCACAAACCTACTTGCTAAATGAGTCACTTAAGATCTGCACCAAACATTTATATGCTTTTAATTGAGCAATTAAAAAAATTGAAGCTATTCAATCCCTAATTGTTCTCAATTTACCATACAATGGAGCAATTAGCAATAGTTATGCATTTAGTTACGCAATTAGTTCTAATTCTAATAAATTGATGACGAAATACTCATGAGGACCAGTGAAATATTTTTAAATAGAGCCGGAAAGCATTTCCTTAAAGTTAAACCGATTGTACATGTTATCTAAAAAATTACACTAGATTTTAATATTTGCCTTAATAGTATAAGAAGAAATATCAGTTATTATAGCAATAGGCTAGTGGATTATTAATGATTGTCCAAATGAATTGCAAAAAAATCAAATTATATAATTTAAAAACAATAAAACAAATATCCACATTACGAAATAAATTAAATCAAGTTCATTTTAGAGCCTTAATTAAGTCGCTAATGTAGTAGTTTATTACCTACTAATTGTCTTAATTAAGAACGATCATAAATGTGTTTAATAGCAGGTTTGAGTGAAATTTTTTGCAACTAAAGCTCTAAATGTCTCAAATAACATTATTATTCAATTAGTATTTCCTTTTCCGAAAACGGAGACCTGCGAAGTGTGTTTAATGAATGGAGAAAAACGAGTACTTAATAAGAAAGAGCAATTTATGAAAACATTTAGTTGTAATATTGCAACTAGTAATATAGTTGTTATTACGCTACTCAAGTTTGATTAATTAATGCATGAAGTGAAATTAAAAACTAATTTAAAAACAAATCTAATTAAATCAAGTGAATTTAGTTCGATTCAAATTATATTTTTCGCCTATGAATACATTTGAAAATTTAAATTTCTCTACCAAATGTAATTGAACTCAATTTAGTTAAATGTGTAAAGCATTTTCAAACTACTGTAAAAAATACTTGGGAAGTACAGTGCACAACATAAGTACGCGTATCACAAGCACACTCACCAGCCCACCAATCCGCTCACCAACATCTTGTTTGTCAATGTTTATGTATGTTTGTGCATGTAAAGCACCCATCCACCAAATTATAACGGCCGGCACTTCGCGTATGATCGGCCAAATGAATTTTCGCTGCTTCATTTGTCCATTCACCTATACGAAAAGGCATTCCCCACCGCCACTACGGCTCGTTGCCACATCGCTCAGTCCAGCGCTCGTTCAGCCGCCTTTTATTCGGCTGTCAGCCGCTATTGACAGCTTGTAATAACGTGACTTTATTGAGTGGTAATGAACCTATTAGTTTTGCATTTATGTGCGCGCTCAACGCTGCTCTGCCAACCACAGCTGTGTCCAGCGCGAAGTCAGTGTTGCGCATGCGTGTGGGTAACTCTTCGGCAATTTTAATTTTCTACTATTCTACTGTGCTTTTACTACATATTTTTTTCTTCGATAATTCAATGTCTTATATATTCTGTTGCATGTTTAATGCGGTTTTGTCACCGTTATTTTATATGCTCTACAACGGTGTCGAATAATTAAATTTATGACAGGAAATGCTTACACAAAGTATACATAACTATATAGATTCATATTACTTGCACTCACTTCGGTTTACTTGGCATTTTCTTTTCGTCCCGAATGCCTAAACTGCTCCGAAAATTTTTATTAAATCAATGACTTTTTAGTTTAAAATTCATATTGCTTAACATTTTTATTTGGGTTAATGTTAATAAAACTTATTTAGTTAAATTGTAATAAACTATTTATGACGCTCGTTTGCTGCCGCGCATGTTGTCTGCTGTGCGCTTTGGCTTAGCACTTTTCGTTTTTGGGATGGAAAATATAGTGAAATAAGTCAGTATTGCCTGTTTGAGTGGCCCCAAAGCGTTAGTTATTAATGCTTTACAGCCGAAACGTGATTTGTTGCCTAATAGTAAGCCATTTGGGTGTATGAATGAAAATAATTTAGTGAAAAAAACGCTTCGAGTTGCGCATATGAATTGCTATATTTATTTAATATATGTTAATTTAAAAAAAAATAATATTTGGAAATACAAATTTTAATTTCAAGTAAGCTTATATTATTTCAATTTGCAATTAAAAAATAATATTTTAATTATATTACTCGATTCACTGTTAAAATTTTTCAATTTTCGGACCTCACTTAAGTTGTAAGTAACTCTCAGCTTCTTAACAGAAGGCACTTCAGCAGTTGACCATAAATTTTGAAATCTGAAATAACCAGAGAACAAAACACTTATCACCAAAAGCCGGAGTATCGCTCATAAAATACTGGAGGTTCGTCCAAAGATCGAGTTCGACTTCAAATTCGCGTCTATATTAATAGATGAGGAGACAAGATTGTGTGTGAAACAAAAAATTAGCAGAGGATTCTTCAAGAAACGAGGTAGTCCGATAAGCACTTAAGCTTGGTGATTTACTTGTAAAAATTTCAGTCGAATCGGTTACGTGGTCTTATTTTGATGCCATTTAGAATCGGACATATTCACGTATTTTAAAAAACTGAAAGAGGAGCAATATCGGTCTGAGGGTCGATTACAGTTTTTAGCAGTGAAAACAGGCAGTGAAATTAAATGGCGCTTGGATGCTGCATAGGGTGACTCTTCTCCTTCGATACCGATTGTCTAAAATTGGTTTCCCGAGCTCCAACGTGCTCGTTTCGCTGAGACCACTTCGTAGCAATATTTGACGCTGTTGAAACCCTCCGAAGAAGTTTTAGCTTTGTTTCGTAACCGTTGACAAAGCATAGATCCACAGGTACACATCAGAGATCACGGCACAGTCGAAATAGTCAGACCTTAACCTGACGTATCTGCTCGGTATATGGCGCATACTGCCACTTGCTAAGAGCAAGTTTGAACCAATTATACACTTGAAAGGCTTAATTATAGTCTTCACAAATCAACTTTACTCCAGCTCACTTTATCCTATTGGACAACCGTTTCTATAGCTTCCATTACATTAGGCTGGGTCAACTTAGCTTTGGAAATGGATGTTAGCTGCCACTAAGCGTTCATCCACAAGCCAAGCCTGAGCTGCCCACATAACAATGCTTTTGCTGCCTGCTTTTTCAACACATCAACTAATTGCGGCAAAGTTTCCTAACCACAAACATTATGTTACAGAAAATTTCCCAGCACTTAAGTAATTAAGCTTAGCCGTTTTATAGTCCAAAGCTCACACAGACACAACACAACACATGCGAACCGTTGAAGTCAGAATCAGAGGCAGCATTTTCACACAGCTTTTCACACTTGCAACAACACGTCAAACGCACAACACGCAGACCAAATTGTCAGTTGTTGGGAGTCAAGTGTACAGTATTTGGAACGACCTACAAATCACGGCATCTGCGTGATCTCGACCAATTTTACGATCACAAATCACTCATCCACAGCAAACTAGCTGGCTGGCTGTCTGGCTGGAAGGCTGATGAGTTGTGTGATGTGTCTCACTGCAATGCTGGACACTATAAAACAAACAATAACAACGAGCGTTGGCATTAGTTCAGGCAGCTACTGGCTTCCTAAGTTGGCCGGCTGAAACGTCAACGGAAGTGAATGAGTGAATTAAATTCGTTTGGCTAGTTGAGATTTTCCTCTATTTTATTTGTAGCTATTTAATTTTAGTATTTCGCAGCAATAAAAATTAAAACTAAGTAAGTATGGTACAATGTGAGAATAACTAAGTGAATGAGCTATGAATGAGAGTGGAAATTGTACTGTGGACTGACTTCAGTATAAGAATTGAAATTTTTTTTTTTGTTGGTTTTTCCATACGGAAATTGTAACAGCTACCGTGGGAGATTTCTAAGTTCAATGTTTATGCGGAATGCATCCACATTAGGGTGGTGCTTAAGAATGAAAAAAAAAATTTTCTTCAATACGCCAGTCTCAAATAGTAATATACGTGACAAAGGTGTTATAAATAAATATGCAACCCGTTTGGAGACCCTTAAGGCGTGACTAATAGTAATAAAATTGAAAATTTTCTGAGGAAGGCTCGTAAATTTAACATATTTCTAGGGTGTTAATACCAAAAAATAACAAAAGGTAACAAAATTACCAATAATTTCACTTAACTTTGAGAAAAGTTTAGAAATGCCTTATCGTTGTCATTTACTGCTTGAAGACTCTGAAATTTAAAATCATTTGTATTTATGCGTTAAATACCTAAAATCAGCACTATTGAAATTGACTACTATATTGAAAGTTAACACTCGTGAATTTGTGTTGACTAGTTTACAAAAGGGTGAACCCAAGGCTGAACTATGTAAAGTATTGGGTTGTTCGGAAAGTCATTTCGTTTTTTTTTGGGGAACATGAAAGACAGTTTTCGTATAATGAATAAATATTTTATTAAATTATATATTGGCCATTCTGGTCCAACACCTTTTGCCATCTTTCTGGCAGTAACATAATTCCCCTCTCATAAAAGTTTTGGTCCTTGCTGGCAAAAAACTCGTCCAGGTGGTTTTTGACATCTTCATTTGAGGTAAAGGTTTTGCCATCCAAAAAATTTTGCAGGGACCGGAACAAATAGTAGTCGGAAGGCGCCAGATCTGGAGAATATGGTGGATGTTGCAGTACGTCCCATTCAAGCTGTAAAAGTTTTTGGCGAGTGACCAAACTTGTGTGAGGTCTCGCATTATCCTGGTGGAACACTACACCCTTCCTGTTGATTAATTCGGGCCTCTTCTCTTTAAGTGAATCATTCAATTTGTCCAGCTGATGACAATAGACTTCTGAATTAATCGTTGTATTGTCCGGCAAAAGCTCAAAAAAAACGATTCCTTTGACATCCCACCAAACGGAGAGCATCACCTTTTTTTGGTGAATGTTGGCTTTTGACACGCTTTGAGCCGGTTCATCTTTTCTGCTCCATGACCTCTTGCGTTTAACATTGTTGTATACAACCCATTTTTCGTCCCCAGTAATAATCCGCTTCAAAAATGGATCATTTTCTAGACATTTGAGGAGCGAATCACGCGCGTCAACACGACGACACAAATTTCGCTCGGTAAGGACATGGGGCACCCACACATCGAGCTTCGAGGTTAAGTCCATGCCTTTCAAATGGCCATAAACAGTTGAATTCGACAAATTTAACCTCTCACCGATCTCTCGTGTGGTGATTCGCCGATTTGCATCAACTAATGCCTTTATCGCATCTTTGTCAGCTTCGACCGGCCTTCCAGACCGTGGTGCATCTTCGACATCAAAATTGCCGGATCGAAATTTTGCAAACCAGTTCTGGCACTGGCGTACTGTTAACACGCCTTCTCCATACACATCCGTCAATTTTTTTCTCGCTTGGACAGCATTTTTACCTTTTCTGAAGTTAAAAAGTAAAATATGACGAAAAAGCTGCTTATTGCTCTCCATATTTAAAAAGGCACCAACCAAAAACTACTGGGTAGAATTAATAGAACTTTTTCACACACAAGCCTTGCAATATCAGCTCTCATGACATATAATGGTTATGGGGCTTAAGTGTGAAGTTAGTTTCGAAAAAACGTAATTAAGTCCTCTGGCGGGAAAAACCGAAATGACTTTCCGAACAACCCAATAGTTTAAACGTCTTTAATCAAAATACTTGGGGGATTTAAATACTTAAAGGTCAAGATATCAGTAATTGCAGAATTCAGAAAGAGCATTGTATGCAAAGTTCTTTTTCGTAGAATTAAGGAACTCCCTAATGTTTACATATTGTATTAAATATGCAGGTTATTGAATGCGAGGTGCTAGAAATCTGTTGCAATAATATTTTTTCATAGATTTAAGCGCCACCCTAATGTGTATAAAATGTATAAAATATGGTATAACGATGATTAGACTTTTGCGTCGATTCTTCAGATATCTGTTGTACGTATATGTACATACTTAATGTACAAAATATAAACGTTAATGAGTTTCTGGGTCGCGGTTTGGGATAAATTTAAATTTCGACAACCCTAATGTGGAATTATTGTACATATTTATCAACGGACATGGATAAAAAGCTGGTGTAATATTTTTTTCCTACATTTAAGGACCACCCTAATCAGTGCAAAATATAAAAATATGAAAAATGTACATACATAATGTACAAAATATATATGTTAATGAGTTTTTGGGACGTGCTGCCAGCGATTGAATGGGTTATTTTTCAATAAATGTAAATTTTGACAACCCTAATGTAGAATTATTGTATATCCACGTCCTATAAAGGGACATGGATAGAAATCTAATTTATTGTAATAATTTTGTAATAATATTTTGCACATTTAAGGACCACCCTAATCGGTATAAATTCTATACAACATTATATAGACCAATAGACTAATAAATGAGGTTGAGCTACTAAACATTCGATTTGATACTTTTTTCTTCGTACATTTATGGACCACCCTAATATTGCGAAGAATTACGACACGTGAACGTTCAGTTCATCCGTAAAATGGCAAGCAACTCGCAAG
>JAKEEE010000176.1:0-230986 GCA_021498325.1 Bactrocera minax | reverse complement strand
AACACGCTTCCAGCAACAACAACATATTCAAAAGATATTGCCTCAATTGTTGGCCAATAGTGGAAACAATATGCAATGTAGGTAACAATACTGTGGAACTATGTAACGCTTATGATATAAAAATAATTCAATAATAGGCAGACGAGTAGTTAGTTCCTTGATTGTAGAATCACAGCCGCAAGTTTTAATATTTTTTTTATAATTATAAATTTTAAATCACCACTAATGAAAAATTTAATAGTTCTACTAATAGGGAAGATACACCATCTGCTACAAAAACCTGTGTAAAGACAGAGCATACGTTTTTATACTACTACATTTATTTTTTTTTCCAAGTCAAAGAAAAATTGATGATATTCAGAATATGCCTTGAACAGTTCAAATTGTTCAAATACACTTATAGTGATTTGAAAAGATTATTAAATATTACAGAAAAAAATATACAAATATAAATGCATCTAGTACTAAAGCAATTTCGTGCAGTTTAGCAAATTTTCTTCGGAGTCTAAGAGATAAATCAGACCCTCTAGTAGCTTACAAATCCCCCGAAGTAGTAAACAGAATCCGAAAATATTCCTTAGATTATGAAAGTAGTAAAAGAGTGAATATAGACCTCTATTCAAATGTGACAACTTTAGACTATATATTTTTTGTAATTTATTTCTAGGTTTGACACATATTACAGATAGTTCTTTGGCGACATTGATACACGTTCTTTCACAAATAAACTCAAATCACGAAAGGGCTCCGGAAATAGTTGTGAAATTTAATCAAGCTGAGGATAAGTTACCCTCCGTCCAAAGTGAGTAATAAGTTCCATCTACCTTCTGCTTGTCCAAAATCACACTTAAAGTTATGCGAAGAAAAAACGAAATGAATGCTGATAAATGTAAAATATGTACAAATGGAAGACGATTTTAAATGTAAGAAAATAGTTGATCACACGTTTAAAATAGGATAATTTATGATTGAAAACATATTCAAGAGCTTCTATTTTTAAGCTGTAAAATTGTAAAATCAAATTTCCAAATTCAGTACAATTTGCCCACATAAAGAAGAATATAATCAATATAGGTATTTATTTTTTGTCTGTCGGTTATCCTTTGGCTAACAAATAGCAAGTTATATATTTTGGTATAAAAACAAGAGTTTTTTTTTAGTGCTTAATATAATTTAAGTATTTTTTTGTGTGTTATTAAATAATTTATCACTATTGGAGTTGTTGTCTACCAACGTTCAAAACTGCAGCTGGAACGTACGTTTTTTTTTGATATCTCTTTCTTTATCTTGACTTCTTAATAACATACTTTTATGAGCTAAAGTAATTATCATTTTTATTGTTTTTACTTCTATAGAAGCTTTTATGCAACATAATTCCTAAGTTGAGTAGTAGTTGAGTAAATTTAAAACAAACCGGTAATCAGTTTCCTTTAGTGAATATTTTTTCTTGTTGCAATTTGTTCAGTGTCACATTTGTATCCAGCTTAATATTTTAGTTATTAATTTGTATTAAGAAGGATATATTGTTTAATTCACCTTGGAAATATCATATAAATTTTCTCCTATTGGTTATTTCGAATGGTATTAAAGCTTTTACTTATTATTTTGCTTCAATTCAAAATTTAACAGACATACTTTTCTTAAATAAGAAAGAGAGCTCTGATGGTTACTACCAGTTCTGATTCAAATACCATTGACGTGAAAATAAAACATGTTGATATCCAATATAAACCGAACCCAAACTGAAGAAGACTTTGTAGTAATCATAAATTCAATTCAAGTCCAACCAGTTTCCTCTAATTACAAGAATTAGGAAATGGCCAGAAAAGGAAAGAAGATAATCCTGGGAAACGAAAAAAAAAATTTTTGAATTGTTATATTTTTTAAATGTTATATAACGCGGTTTATTTTTTTATTAATATGTAAAATATTTCAGATTTAATTTTGGAATAAATTTTAAACAAAATAAAGCGATGATCATTATATTTATTAAGTGGGATATAATAATTTTCTGTATCAAATGGTCCAATTAAAAACTAAACAATATATGACCAGAGATGTACATATTCAAATGTTTTCATCGCTTAGAAGATAAATATGAATATATATATATAATCTATATATATCTATATATCTATCTATTTATATATTATATATATATATTTATATTATATTATATTATATATTATAATATATATATATAATATATGGAATGGAGCCAAACTTATTTATGGACTTGAACCTCTTCTTTCTTGTTAGAAAATATTTAATGTAAATATTTAGAAAATCTGTCTGAAATATATAAATTCATCAATTCCTGAACTGTAAGTTTGAAATTAATTAAACAGCAAATAATTATGTTACTTAGTATATTATTTACTAGGGACTGTATTTTTATTTAATAAAATAAACATCTTTTTAATGTTGCTTACTATGTTGATTGAAACAGAGTTTAAAATATTACTGAAAATAAAAAATATTTAAAAATTTTCGAATCCTTGAGTTGAAGTATGAGCGCTGTTTTATTTAATTTTTCCAGAAATTATTTGGTCCATTGGTTTGGCTGTCCTTAGATAGATATATACCGCAATTCTTGCAGAGCGTTACTCAGCTTGGAAAAAAAATTGAAGAAGAAGAACCAGAAGTACCTAAAAAAATACGTCGCCGCCTAAATCTTATGCAGAGGAACTTCCAAACCAATATAGATATTACAAGTGCTTGAAAAGCATTTTGTTTTTTTTGACTTTTTCATCATCAACCAAATCCGGTTATGTCTATCGATACAAGCATTGAAATTTTTTACTACTTCATGGTAATTCTACGATTTTCGTTAATGGTAATAACTTTTGCGTTATTTCTCCAGTATTCAAAAATTGATCAACGTCTTGATTTTACAATTTAAAGACCCACACCACTAAGATTAAAACAAAAGAATTTCTTTTCCGTATCAAAAATCGTCAGGATATATATTATGTACTCGTATACTTATTTGGTTTAAGATGAAAGTTGTGAGATAGTTCATGATTATTGCTGTTTATAAAATCTCCTATAAAAGTTTAGAAACTCAACCCCTCATCAGTTAAAGTTTCGAAATTCGGTGTTAGTTGTTAACCCGCCAAAAATTTTTTAGTCTTTCCAGTATTTAAACTCTATTATTATCGTTTAACAACGCTTGTGCTAGTGGATGTCGACAATATCAAAACTTGACAAAACTAGATGGTAGCAGTCATTGTAGAGCATAATTGAGTTGACTTCGAAAAATTATTAATAGAAAATGGAAAGCGGGTAAATAAACTCTTCTAAATAATTTTAAACTAATTTTCAATCAGCAATTTTGAACAAATGGGTAAAAAAAAAACAAGGTCAAAACAAACCCACAGTTTAAAAGACTTGTTGAGCTTATGTATAAAAATTCATATTCTGGACGAGGATCAAGCCGTGGTTTGATATAAATAAAACTAAAGGATTGTGAGAAAAATTCAACTTAGAAATAATTAGTTTGGGGACCACCACGAAGAAATGCCCACGAATGGGGACAGTAAGTAGTAGTCAAGAAAATAGATCGATATCATGATATTTTTCTTATTTCCCGCGGATCTTTTTATTTAAAACGAAAATAACTTGTGTTGAATTCCAGTGATCACGTAGGCATTTTCGTAAGCTGTTTATTTATCTTTCAAATCTATCTATCTCAAATCTTGACTTGTTAAAGCACAACATCAATAAAAATTCAAATTAAATCAGTTGTTACTAGAAATACAATCAATTTAATTTAAACAGTGTTAAATGTCTGGCGGCAAAATTAGGCATATCTGTGGGTAACAAGTTTTACATATATTTAAAAGGGACGTTGACAACACCTAACGATAATATTGGATATGCATTTGCGCAACATCGTTCTGGATAATATAGTAGGTTAAACTCCTACTTATCCAGAATTGACCTCGACATACCTAACTTAAGTCCAGTATGCAACAAGTCTCCGCATGACTCTAACCACCTCTTTGTAAGCCCCATGAAAACAACTCACTCAACACCCCTTTCCCTATGGTCCGACCCCCTCTAAACAGTTCGTTTCCTGGATCTACCGTTAAGTGAACTCGATGACAATTAATTTTGCGCTTCCCCCCAAACAGGGTCTGGATAATCGCTACAACAACAACAACGAAAACACCGACATCATAATATTGGATACTTTTACTTCAATTTATATCCAGCGGTTAAACATTCGAGTGAATAGGAGCTCTCAGCATCATCTTCATGAAATGTCAAAATATAATCAGTCAATACAAGCTTTTAGTTTTAATTCGGAATGCTAATTATGAGTACACTTCAAGCGTATACATATACTTACGCACTAAAGTTTTTTAATAAAAGTGTGTGTAATTAATATATATAACATACAAAATTTATTTACTCAAATGCGATATTAAATAAATGCAATTAAAAGATTTTCGAAAAAACTAACCAAAATATATGAGCTGATAACAGTAATACAAGTAACTTTATACATTGATGCAACCAATATAACCTAAAAAAAGGTATGATCACATTATTCATTATAGTTTTTACTATTCAAAAAAGCAAAACGTACCTATTCCATCTTACAAGTGCCTGTGGTATCGTATCAAGTGGGTCGTGTAATAAATATTGTCGTATCCCTCGAAAGTATTGCTGTAAAAATAAATCCCAATCTAATTGTGTCATGTCGAAGAAAAATATATCCTTATCTTTATCGGATAGGCGATGCCACAAATTTCGCACATTATCAATTTGGAAATCCCATTGCCGCATTGAGAAGTATTCTATCACATGCATAAATCTATGAATCTTCTTGTAAGTATTTAATAACCTTAAGAGAAAGAAATATACAATATTAAAGGAACAAGAAAATCTGTAAAAATCTTTAAAAAATATTTGAGTCTCACCGAGGTTTTTTTCCCATACACATGCAAAATACATCAAAAATTGTAGCGGGTACATAGTGTAAAAAAAATATTGACAACAAGTGGAGGAACTTGTTCGGAGTGTTGGCATAACACAAATACCAAAGGGCCTTGGTTGTGGGATACATTAGGCCGTATTTCGTTGTTTTAGTTGTAAAATCACCCCACGTCAGCTGATTCGATTTTGATGTGCAGAAATTATAAACTGGTATTTCTTTTTCAAGTGTGATGGTACTGTGGTTTTAATAAATGTAAATGTAAGTGTAAAAGTAAATCTGTGGATAAGATTTGTTCATAACTTAACTTATTATTTATCTATCTTACTTGTGTCTCTGCGATATGTCCCATGACGCTGCAATTATACTATTCACGCACAAATCAACCGGAACCATGTTGGCGACAGCTCGTGGGTCACAGCGTAGTGTTCGTATGACACCCGTGCCAGCTCCAGCAATTGCTCCTGTTGGTCCATAGAAATTGTCTATCCAACCGCAAACGGGATCGCGATACGTAGAAATTACTAATAAAAAGTGTTTTTCATAATTCGTTTAAATACTCTTCACAAATCGAAAAAATATAAGAATGATACCTGCATAATGAAATTGAAAACTAACATTGCAGCAGCAGATGTAGAAATATCTTTCTTGTAATGGTCTTTTCCACATCAATTAATATCACTTCTATAACTTTAATTTGAATTTTGAGAAACAGTAAAATCATGGTTGGTTTGTAGCTTTGCCGTTCTTATGATCATATAAAATTCGTTTAATAAACATTAAAACCTACTAGGTATTTATCAAAAAATATATCACTGATTTATAAATATATATATATAAATATATATATATAAATATATATATATATATAAATATATATATATAAATATATATATATAAATAAATATATATATACACTAAATATATATTGATCTATTCACTAGACCTCGAACATCTCTTGCAATTAAAATTTTCTGAAATATTCCTAAGTGCCTGAAAATTTTTATTATAAAATAAGTAAGGATGTATAAGTTCGGGTGTAACCGAATAATACTAATTCGCAATTATTAATGGCGTTGGATATATTTATATTAAAACAACCATAATTTTTACTACCGAATGACATTATGCAAATGGATATATTCTCGTTCAGAGTTTCAGATATCTATTGAGATATATGTGATATAAAATCAACAAAAGCGAAGAAATTTAATATATTGGGTATAAGGGTTAGACCAAGATCGAGACCGATTTCATCACCATATTGAGCTAGGGAAACGTCTGAGCCACTTGCATTTATTTTTGGCATTGAAATAAAATATGCTCGAGAGCATGTTTCATAACATTTTTATTAAGATAACTCACAATTTGACTGGTATATTCGGCACAAAGCCCACTAGAATAACGATAATTATTTGATTTAATATATGGGGACTGGTGTAAATTGTGGACCGATTTCACACATTTTCGATACCAATCGACAATATACCCAAGATTATACGTTCACTTATGTTTGTTAAGATATCTTATGGACTGGCTGCTATATACGGCCAACTCGTTTGAAAATCGTTATGTTAGGTATGTATCTCGAGTCTGAAGGAAGTATTGACCGAATTCTTGGCAGATATTAGGATTTCAACTCCTATCTCTATTAGTTTTACGTGTTACAAACAACCTAAACTAACGAACTTAGTTTACCTTAGGTGAACACAACTGTTACACTATGCAACATATTACGCGAGTATAAAAATTGTGTATATGTATATGAATTGTTAACTCATTGCACAAATTTCTAGTATTAAATTTGTTTATGCTAAAGTCATGTGCTCGCCTAGCTTCTTTCATATATCATATTTTATAGCCAAAATATCTAGGCTCACAACTCCACTGAATTTAATTGAAATTAAAGCAATTCAACTTCAGAACAACTAAACTCTGATTTGGTATTGCGACTTACAACTAATTTCAGCTGAAGTTTCATTGATGTTGCCGACGTAAAAGAGATTTGAGAGATAATTGCTAATGAATGTAAAATGAATCATTAAAACAATATTATTAAGTTATCTTTTGCGAAAGAGTAAACAAATATTAAAATTGATTAGTTGCAATGACAAAATGACAAAAAGTGATGTGCTGCACATACGAAAAAGATTTGGCGTCTACTCGAATCCATTGGAACTTCCAAGCACCAAATAAACAAATGTTGTAATAACAATTGAATGGCTTTTAATAATGTTTGTCGCAAATTCATAGTTTATTGTCGTTGAAATAAGGAATAAATTTGTTTTTTACTAAATGAGATGAAGAAACATTTATACCAGATATAAAGAGATGTACAACTCTCATACGATTGGATAATGGAAATGTAAATCATACACCCAACTTCGATAGTTCACTGGATCAGGTAGGTTTGACGTTTAGCAAAGACTGGAAGAGAAAGATTGAAATCCTCCAAACTAATATTTCAACAAACATATTTGTAACCGCCGGGCAAAGTCACAAATAAAAATGTAAAGTAATAAAAAGAAAACAAAACGAGAAATATGTATATGTAATGTAATGTATGCTTATGAAGAAATGTTTTGTGAATTGCAGCTTCGCGGTATTAATTTGGAATTGAAAATTATGACGGTAGTTTGTAACACCTAAAACTGTTCGAGATAGATATATATATATATAAATGATCAGGATGACGAGACGAATTGAATTCCGAGTGACTGTCTGTCCTTCCGTCTGTGCGTGCAAGTGATAATTTGGTTAAAAATTAAGATATCTTAATAAAATTTGGTACACTTGTTCCCTGGCGCTCAGTGGAGGTTGGTATTGCAGATGGGCGTCATCAGACATCGGTATCCATATCTGACTTTTTACCGAAACTATCGGTTAATATGTAAGATATTGTAATGAAATTCGAGTATCATCTTTAAATAATAATAATCTCTTGTGTCAAAACTGAGGAAAATCGGGTAAACACTTCTCCTAGCCCCCTTATACCCAATATAAGAATTTTCAACCTTCCGGTAGACTTTGTGCCATATATAACGAGAAATGCATCAGATATCGTAGTGAAATTGAAGGAGTAAATAGGTTTAATGTATATATCTCGCAAACAGTTACAGCTATATCAATCACAATTCCTCAGAACAAGTTCTAGCATGTCCTCATATACTGGGAAAATCAGTGAAATCGGAAAATAACCACGCCCACCTCCCATGGAAACGTTATGTGCTTTCTAAAACTACTAAAAGTGCGTTAACTCGCTGAAGGAACATGTCGGAAACATTAAATCTTGCAGCGAATATGGTACGGAAATATGGTACGGCTGCATAGGAATACTTGTAAAATGTGGACGATGGGTGCGGCACCGCCCACTTTTAGGTGAAATCCGTAACCAATTTCTCCCAAATTTGGTGTATGGTATTATATTTGCATTCTTATGTCACACTGAGAAAATGGGTGAAATCAAATAAGAATCACGCCTACTTCTCATATAACACAATTATAAATTTCGTCTGATCTTATAAATCAAGCATCAAGATACTGGAATAAAGCATTTCACAAATAGTGCGTTCAAGATATGCCATCTCATCCTTAAAAATAGACGAAATTGGATTATGGTTTTTCAAGCCACCAGATACTCAATATTAGGACCTCAGTGCCATATCTCAAATCTGACTTTTTACCGAAAATATCGGTAAATATATGAGATATCGTAAAGAAATTAGAGGATTTTCTTTCCATGATAATAATGTGCTCTGGTGTCAAAAATGGGAGAAATCAGCTAGATACTTCCCCTAGCCTCCAAATACCTAATATACATATTTTCAACCTCTGGGTAGACTATGCCATATATTTCGGTCAATGTGTAAGATATCTTAGCAAAATTAAGTGAACGTGTAATATTGGATATACCACGGTTTACTGCTGAAAGTTTGTGAAATCAGTCAACGAATTATTCCAGCTCCCATATACCACATATTATGATTTTCGTTATTTCGTTTTATCAGACTTTATGCCGACTATGTCGGTCACTGTGTGAGTTATCTTCGCAAAATTGCGTGGAAACATGTTCCCTTGTATGCATGAATAATTAAAAGAGTTAATATGGTCATTTCAGACATTCCCCTAGCCCAAATATGCCCGATATAAGAATTCCCGACTTTACAGCTGACTTTAAACTGTTTATCTTGGTCAATATGTGTGATATTTTAGTGAAATTAAGTGGATATATCTTCTTAAACATCATGCCTGAGGCCCATATTCCTAATAAAATAATTTCCGTTTCTCTGGTTGACTCTCTTTCTCTTCTATGCCCAATATATTTAATTAAGCCACGTTCGTTGATTTTATATTGCATATTCCTCATTTTAGTTAATTTGGTGGATTTTAATATAAATATATCGGACACAAAGCAAAATATAGTAATGAAAGTACGTTAGTCTATGAGCTGTAATATAAGTTAATAAGATACCAAGTATGATTGTAATCCATTCACGGTTTCGTCGAATAATTAATGTTGAATTCTTACGCAACATTTTTTAATACAAAGTTTTACCATCACCTGAAGACTTTTCTCCTCCTTTGATCCTTGTGTATTGTGAGAGTATAAAATATTCGGTTATATCCGAACTTAGCCTTTCCTTACTAGTTTTTGCCATGCATTTGTACGGAATAACTGACTAAAAATAATTCAAAAGATTTGAAATAGTTTATTTACACTTCCTCCATTTTCTTTTAATATTTTTCCGACATAAAGTGTACTTATGTTCAAATAAAGTTCTTGGGTAGCAGTTGTTGATTTTTGAACGGGGTAATGACACAAAAAAGTTGAATTTCGATAATACTTCAACTGAAATTTTTTTGAAGGATTGAGTTGTGATCGATAACACCGAATTTCAAACCTTCAACTTAAATGCAGTTGAGTTGTAAACCGTAATAGGGGCATAAGTTATTTTACTTATTTATCAATATACTTTATAAAGTCCACTGGAAGAACAGATAACTTGATTTTCGATATATCGATGCTGGAAAAGTATTGACTGATTATTTACAGAGCCTTCATTTATATGAAATTTTGTTTCGATCTTCATTGTTGCTTAATATCATATCATAGCTGTTTAATTGGCACACATAGGACTGTTAGGTACCTGGTTAAGAGTATAATAATGTAACGCACTATCGAAAGAAAGTGACTATGGCTTCCCACATATACACAAATATTGTATGTGAGGAATGCTAAATGAGAAGAAAAACAAATCACGTGCGAGCTGACTCTTGCCAAGGCCTGATATGAACAATAAATTTCATGTTATGCGATTAATTGTTAAACCATTCTATGAGTCAAATTGGCTCACTTTGTTAGAAATAGGTATACCATATTAGATAGTGCCAAATGAAATTGTCTGCGGGGAAGAGGAATGAATATTTAGATATATGTCTTTACTTTACTAAAAACCAACGTATGCTTTTAAAAACTAATATTAAAGTTTTATGTATATGTAAAGTTCAAATTTTTAATGAGTCAGTTTGGCTCGGTCCGTAAATCTAGTGTTAAATATAATAAAGTTGAGTTGCAAAAATTAGTGAAATCGATCTACGATTTACCCCAGCTCCAAATACTATATATATTGATTATCGTTACGCTAGTGGACTATGCCGAGTATGTCGGTCAAATTTTAAGTTATATTAATAAAATTTTGTGGAAATATGTTCTCTGCTCCCCTTCCAATAGCCACAAGTCAGTGAATAAAAAAATAATAATGCCGAAATCGGAACATAATTTTTCGAGCCCCCAGATACCTAATATGTTGACCCTGTGCTTATGGCTGAATTTTTACCGAAAATATCGGTCAATCAGTGAGATATATTATTGAAATTCAGAGCAAATCTTTGTCTGATAATATTGTGCCTTTGTGTTTACAATGGATGAAATCGGGTAAATACTTCCTCTATATCCCATATATCTAATATAAGAATTTTAAAACTTTTGGTTGACTTTATGCCATATATATCGGTTAATATGTGAGGTATCTTGATGAAACAGAGACAGCATCTTTTCCTGGTAATAATATGTAGTGATCCCAAAAATGAATACAATCGGATCAATACTAACCCTAACCTCCATATACTTAATAATGCAGAAAATTTTTGAAATCGATCAACGAATTACACCAGCTCCAATACACTACATATAATGATTTTCGTTATTATAGCAGACTTTATGCCAAATATATCGGCTATTGTATGAGTTATCTTCATAAAATTGCGTGGAAACGTATTCCCGTGTATACTTGAGTAATGACAAAAGTTACTGCAGTCAGTCCAGAACTTCCCCTAGCCCCAGTATACCCGCCCCGTACGGATGTCCGACCTTAAAGCTGACTTCAATTCCGATATTGTGATTCCCACCTGGCTTTAAACTGTTTATTTTAACTGAATAAGGATTTCCGATTCTCTGGTTGGCCCTTTCCTAATATACCCAATACATTAAGTTTAGCACTTTTGGTTGAGTTATATTATCAGTTATATCACATGGAAATATTTCGGACAAGAAGCTAGATGTAGTATTTAATCCAAGTGAGTCTATGACCTATAATATAAGTTAGTAAGATAGCTAATATGATTATAATCTAAACACAATTTTGTCGAATAATGAATATTGAATTCTTGCGCAAAATTTTTTAATGTAAAGTTTTGCCAACACCTGAAAGTATTTCCCCGCCTTTGAGTATAAAATGTTCGATTACACCCGAACTTAACCCTCCTTTACTTGTTATGTATGTAAATATGTAATTCAATAACTATCATTCAGGATTCATGCTGTTACAAACAATCGTTGTACTCTGGGAAAAATGTTGCGTGGGCAACCTGTTGCAAGCAACAAAATATACAAGGTTGTTGTAAAAACCAAGCCTTAGTTGTCATAATTGCAAACCAATTCTGATTTTCAATGGTGGTACAGAATCTTATTGGATTTTCGTATCTTCGAATATAAGCAAAACCAATGTCCCAAACAACTGTGCCACTATTTATTCATGGGACAAAACTTAAAAAGTAAAAATTTCAGAATTTTATAAATTTTAAACATAAAATTACCCTTTAAATATTCATTGGAAAGAAAAAGGATTAAAATGAACTTTTCAAATAAAATGAAAGGCAGCTTTCATTTTATTGGAGGAAGAAAATGGCGCAAAAATAAGATAAAATATTTTACAGAATCACATTAATACGGCTAATGTCCCAGAGAAATCGTAAGTGTCAATTATTTTTTACGTAAAATGTGCAGATATGTGTACATAAGTGTTATTTAGCTTTTATGTAAAAAGTTTCATATTTGCGTGATCAAATCTGATTTAAGATGTTTCGTGAACTTCTTAGAATAGTTTTTCCCTTAAATTCAAGAATTATTTTTTTTTGAATTTTCTTATTATGTTTTAAAAATAATTTCTTTTAACGGCAAATCGATGTTACTTAAAACGTTGTATTTCGAATCTATCAGCGCTGAGTCTATTGGTTTGTTTCTGATAGTAAAAACTATAATAATTGGTTCCCATGACACCGAACACCAATACAAATTTCTGATTCGAACATCAAACCAATAATATCAGAATTAATGACATCAACTACAACTTTTTATTGATTTCAATTCTGATTCCAACAACTGTCAGTTTCCACTACAATCCTGATAATAAAACATATACAAAAAGATTTACCTATGCCAGGTCGAAACATGCCCACTGGCAATTCTTTTCCGTGCATCTTGACTATATCCTCAGCAACAGCTTTTGTGAAGGTATAAGTGTTTGGCCATTTACCTAATAGCCTAGAATCATTTATATATGTCAGGGGAAAGTTGTTTGTGAGCGGGATTCCAATCGACTTACACAGGTGTCATTGATTCTAGTAGTTTGTCCGGCGTGCATTCTATCAGAAGTATTAAGTTTTTCGAATCACTGGGTGGAGGATAAAATTTCTCATCGATTTGTTCTAGAGGGCATTGGGTATATGCCGTAGAGACGTGCAGGACACTTTTTAGATATTTAATTTCACTACAAAGCAGCATAATATCGCGTGCTGCCTTTACATTTATTTGCATAGCTACTTTAAATTTTTCATCAAATCGCACGGTTGCTGCCATGTGAAATACAATATTCACTCGTTGGGTCAGCAGCTTTCGATCTTCTCGACTTAAACCCAAACCGGGCAACATGCAATCTCCTGCTATACCTTGGAATTGATGGCGAAATTTAGGTGCCACTTTTTTCATAGCATTAAAAATCTGTTGAATTAAGAAAGTTACAAGCAAATGTTTTCAAACAAATATACGTGAATTTTTAGGAGAATATCTAGGCTAGCTTACCGGATCATCAAATATCTCCTCCGTACGTGTGTGTACATCCTTGTTGTTTTTCTTTCGAATTAAAATATAAATATTTTCTATGCCAGGACATGATGTAAATAATTTATTTAGTAATACTAAAATAAGCAGAATATAGCAGTCCGTAAATATGTATGTACATGTTTGTTCTTATAATTACAAAACGCGGCTCACTTTTTCCAAGAAAACCTGTTCCTCCGGTTACTAGTATATTAGTACCCTTGTAGAAGTGTTGAAGTGGTGTTGCCTTTTCTTCTACCATTGACTCCCTTAAGCGCATAATGTTGATTTGTTGCTTTTTAATTACGATTTCCAAAATCGAATAATCGAAAAATTACGAATCCAAAATAATGAAAACTGCAGCGCTTTTGTATGCTTGAAAAGAAAAAAATATAAATTTATTTATATATTGAATTTGAACGTTCATTTAAGAAAAACTTCAAGCATCAGAAATTATTCAAAGTATTGCCCATCTGAAGCTATAACATTTTCTCGTCTTTCTAGCAAGTGGATTCCATCCCAAAATAACTGCGCCGGCTTGGCAGCCAAAAATGAATCAAATTAATTTTTGATACCCTGTTCTGATGTGAACCGTATTCCAGTGAGGGTGTCCTGCATCGATCGGAACAAATGGTAGTCAGAAGGGGCAAGGTCTGGGCTACAAGGCGGGTGAGGCAAAACTTCCCAGCCCCTGTTTTCCAAATAGTTCTTAGCAGGTCTTGCTACTTGAGGCTGAGCGTTGTAATTATAGAAAACGATTGCCTCTTGTCTAGTCGCAAATTCCGGACGTTTTTCGACAAATCGTTCATTTTAGTTTGATGGATTGTTGTCAGTAGCGTTTCCCATTAATGTTTTCACCTGACTTTAGAAGCTCGTAACACAGCACGGCATTCTGATCCCGCCAAATACAGAGTACTACTTTGGCGTCATGGATATTCGGCTGTATCATTGATTTGGCTGGTTGGTCAGGTTTCACATATTACTTTTTGCATTTAGGGTTGTCTTAATGGATCCATTGTTCATCACCAGTCACAATTCGATGCAAAAATTACTAACAACTTCTTTTTGTAACGTTCAAGCAGCATTTTTGACATGCAAAATCGTCGCTCAACGTCTCTTGACTTAAATTCATATGGTACCCAATTTTCTTGCTTTTAAATATATCCGGCTGCTTTTAAACGATTTGAAATGACTGTTTGAGTGACTCCCAAAGATTCGACGAGCTCTTCTTGTGTTTGTCAACAATCTTCATCGAGTAATGTTTCCAGTTCCCTACCTTCAAACTTTTTTTGGCCTCCCCTCGTCTTCCAAGAAAAATCACCAGTTTTAAATCGTGCAAACCACCTTTGGCACGTTCGGTCAGCAAGAGCATGTTCACCATAAACTTCCACCAATATACCATGACTTTCGGTTGAGGTTTTCTTCATATTAAAGTAATGAAGAAGAACTCTTTGCAAAAAACACTTTTTCAGGCACATATTTAAATATTTCATTATTTTTACATATTCTCAGGCACATATTACAGGTTCGACATATTTGAGTGAAAAAAATTATTGCTGTTTACACTTCAAATGAATGTCATCTACTCAGAAAGGCGCACAAGGATAGTAGCTTTCCATCACATGTTCGGAATATTAGAACAATGGAAGAATAATCAAGTTACGCCATCTCTTGGCGAACCATTTTTATACACTCGCAACATGTAACAACAGAGTATAATAGTTTTGTTCACCTAGCAGTTGTTCGTAACACATAAAACTAATCGAGATAGATATGGAGTTATATATTATATATGTAAATGGCTGGATGACGAGACGAGTTGAACTTCGGGTGTCTGTCTGTCCATCCGTCTGTCAGTGGAAGCGATAACTTGAGTAAAAATTGTGATATCTTGATAACTTGGTACACATTTTCCTTAGTACTCAGAGGAGATTGGTATTGCAAATGGGCGAAATCCGAATATTGTCAAGCCCACAAAATGCCATTAAACGAAAATCTATAAAATGCTATAACAAATCCACAAATTAGTTACAGACATGTAATTTGTATATAAAAGTGCAGTAGGAGTGAGCATCTGCGAGTTGAAAACTTCAAAAAGTGGGCATGGCCCGCCCCTTATAGGTTTGACATACATATCTCGCAAACCTCTAAAGTTATATCAACCAAGTTTGCTAATAACATGTTTCCTTAGCATATCCTCATACACGGGATATGACTCATACACATATGACATCACAGTCATATATTTATATATAAGAAACTATATTTGACTTCACTACACTGCTTACCTGCGATGTATAATATGAAATGATGACAAAAGAGTGAAATGATGTAACGGACTAGCAAGACTAGCGGACAAGTGACTATGGCTCCCATATATACACAAATATTGTATGTGAGGAATGCTAAATGAGAAGAAAAACAAATCACGTGCGAGCTGACTCTTGCCAAGGCCTGATATGAACAATAAATTTCATGTTATGCGATTAATTGTTAAACCATTCTATGAGTCAAATTGGCTCACTTTAGGTGAAGAGGAATGAACATTTACATATATTTCTTTACTTTACAAAAAACCAACGTATGTTTTTAAACACCAATATTAAAGTTTTCTGTATATGTAAAGTTCAAATTTTCAATGAGTCAATTTGGCTCGGTCCGTAAATTTAGCGTTAAACATAATGTGGTTTCGCACTAAATATGAATAAAATTGGTCTAGACCGTGGTCTAAGCCCCTTATTCCTAATATAATGATTTCCGTTTCTCGGATTGACTCTTCCCCATATATATAATATATTTAATTAAACCACTTTGGTTGAGTTTATAAGGCATATATCTTATTTGAGTTAATTTGGTAAATTTTAATATAAATATCTCGGACACGAAACAAAGTATGGTAATAAAAGTATTTGAGTCTGTGACGGGCAATATAAGTTAATAAGATACCAAATATGATTGCAATCAATTCACGGTTTCGTCGAGTAATGAATGTTGAAATCTTACGCAACATTATTTAATATAAAGTTTGCCAGCACAGTGCGAGAGTACAAAATGTTCGGTTACACCCGAATTTAGCCAGAGATTTTATAAAAGCGTCTCATAGGCAAAAAAAAATATTTTTTTTAAATTAATATCACTACAAAGCGAGAGCATCATATTTACATATGTTCGCATAAGCAGAAAAAACTGAAAGAGTGAATACTCTTGAATTTCACTGAAGTTGAGCTGAGCCTACGTAATAAATAATACACGTAGGCGGGGGCATTACTTTAACACATGAGTAGAGTATATACGCAGCAAGTTACGATTACCCAAAACTCCAATATTGTGTACTGGGATGCTGTATACGGTGACTTTTCTCCTTTGATGACATCAGAAAAATTTGGTTTAGCGAGTTTCAACGTGGTCGCACTTCGGTTTTTAATGAGTCACACCCAGGTGCCCTGAAAACGGCTACCACGAAGGATAACGTGACAAGAGTTTTCGATATTGCATTGGCTGATCGCCGAATTTAGGTGATCGATATAGCTGAGATGGTTTATATCTTGCATGAAATTTTGGGCATGAGAAAGCTATCGGCGCGATGTGCTGAGAGTGACCCCATTTGAGGAAGAAGAAAGTGCTTTTGTCAAACAGGTCGAATTATGCTACGAACCCCTGCCCGATCTACAATATTCTTCAGATTTAGCCCACGCGACGTATTTTTCAGGAAGTTGAAAAATGGCTGGCTCAAATTTATCGAGCTAAAATGATACCATATTGAGGAAAATGGTGATTTAATTTTTTCTTTTTTCAACGTGTCCAACGAATCTCCCGTAATATTTAAAAAATTTTTAAAGAATTTCGAGGATATACTTATTTTTCTATCAATGAATTAATATGTTACTTATTTTAAGAATTCTGTTATTGTTTTTATTAAAGGTTTGTGAATGTATTTAAATGTTGTTTAAGTTTACATAAAAAGTATGTGTAACATGTACGTACTATATGTATTAATTTAGTACGTACGTATATGTTACAGTGCTATGGGGTTATAGTCATTAGACAAAACCATATATAAATTGGTTATAATAAAACTAATGATATAATACAATTAATAATTTTGTTAATAAATTTGATTAAAATTTAAAATTGAGATTTACGGCAGTACTACCAGCTTCATACGGTAGGCCTAGCAAAAATAGCGGTTATGGTTTCGGGTATTTAACTTTCAGACATGCTTAACAGAAAGCATACACGAAGTCTCACGAGTTGTTCGAAGTAAACTCATGTAAATACATTGCTCTGTTTACGCACACTCTTTAGCATATTAAGTGTTGATCAACAATGTAGCAAGTTATGTTTGTTCATTTATGTTAATAACTAATGCGTCTGCGTAGATGTGCATATTAAAAGGTCTTTTTAGTTTACAAGCCTCATGAATGGATGTTGATGAATGGATGGTTGAACGAATAATACTCGTATTTACTTTTTTTAAATTTGGTTATTAATCTCTTAAACATTTCATTATTTATATTCTCGCAACCTGATGCAACAGAAAATAACATTTTTGTTCATCTAACAGTTACTTATAACACATAAAACGATAGTAGATAAATATAGAGTTATATATTATACAAACATATACATATGTATATAAATTATCAGGATGAGAGTTGAGTTCTGGTCCGCCTATGTAACCGATAACCTGATTGAAAATTTAGATATCTTGATGAAACTTTCTACACATGATTCTTTGAATCATAAGATGATCGGTATTGCAGATGGGCGTAATCAGACTAGTGCCATTCCCACAACCTGCCGTTAAGCGAAAACTCATAAAGTGTTATAATTAAACAACAAATTAAGATACGAACCTGTAAGTTTGTACAGGGAATTGCAATAGGGAGGGGCATCTGTAGTTTGAAAATTTTTTTAAAGTGGATATGGCCCCGCCCCTATATGTTTATTGTACATATCATGTACAAACCACCAAAGGTATATCGACGAAACTTACTCATAACAAATCTGTACTAGAAGGGCACTGGGAAAATAAATGAAATGGGAATCCACGCTCACCTGCCATATAAAGATTATGTTAAAAACTACTGAAACTATTACGACTGATACCTTACCAAATAAATTCACCAGAAGCATAAAATTTTACAGCCATGATGGTATTTAAGGCCTTCAAGGAAGTCAGTGCAAAAATTGGACAATGGGTGTGGCACCGCACAGCTTTAAGTGAAATCCTATATCTCAGGAACTACTATACCTATTTCAACCAAATTCTGCACGCGACATTATACTTGCATCCTTACTTTGCAGTGCGATTGGCAAATCGGAATGCAATCACGCCTATGTGCCATATATCACAATTTTAAATTCAATCCGATTTTTACAGTTTACTGTAAATAATTCAATAATAAATAAAACTATCGGAGGGAAACTTTGAGCAAAGAGTGCCTTTAGGATGTATCATCTCATGTCTACAAATTGTTGAAATCGAAGTTTAACTTCCCAAGTTAAACCTAAGATACCTACTATGTGGACCCAATGCCTATGGCAAACTTTTTACCCAAAATATAGGTTAATCTGGGAGATATGTTATCAAAATTTAGAAAAAAATCTTTGCCTGAAAATAGTGTTTACTTATGTCAAAAATGGGTAAAATCGGGTAAATACTTCCCCTAGCGCTCATATATCTCACATAAAGGTTTTCGGACTTCCGGTTCACTTTACACCGTATATATCAGTCGATATGTGAACTCTTGAGTTATAATTTTTAGTTTATTTATTTTCGGCAAAATATCTACGCCACAACTCATGGAGTTAATGCTGTTTATGTTTCTGATGTTTATTATTTTAAATAAATATTTTGAAATATACTGAAATTTTCGTAGAATTCCTTGGATATACGTATTTTTACTCAATAAATTAATTTTTAACTTAATTTCAAGACAATGGTAATGTTCCTACTAAAGGTTTATAAACTTCTTAAACTGTTATTAAACTTTCTATCTATAACAGCGCGAGTATAGTAGTCGTTCGACAACAGAATACAAAAATTTACATTACTTGTGGGTATCGACTACATACCGCAGGCAATTGTGTCATCAATCGCCATTTTGGGTATATTATCGATTACTATCACCCCTTGTTACAGTAAGCAAACATAGTGAAATCAGGAAACTGATCTTGAGTGAATTTTTTAACACTAAACAAAAAACACTATTTTGCGAATTCTGAAGTTTGAATACATTGTATATCTTTAAAGAAAATACGTACACTTTATTTACTAACGTTTATAACTGAATAATTTACCCAAATTGATCTTCAAAAAATTGTTGCTCCTCAAACACTTTTTGAATTTGTCAAAAAATGCTTACTTTCACACTTTTTGCTACGAAATTTTTAAAGATTTTACATTGTCTATAATTTCACGACGAACGAACAAATCAATTCAAATATACTGAACGCTTTTTAATTCTAATAAACGTCACTGTTCACTATTTCTCTATGTTTCATTTTACGATTTATGTAACAAATTTGAGCAATGATTTCAAATTCGTTGAACAGTGTTTCTCAAAAATGTAAACTCAGAGTTGGTATCTGCGTTTTCAAGTGCACTGCCTTCAGCAGCTCTCCGTAAAATAACATCGTATTTTAGTATTCAGCGTGAGTATGATCCAATAGCCTTCCGCAATAGATTGATTTAACCAAAACATATTAAAAATGTTTGAAATAAAATAAGTTATAGATAGATAAATAGAATTAATTATTTAAAAAAAAATTTTATTTGGGAATTATTATTGTACTACCATACGGCAGGACTAACCGCCTTTTACAGTAGCCGTTTTAATTTAATTTAATTTTTTGTTCTGTTTCATTTAATTGTTTTTTTTTATTTAATTTAACCGGTGAATTCAACATGACTACGATTATCCGCGCAAGACTGCAAATACATCTTGCCAAATACTGAAAGCTATGAGTAAGAAAAGGAAAACGATCACATTAATTTAGCTTAAACATTTATTTCTAGTAACGCACACGGATAATTAACGTGTGATTTAACCGATAGTTGGGTTTCAGGGAAATAATTTAGTCATATTAATGCATGCATTCAATAAGTTGAATTTTTCAAATCCAGTCAAAATAATTTTTCAACGGAGACACGCAAACTAAAAATTTAAATACTAAAAAAAATAAAACGTAAAATGTGAATGTGTTTGAATAAATGTTTTGTGATCTGCAGCTAGAGGGTATTAATTTTCGATTGCAATTGATAAAAACATTTATTAATTGATTACTCCCAAGTATTATTCACTTTACTTATAATATTAAAATTACTTTCAAACGAGGTACATAATTCTAGTTACAGAACACGAGTGCCAGAATCGACGATAACCTGCCAGACGTCGAAACTCGTAGTTGCCAGAATGTTCGAGTGACGATCTGTTGGTAACGATCTACTATATAGGGGCTCCCGGAGTGGCAGCAGGACACAGTTCTAATTAGAGTGCGGCCAAGTAATGTGCAAGTGAATTATAAGTAAGATCGAATAACGAGTAACAAAGTGTTAAGTTGTTGAATTGAAAATAAAGAAAAGAGTATAGCCATTAAATTGTGACTTTTATTGAACAATCCAGTGATCAAACTTAGAATGGAGTTTCAACGTGAACGATTAACTTAGTAAATCCGTTACAATTGGTGTCAGATTTCAAATAAAGTCCCATAAGAGATAATTGAAACAAAGTTGTTAAATTTAATGAACTGAAGATTCAACAACTAAAAAGGAACGGTGCAACGTGGTTTGCCAACAAATGGAATAAAATCCGAATTACAATCTCGGTTGCGAGAGACCATGGAAGTAGATACCATTAATGTTGACGAATATGTCTTTCAATCGAAACTAGAGGAATTGACAACAAAGATAGAAGAAAGGGAAGAGACTTTATGTTCATCAAAGGTTATGGACATGAACACGATTTTGGCTGCAATAGCGCAGATGTCATCGCAGATGTCATCACAAATAAAAGAGGTGTCATCACAGTTGAAAGGGCAAGAGGCACGTATATCAACGCAGGTGACCTCACCAATAAAAAAGGTGTCAACGCAGATTTCGGAAGAGCAGAATAAAATTAAGGCTGAAGTGTAGTGGATGAGTTAAAAATCGCCTCCACAAGCTACAATTAAATCGCCCAATTATGTCAACAGGCTCTGCCAAAGTAAGAACTCCATCCTTTGACAGCACAATTCCATTCCACGTTTTTAAGCTTCACTTTGAGAAGACGGCAGCTGCAAAGAAAGACGTTGTGGTTGTGAGCACAGGAAGCAGACCTTCCATATCGAATTACTTAATCGCCGCCAGAAAGTCAATGAGCCTCGTTCCTCAACAACTGCAGATACTGGTGCGTCACAATCCACAATTCGATCTGATCTGGTTAATAGAAAAATAAGACAATTAGATGGGGCAAAGTTACGTACGTTACGTTACGTGTGAGATCGCAATTGGAAAGGTAGCCGTGTTACACAATTTTATAGTGGCAGACATCGTCTACGAAATCATAATAGGAGTAAACTTTTTAGCTAATCAAGGGATCAAAATCGACATGGAAAACAGGACAATGACTTATACCAATATGGAAGTGCCATTTATATTCCGTTATGATAATAACCCCCACATTAGACGAGTACAAATAACAAAACAACAACTGATTAAACCAAAATCAGAAGCAGTTATTTGGACAGAAATAGATGGAGACTATGGAGCAAACAAGTTGTGGGTTGTCGAGGCCGCAGAAAAATCTACAACAGTATTAATTATAGGAAAAACCCTGGCCATGACAAGAGAAGACAAACCTGTTCCAGTAAGAGTACTTGATGAGTTCAAGTCACCAATGCAACTTTCAAAAGAAGCTGTATTAGGGCACTGTCAGGAGATTGAGGCCGTGTTAAATTAAGAAACACGTCTCGAAGGAAATTCCATGGGTGAAAACGACATCTCGAGTGAAATTAACGCATGGGACTACAGACAGACCATCAAAATACTCAACATTCCAAAAATACTCCAACATATTTGATAAAGACGATTCCAAACCAGGCAAAACCAAAGTTGTGAAACACTTTATAAACACAGGAGAAGCGAAACCAATCCGCCAGGCTCCTCGTAACGTTCCATTAGCAAAATGTGAAGTTGTAAGCCAGACCATACGTGAAACGAGCGAAAGTGGCGTAATTGAACTATTAGAGAGTCCATGGAGTTCACCTGTAGTAGTGGTGAAGAAGAAAGATGGAAACATGAGGTTCTGCGTGTATTATAGAAGGTTGAATGGTATAACGAAAAAAGACAGTTATCCTCTGCCTAGAATCGATGACCCCATGGACTCGTTATCAGGCACGAATTGGTTCTCAATACTTGATTTGAAAAGTGGTTATTGGCAAGTGGAAGTAAACGAAGAAAACAAGGAAAAGACGGCTTTCAGCGTTGGAGATGGTCATATTGCCACCTTTGAGAGACTTATGGATCAGGTATTAAAAGGATTAAACTTGAGGGCCTGTTTGGTGTACCTCGACGATATCATCGTGGTGGGTGAGGTTTTCTAGCGCTGGTCTAATTCTGAGCAGGAGGAAGTGTTCCCTGTTCAAAGAGGAAGTAAACTACTTAGGACACAAAGTAACAAGGCATTTGCACAAAGGGCATTTGCACAGCTCGCAAAAAGATAGCGTCAGTAAAATATTGGCCCAATCCTAAAAAGTTACATGAATTGTCAAGTTCCCTTGGACTGTGTGTCTATTATCGACGATTCGTTCCAAATTTGCCACCGTAGCTAGTAGCATCCATGAACTTTCGAAGAAAAACAACGCCTCTGAGTGGAATGGAGATCAGGAAGTGGGTTTCCAAACATTTTCATAAGTACCTATATGGCCAATGATTTCTAGTAAGGGCAGATCACGCAGCATTAAAATGGCTTCTGCAATTCAGGAACCTAGAGGGACAGTTGGCACGGTGGATGCAGAGACTCCAAAGTTATAACTTCTCAAAAGAGCATCGCAAAGGCAGTAGTCATGAAAATGCTGAGACGATGTCCCGTCGTCTCTGTAATTTAGAATGCAGACATTGCTCAATGCTGAGGTCAAAGAAGACATTATAAATCTCCTATTAATGACAATGACATCGAGAGGAGACGGGGACCCGAAAGGACTACGAAAATGTCAGCAGGAAGATCCAGGTCTGAAACTTGTAATGCGTGGAATGGAACTGAAAAAGCGTCCAACTATGGGACTATGTCCAATGAGAAAACGAAGATGGGCAAAGCTCCCGAGCTCTTATGATTATTCCGAAAGTAAGGATTCCCAAACTTCTCAACGAGCTGCACAACGGTCCATGTGGATTGGAGACGGTAAAGCAAAGGTTTTATTGAGTTGGTTGTTGTTAATCAGTTACGGAGTGGATTGCCAATTGTGTTGAATGCATTACAGCTAAAGGGCCGAGATCCAGGAGTCTTGGCCAGATGAAGCAGTACAATTCGGGTACGCCATTTGAGTTAATCGCCATGTATGTCCATTTCCCACCAGTAAATTAGGAAACAAATATGTTTTGGTAGTCAAGGATTATTTCAGTAAATGGCCAAAGGTATACCCGATTCCTAATCAAGAGGCTGAAACAGTATCGGACATATTCATCAACAACTGGGTAACGAGATATGGCGTTCGAATAGAATTACATTCTGACCAAGGAAGGAATTTCAAATCAGCGCTAATTCAGGATATGTGCCAGAAACTGGGTATCCGATAAACACGTACAACTGCGTTACACCCACAGTCCGTTGGTAGAACGATTCAATTGAACCTTAAGAACATTTGAGGAAACTGGTAGACAAGTAGCAAAATAATTGGGATACTCCTTGGGATATCCTTATTTCTGATGGCTTATCGGTCTGGTATATATGAAAAAACGGGGCAGACTCCAGCAAGGGTAATTTTTGGGAATGACCTTCGGTTACCGATTGATTTGAAGGTCGGAATTAACCCCAACGGCAGAAGGATTACTAAGGAAATCAATAGTATCCTAGAAGATGAGATGAGAGAAATACATGCTATGGTGGGACAGCGCACGCAAATAATGAGCGTTAAAATGAAGGAAAATACGACAAGGAAATGAACTCTGTTCTGGGGGGTTAGGTAAAGGAGATTGGGTGTAGTTATATAACCCACAACGGAAGAAAAAAAGCTCCTAAATTACAGTGTAGTTTTGAAGGACCATACCAAGTTATTAAACGACTCAACGATGTGGTATATCGCATACAGACCATTGAAGAACTTAGGAATGAAATGAAGGTAGTTCATTTACAACGGGTTGCGCCGTTTGGTACCGCAAATATGTCTATTCCGGACAATCAGACTTCAGATCAGACTGACTTCGAAAACTGCTGGAAAGTTTGACTACAGTATTCATATATCATCATATAATTTGACGTTATAGAACACAGTTAACTTAACTCAACAAGTTGAAATAAGCTGTTTCGTTTTTGTTAGGGAAAGATAAAAACGAACACAATTAAAGACAAAATTTTATTTATAAATACTCAGAATCACTGAAATTAATGCATAATTCGAATAAATCTGTAAAACAATTAATACCAATATTTGGTATTATTACAAAAAAAAGCTTACCAATCTGAATCTGCCATTGTTGCATACATATGGAAATATGAAAAAGCATGAACTTTCTTAGTCATGCTCGATTTTCTCTGTCACTGCGCATCGCGTTTCAAAACTACTTATATATATAAGTAGAATATTATACTTTGTCCATATGCATTGCAATTGACGTTTACGAAGTCAGCCGAGGTGAAAAAATTTACGAAGGTGTAAACAAATTTTACATTTTGCTAAACCAAATGGAAAGTAAAATTTTGACAATTACAATCCAAAGCAATTGCGACGTTAAAATTTTTGTCTTGCTAATTTCAGAACTTATTATTAAGTGAGAACTTTAGACAAGTGCTAACCTATTACTACGCTGCATGCATTCGATATACATCCATACATATGTATTTATATCTTCATATTCAGTTTTGAGCAAATCTTTTCAGAATACTGTTTATCTTCATTCAAGGATTATATTTGAGGATATTAATGACATTACGCCCGGCGATGGAACAAAAATTCGAACATATTTAAGGATCTCTTCTGCACGTTTACAAAAATTTGTGCTAATTTAATATATTTAGAAAACTCTTAAAATTGTAAAATTATTTGAATGAGGTGCTTTTTTTTAGAGTTCACAGACAATTTATTGATTTAAAATTTTTTAAATGTTTTTTTTTGCTTACTTTTGACATCTTATTGTTAAATGTAAAGATTAATGTGAGGTGCAAGTATTTAGTTAGTTAGTTTGCTTTCCGGAAAATAAAGCTAGCTCCTACATATTTACTACATTACATTATTTCTACTGTTATATTTTTGGTTATTAGCACTAGCCTTTCTGCATGATTCCTTTTGAATAGAATAAATAATAAAATGAATTAATTAATAACATCATATTATGGAACTTACTCGTTACGCATAATTTTATTCAGTAGTTCTCTATTTCCAATACTTCCTTGATGTGTTTGCCATTTCTCTCTCGGTAAATACATATCTTTTCAATTTCTTTTCAATTTCTCACATTTACAAGTTGCCGTTCGTATTCACCACGAAAAATTTCTAAATTTCACTCCCATTTGCCAGAATTATAAATTTTCTTCCGTTTGGCACACAGAAATGTTGGAAATGTTAATTTTGAGTTTTTCTCACACTGGAAAAAATTGGACTTTATCACTAGCTTGATGTCTTAATTCCAGTAAATTTTCCACTTTATGGCAGAACAATTATTTATACCCACTGTGTGCAATGGAGTTCTTGAGTTGCACTTTGTAGTTCACTCGTTCACTCAATATTCCCCGCACCAGTATTTTCCCGTGGTAAGTAGTGTTTATGAAAGAAAGATTAAAAAAAGGTGTGCTTTAATATTTGTTTAATTTTTCGTACATTTTTCTACAAAATGTCGCAAGAAAATCGAACAAAGCATGTTTGACTTTGAAGAAATTTCAATGAAATTATTGGAGCCTAGAATTGTTATTTTGAATTATTGGAGAAAAATTGTTCCTAGATAGTGAAGAATTCACCAAATCTTTGAAAATAAGGACTTTTTTGTATGCATACAAATAAATAATAAAATTTCAGCGATTCTTAATTTTTTCAATTCTTCGTTCTTTCGTGTCCCGAATTTATATCTCAAAATGTGTTAAACGTTAAATATTTATCGCGAGGCCCACGATTTGCGATCCGGTTTTCAAAACATTTTAATATTTTGTGATGTGTTTAGTACATAAAAGTGCAGTAGGAAAGGGCATTTGTGAGCTGAAAATTTTCAAAAAGTTGGCATGGCCTCGTCCCCCTATTGGTTTAATGTACATATCTCACAAACCATTGAAGCTATATTGGCAAAACTTGCTGAGGACAAACCCCTCCGATAACTCCTTAGACAATATGAAAAGGGGTGAAATCGGATGGTAACCCAGCCCCTTCACATATAACGGTTATATTGAAAACAACTAAAAATACGAAAATTCACCAAATAAATTCATCTGAAGCATTAAATTTCCCAGTCAAAACGGTACCTAAGGGCTACGAAGGAAGCGATATAAAAACTAGACAATGGTAGCGGCACCACCTACCTTTCGGTGAAATCCTCTTGCTCAGGAACTACTAAACAAATTTAAATGAAATTTGGTCCATATCATTAGAAAATTGGGAAATTGGAGTACAACCACGCCTACTTCCCATATATCATAATTTTAAATTCCATATGATTCTTTCACTTTACGGAATATAAATCACGCACCAATGAAGATATCGGTATAAAATGTTGTACGAATAGAGCTTTCAAGGTCTTCCGTGTCACATCTAAAAATTGTCGAAATCGGAATATAACTTTTCAAGCACCCAGATGCCGAATATGTGGACCCAGTTCCTATGGCATATGTTTACCGAAAATATCGGTCAATCTATGAGATATGTTATTAAAATTCAGGGTAAGTCTTTGTCTGATAATATTATGCCCTTTTTTCAAGAAAGGGTAAAATAGGGTAAAAAGGGTAAATGCTTTCTCTGGAGCTCATATACCTCGTATATAGATTTTTGAACTTACAGTTAACTTTATACCGCATATATCGGTCAATATGTGAGTTATCTCAGTGAAATTCAGGGAGCGTTTCTTGCTGATAACGATGTATTCTTGTGTTTAAAGTGCATAGAATTGAGTAAATATCTCCCATATACTATTATAAGGATTTTCAATCTTCCAGTTGGCTTTACCCATATATATCGATCAATCTGTGAGTTATCCTAATGAACGTCAAACAGCATCTTTTCCTGGTAATAATATGTTGTGATCCCCAAATTGAATAAAATCGGATCAATTTTACCCCTAACCTCCTTATAACTAATAACTAATGCCGGACAGTCTAGTTCTTCCCCTAATCCCAATATACTCAGCATAGGGATGTACGACTTTAAATCTGATTTTATACCCGATGTAGTGATTTCCGACTTCCCCCCTGACTTTAAATCGTTTATGTTGGGCAATATGTGTGATATTTTAAAGAAAATAGGTGGACATGCTTTCTTAAACATAATGTGGTTTAGTGGTGAATATAAATGAAATCGGTCTAGATTTTGGTCTAAACCACATATTCCTAATATAATTTTTTTCCATTCTCTCGTTTACCTTCTCCTAATATACTCATTACATTATATCAAGTTTAGCCCTTTTTGTTCAGCTTACATCACATATATCATTTGAGTTAATTGGGTTGACTTCAATATAAAAATTATTTTTTACACGAACCAAAATATAGTATGGAAACTAAATGAGCCTACACACTGTAATATAGATTAGTAAGATACCAAACGAAATCATAATCCAATTACAATTTAGTCGAATAATAAATGTTTAATCCTTACGCAACATTCTTATACTCTCGCAACATGTTGCTGCAGAGCATATTAGTTTTGTTCACCTAACGGTTTGTAACACCTAAAAGTAATCAAGATAGACATAGAGTTATATACATAAATCAAAATGATCAGGATGACGAGTCGTCTTTCTATCCGTCCGTCCGACACCGAATAAATAATAATACGAGTTATATATGTGCAAATGATCAGAATGACGAGACGAGTTGAATTCCGGGTGACGGGTAGATCCGTCCGTCCGTCACTGCAAGCGATAACTCGGGTAAAAATTAAGGTATATTGATGAAGCTTGGTACATGTATTCCTTGTCACCGTAAGGCGGTTGGTAGTGCAGGTGGGCGTAATCGGACATCTGCCACGCCCACAAAATGCCATTTATCGAAAACAGATAAAGTGCTATAACTAAGCAGCAAATTAAGACACAAACGCGTAATTTAGTATAGGGATCCCAGTAGGGCGGGGCATCTGTGGGCAAAAACTTTTGACAAAGAGGGCATGGCCCCGCCCCAAATATGTTTAATATATATATCTCGGAAACCGTTAAAGCTATATCAATCAAACTTGCTCCGACTAAGTTCGTCCAGCATCTCTTCATATGCTGAGAAAATTAGTGAAATCGGATGATAACCACGCCCGCCTCCCATACGAAAGTTATGTTGAAAACTACTAAAAGTGCGGTAACTCGCTGAAGGAACACGTTAGAAACATTAAGCTTTGCGGAAAATATGATACGGAAAGGTTCCATAGGAATCCGTGTAAAGTTTTGATCATGCGCGTGGCACCGCCTACTTTTAGGAGAAATCCTATATCTCAAGAATGCCCTAACTGATTTCAACAAAATTTGGTATATGGCATTATATTTGCATTCTTATGTCACGCTGCTCATATAACACAATTTTATTTTTCATCATATCCTTTCACTTTAAAGCAGATAAATCAAACAGCAATTAAGATATGAAAATCAAACTTTGTACAAACAGTACGTTCAAGATATGCCATCTCATCCGTAAAAATAGACGAAATCGGATTATAGCTTTTCAAGCCACCAGACACTCAATATTAGGACCTCAGTGCCTCTATCTGACTTTTTATCGAAAATATCGGGAAATCGTAATGAAATTGGAGGATTATCTTTCTATGATAATGATGTTATCTGGGATCAAAAATGAGAAAAATTTGGGAAAATACTTCCCCTAGCCCCCATATACCTAATATAAAAATTTTCAACTTCCTGTAGACTTTACACAATATATTTCGGTAAATCTGTAAAATATCGTAGTGAAATTCGAGACTTATCTTTCCATGATAATCATGTGCTCTTGTGTCAAAAATGGGGAAAATCGGGTAAATACATCCCATAGCCCCCATATACCTAATATAAGGATTTTCAACTTCTGGAGAGATTTTATACCATATATTTCGGTCAATACGTAAGATATCTTAGCAAAATTAAGTGAACGAGTGAACATGTAATATCGGATATACCAAAGTTTACTGCTAAAATGTGTGAAATCGGTCTACGAATTATCCCAGCTGCCATATACTACATATAATGATTTTCGCTATTCTAGCAGACTTTTTGCCGAATATGTCGATCAATGTGTGAGTTACCTTCACAAAATTGCTTGAAAACATGTTCCCTAATATACTTGAATAATGAAAAGAGTTAATGTGATCAGTGTAGATCTTCCTCTATCCCAAAAATGCCCGATATAAGAATTCCCCACTTTCCACCTGACTTTAAACCGTTTATGTTGGTCAATATGTGTGATATTTTAATGAAATTAATTGGATATGTTTTCTTCAGCACAATGTAATTGTGCTAAATCTGAAAGAAATCGGCCTAGATCATGGACTAAGCCGCTTATTCCTAATATATTTATTTCCTTTTCTCTGGTTGACTTTTTCCTCATGTATCTAATATATTTATTAAACCATATCGTATATATCACTTTTGAGTTAATTTGGTAGATTTTACTATAAATGTCTCTGACACGAAGCAAAATATAACAATGAAAGTACATGAGTCTATGGCCTGTAATATAAGTTAATAAGATACCAATTATCATTGCAATCCATTAATGGTTTCGTCGAATAATGAATGTCGAATTCTTCCACAACATTTTTTAATATAAAGCCAGTACCTGAAAACATTTCCCCGCCTCTGATCCTTGCACATAGCGAGAGTATAAAATATTCGGTTACACCCGAACTTAGCCCTTTCTTACTTGTTTCATACAAAGTTATGCCATCACCTGAAAACATTTCTCCGCTTCAGACCTTGCACATTGCGAGAGTATAAAATGTTCGGTTACACCCGAACGTAGCTCCTTACTTGTTTTTCCTTTTACGAGAGTCGATGTGATTTTTAATATTTATTTTCTGTTAAACGGATAAAAGTGCAAGGAAAACGATTTGAAAAAAAATGTTATAGTAAAGGTTTACATATTTGCTTCCAACACCAAGCCTCCTTAATGTTGAATAGATGAGCTCAGAAAGACGAAAACTGAACGATTTGAAAACCTTGACAGGTATCTTACAAGCATTTCTCGAATAAAATTTAGTTTTTAATAAACAACTTACAAGCTTACAGACAGAAAAGTGAAGTTAAAACCAAACTATCTGCTAAATTTCGATAAGTAAAAAAAATGTGGTAACAGCACAAGAGAAATTATAGTGAATAATAATAAGCAATCGTTTTCTCCAATTGCTTGATTGACCCACAAAGCCATATCCTTTGAAATCGTGCTATGTGTACCAATATGAACATGCTTTTACCCCAACAAAATCTACGCATACCTATGTGTGAATACTTTTCATTATATATAAATGTACGCACATGTGTATGCCATGCCTCAGTTTAAAACAATTTTATTATTTAATATAAGAGGACATAAGGGGCAACAGCTTAAGTACTTAAACTGCTACTTTTAAACGTTTCCATTTTCTTACATGTTCCGTTTACGATTGATTGTAAGATTATAAACCAGTAAACAATTCGAAAGGAAATCAGTATAATCATTATAAGCAGGCCATGTGAAGATATGAACCAACTACATAAAGTTTTCATTATATCTCATATTTGCCTAACATATTTAACCGGAAATATGTACGATATATAATCCGATATTTTACTTATTCTCCGAGATATCATCGCTGGATTATGTACTAAGCTTCAATATTTTTATACTCTCTCAACATGTTGCAACAGAATATATTAATTTTGCTCACCTAACAGTTTTTTGTAACATCTAAAACTAATCGATGTAGATGTTTTATATATATATATATATACATAAATGACCAGGATGACGAGACGAGTTGAACTCCAGATGACTATCTGTCCATCCGTCTCTCCGTGCAAGTGATAACTTGAGTAAAAATTGAGATATCTTGATAACTTGGTACACATGCTCCTTGGTACTCAGAGGAGATTGTATTACCAATAGATGGAATCGGAATATTGCCAAGCCCATAAAATGCCATTAAACGAAACCCTATAGCTAATCCACAAATTAAGATACAGAACTCTAATTTGTATATAAAAGTGCAGTGGGAAGGTCATTTGTGAGTTGCAAATTTTTAAAAAGTTTGCATGGACCCGCACCCCTATAGGTTTAATGTACATATCTCGCAAACCATTAAAGCTATATTGGCAAAACTCGCTGAGGACAAACCCCTCCGATACCTCCTTAGACAATATGAAAAGGGGTGAAATCGGATGGTAACCCAGCCCCTCCACATATAACGGTTATATTGAAAACTACTAAAAATACGAAAATTCACCAAATAAATTCACCTGAAGCATTAAATTTTCCAGTCAAAACGGTACCTAAGGGCTACGAAGGAAGCGATATAAAAACTAGACAATGGTAGCGGCACCACCTACATTTCGGTGAAATCCTCTTGCTCAGGAACTACTAAACAAATTTAAATGAAATTTGGTCCATATCATTAGAAAATTGGGAAATTGGAGTACAACCACGCCTACTTCCCATATATCATAATTTTAAATTCCATATGATTCTTTCACTTTACGGAATATAAATCACGCACCAATGAAGATATCGGTATAAAATGTTGTACGAATAGAGCTTTCAAGGTCTTCCGTGTCACATCTAAAAATTGTCGAAATCGGAATATAACTTTTCAAGCACCCAGATGCCGAATATGTGGACCCAGTTCCTATGGCATATGTTTACCGAAAATATCGGTCAATCTATGAGATATGTTATTAAAATTCAGGGTAAGTCTTTATCTGATAATATTATGCCCTTTTTTCAAGAAAGGGTAAAATAGGGTAAAAAGGGTAAATGCTTTCTCTGGAGCTCATATACCTCATATATAGATTTTTGAACTTCCAGTTAACTTTATACCGCATATATCGGTCAATATGTGAGTTATCTCAGTGAAATTCAGGGAGCGTCTCTTGCTGATAACGATGTATTCTTGTGTTTAAAGTGCATAAAATGGGGTAAATATCTCCCATATACTATAAGGGACTATAAGGATTTTCAATCTCCCAATTGGCTTTACCCATATATATCGATCAATCTGTGAGTTATCCTAATGAACGTCAAACAGCATCTTTTCCTGGTAATAATATGTTGTGATCCCCAAATTGAATAAAATCGGATCAATTTACCCCTAACCTCCATATAACTAATAACTAATGCCGGACAGTCCAGTTCTTCCCCTAATCCCAATATACTCAGCATAGGTATGTACGACTTTAAATCTGATTTTAAACCCGATGTAGTGATTTCCGACTTCCCCCTTGACTTTAAATCGTTTATGTTGGGCAATATGTGTGATATTTTAAAGAAAATAGGTGGACATGCTTTCTTAAACATAATGTGGTTTAGCGGTGAATATAAATGAAATCGGTCTACATTTTGGTCTAAACCACAAATTCCTAATATAATTATTTTCCATTCTCTCGTTTACCTTCTCCTAATATACTCATTACATTATATTAAGTTTAGCCCTTTTTGTTCAGCTTATATCACATATATCATTTGAGTTAATTGGGTTGACTTCAATATAAAAATAATTTTTACACGAACCAAAATATAGTATCGAAACTAGATGAGCCTACAAACTGTAATGTAGATTAGTAAGATATCAAACGAAATCATAATCCAATTACAATTTAGTCGAATAATAAATGTTTAATCCTTACGCAACATTCTTATACTCTCGCAACATGTTGCTGCAGAGCATATTAGTTTTGTTCACCTAACGGTTTGTAACACCTAAAAGTAATCAAGATAGACATAGAGTTATATACATAAATCAAAATGATCAGGATGACGAGTCGTCTTTCTATCCGTCCGTCCGACACCGAATAAATAATAATACGAGTTATATATGTGCAAATGATCAGAATGACGAGACGAGTTGAATTCCGGGTGACGGGTAGATCCGTCCGTCCGTCACTGCAAGCGATAACTCGGGTAAAAATTAAGGTATATTGATGAAGCTTGGTACATGTATTCTTTGTCACCGTAAGGCGGTTGGTAGTGCAGGTGGGCGTAATCGGACATCTGCCACGCCCACAAAATGCCATTTATCGAAAACAGATAAACTGCTATAACTAAGCAGCAAATTAAGACACAAACGTGTAATTTAGTATAGGGATCCTAGTAGGGTGGGGCATCTGTGGGCAAAAACTTTTGTCAAAGAGGGCATGGCCCCGCCCAAAATATGTTTAATATATATATCTCGGAAACCGTTAAAGCTACATCAATCAAACTTGCTCCGACTAAGTTTCATCCACTCCAGCATCTCTTCATATGCTGAGAAAATTAGTGAAATCGGATAATAACCACGCCCGCCTTCCATACGAAAGTTATGTTGAAAACTACTAAAAGTGCGGTAACTCGCTGAAGGAACACGTTAGAAACATTAAGCTTTGCGGAAAATATGATACGGAAAGGTTCCATAGGAATCTGTGTAAAGTTTTGATCATGCGCGTGGCACCGCCTACTTTTAGGAGAAATCCCATATCTCAAGAATGCCCTAACTGATTTCAACAAAATTTGGTATATGGCATTATATTTGCATTCTTATGTCACGCTGCTCATATAACACAATTTTATTTTTCATCATATCCTTTCACTTTAAAGCAGATAAATCGAACAGCAATTAAGATATGAAAATCAAACTTTATACAAACAGTACGTTCAAGATATGCCATCGCATCCGTAAAAATAGACGAAATCGGATTATAGCTTTTCAAGCCACCAGATACTCAATATTAGGACCTCAGTGCCTCTATCTGACTTTTTATCGAAAATATCGGGAAATCGTAATGAAATTGGAGGATTATCTTTCTATGATAATGATGTTATCTGGGATCAAAAATGAGAAAAATTTGGGAAAATACTTCCCCTAGCCCCCATATACCTAATATAAGGATTTTCAACCTTCCTGCAGACTTTACACCATATATTTCGGTAAATCTGTAAAATATCGTAGTGAAATTCGAGAGTTATCTTTCCATGATAATCATGTGCTCTTGTGTCAAAAATGGGGAAAATCGGGTAAATACATCCCATAGCCCCCATATACCTAATATACGAATTTTCAACTTCTGGAGAGATTTTATACCATATATTTCGGTCAATACGTAAGATATCTTAGCAAAATTAAGTGAACGAGTTAACATGTAATATCGGATATACCAAAGTTTACTGCTAAAATGTGTGAAATCGGTCTACGAATTATCCCAGCTGCCATATACTACATATAATGATTTTCGCTATTCTAGCAGACTTTATGCCGAATATGTCGATCAATGTGTGAGTTACCTTCACAAAATTGCTTGAAAACATGTTCCCTAATTTACTTGAATAATGAAAAGAGTTAATGTGATCAGTGTAGATCTTCCTCTATCCCAAAAATGCCCGATATAAGAATTCCCCACTTTCCACCTGACTTTAAACCGTTTATGTTGGTTAATATGTGTGATATTTTAATGAAATTAATTGGATATGTTTTCTTCAGCACAATATAATTGTGCTAAATCTGAAAGAAATCGGCCTAGATCATGGACTAAGCCGCTTATTCCTAATATATTTATTTCCTTTTCTCTGGTTGACTTTTTCCTCATGTATCTAATATATTTATTAAACCATATCGCATATATCACTTTTGAGTTAATTTGGTAGATTTTACTATAAATGTCTCTGACACGAAGCAAAATATAACAATGAAAGTACATGAGTCAATGGCCGGTAATATAAGTTAATAAGATACCAATTATGATTGCAATCCATTAATGGTTTCGTCGAATAATGAATGTCGAATTCTTCCACAACATTTTTTAATATAAAGCCAGTACCTGAAAACATTTCCCCGCCTCTGATCCTTGCACATAGCGAGAGTATAAAATATTCGATTACACCCGAACTTAGCCCTTTCTTACTTGTTTCATACAAAGTTATGCCATCACCTGAAAACATTTCTGCGCTTCAGACCTTGCACATTGCGAGAGTATAAAATGTTCGGTTACACCCGAACGTAGCTCCTTACTTGTTTTTCTTTTTACGAGAGTCGATGTGATTTTTAATATTTACTTTCTGTTAAACGGATAAAAGTGCAAGGAAAACGATTTGGAAAAAAATGTTATAGTAAAGGTTTACATATTTGCTTCCAACACCAATCCTCCTTAATGTTGAATAGATGAGCTCAGAAAGACGAAAACTGAACAATTTGAAAACCTTGACAGGTATCTTACAAGCATTTCTCGAATAAAATTTAGTTTTTAATAAACAACTTACAAGCTTACAGACAGAAAAGTGAAGTTAAAACCAAACTATTTGCTAAATTTCGATAAGTAAAAAAAATGTGGTAACAGCACAAGAGAAATTATAGTGAATAATAATAAGCAATCGTTTTCTCCAATTACTTGATTGACCCACAAAGCCATATTCTTTGAAATCGTGCTATGTGTACCAATATGAACATGCTTTTACCCCAACAAAATCTACGCATACCTATGTGTGAATACTTTTCATTATATATAAATGTACGCACATGTGTATGCCATGCCTCAGTTTAAAACAATTTTATTATTTAATATAAGAGGACATAAGGGGCAACAGCTTAAGTACTTAAACTGCTACTTTTAAACGTTTCCATTTTCTTACACGTTCCGTTTACGATTGATTGTAAGATTATAAACAAGTAAACAATTCGAAAGGAAATCAGTATATTCATTATAAGCAGGCGATGTGAAGATATGAACCAACTACATAAAGTTTTCATTATATCTCATATTTGCCTGACATATTTAACCGGAAATATGTACGATATATAATCCGATATTTTACTTATTCTCCGAGATATCATCGCTGGATTATGTACTAAGCTTCAATATTTTTATACTCTCTCAACATGTTGCAACAGAATATATTAATTTTGTTCACCTAACGGTTGTTTGTAACATCTAAAACTAATCGATATAGATGTTATATATATATATATATATACAAATGACCAGGATGACGAGACGAGTTGAACTCCAGATGACTATCTGTCCATACGTCTCTCCGTGCAAGTGATAACTTGAGTAAAAATTGAGATATTTTGATAACTTGGTACACATGCTCCTTGGTACTCAGAGGAGATTGTATTACCAATAGATGGAATCGGAATATTGCCAAGCCCATAAAATGCCATTAAACGAAACCCTATAGCTAATCCACAAATTAAGATACAGAACTCTAATTTGTATATAAAAGTGCGGTGGGAAGGTCATTTGTTGCAAATTTTTAAAAAGTTTGCATGGACCCGCACCCCTATAGGTTTAATGTACATATCTCGCAAACCATTAAAGCTATATTGGCAAAACTCGCTGAGGACAAACCCCTCCGATACCTCCTTAGACAATATGAAAAGGGGTGAAATCGGATGGTAACCTAGCCCCTCCACATATAACGGTTATATTGAAAACTACTAAAAATACGAAAATTCACCAAATAAATTCATCTGAAGCATTAAATTTCCCAGTCAAAACGATACCTAAGGGCTACGAAGGAAGCGATATAAAAACAAGACAATGGTAGCGGCACCACCTACCTTTCGGTGAAATCCTCTTGCTCAGGAACTACTAAACAAATTTAAATGAAATTTGGTCCATATCATTAGAAAATTGGGAAATTGGAGTAAAACCACGCCTACTTCCCATATATCATAATTTTAAATTCCATATGATTCTTTCACTTTACGGAATATAAATCACGCACCAATGAAGATATCGGTATAAAATGTTGTACGAATAGAGCTTTCAAGGTCTTCCGTGTCACATCTAAAAATTGTCGAAATCGGAATATAACTTTTCAAGCACCCAGATGCCGAATATGTGGACCCAGTTCCTATGGCATATGTTTACCGAAAATATCGGTCAATCTATGAGATATGTTATTAAAATTCAGGGTAAGTCTTTATCTGATAATATTATGCCCTTTTTTCAAGAAAGGGTAAAATAGGGTAAAAAGGGTAAATGCTTTCTCTGGAGCTCATATACCTCATATATAGATTTTTGAACTTCCAGTTAACTTTATACCGCATATATCGGTCAATATGTGAGTTATCTCAGTGAAATTCAGGGAGCGTCTCTTGCTGATAACGATGTATTCTTGTGTTTAAAGTGCATAAAATGGGGTAAATATCTCCCATATACTATAAGGGACTATAAGGATTTTCAATCTCCCAATTGGCTTTACCCATATATATCGATCAATCTGTGAGTTATCCTAATGAACGTCAAACAGCATCTTTTCCTGGTAATAATATGTTGTGATCCCCAAATTGAATAAAATCGGATCAATTTTACCCCTAACCTCCATATAACTAATAACTAATGCCGGACAGTCCAGTTCTTCCCCTAATCCCAATATACTCAGCATAGGTATGTACGACTTTAAATCTGATTTTAAACCCGATGTAGTGATTTCCGACTTCCCCCTTGACTTTAAATCGTTTATGTTGGGCAATATGTGTGATATTTTAAAGAAAATAGGTGGACATGCTTTCTTAAACATAATGTGGTTTAGCGGTGAATATAAATGAAATCGGTCTAGATTTTGGTCTAAACCACAAATTCCTAATATAATTATTTTCCATTCTCTCGTTTACCTTCTCCTAATATACTCATTACATTATATTAAGTTTAGCCCTTTTTGTTCAGCTTACATCACATATATCATTTGAGTTAATTGGGTTGACTTCAATATAAAAATAATTTTTACACGAACCAAAATATAGTATCGAAACTAAATGAGCCTACAAACTGTAATATAGATTAGTAAGATACCAAACGAAATCATAATCCAATTACAATTTAGTCGAATAATAAATGTTTAATCCTTACGCAACATTCTTATACTCTCGCAACATGTTGCTGCAGAGCATATTAGTTTTGTTCACCTAACGGTTTGTAACACCTAAAAGTAATCAAGATAGACATAGAGTTATATACATAAATCAAAATGATCAGGATGACGAGTCGTCTTTCTATTCGTCCGTCCGACACCGAATAAATAATAATACGAGTTATATATGTGCAAATGATCAGAATGACGAGACGAGTTGAATTCCGGGTGACGGGTCGATCCGACCGTCCGTCACTGCAAGCGATAACTCGGGTAAAAATTAAGGTATATTGATGAAGCTTGGTACATGTGTTCTTTGTCACCGTAAGGCGGTTGGTAGTGCAGATGGGCGTAATCGGACATCTGCCACGCCCACAAAATGCCATTTATCGAAAACAGATAAACTGCTATAACTAAGCAGCAAATTAAGACACAAACGTGTAATTTAGTATAGGGATCCTAGTAGGGTGGGGCATCTGTGGGCAAAAACTTTTGTCAAAGAGGGCATGGCCCCGCCCCAAATATGTTTAATATATATATCTCGGAAACCGTTAAAGCTACATCAATCAAACTTGCTCCGACTAAGTTTCATCCACTCCAGCATCTCTTCATATGCTGAGAAAATTAGTGAAATCGGATAATAACCACGCCCGCCTTCCATACGAAAGTTATGTTGAAAACTACTAAAAGTGCGGTAACTCGCTGAAGGAACACGTTAGAAACATTAAGCTTTGCGGAAAATATGATACGGAAAGGTTCCATAGGAATCTGTGTAAAGTTTTGATCATGCGCGTGGCACCGCCTACTTTTAGGAGAAATCCCATATCTCAAGAATGCCCTAACTGATTTCAACAAAATTTGGTATATGGCATTATATTTGCATTCTTATGTCACGCTGCTCATATAACACAATTTTATTTTTCATCATATCCTTTCACTTTAAAGCAGATAAATCAAACAGCAATTAAGACATGAAAATCAAACTTTGTACAAACAGTACGTTCAAGATATGCCATCGCATCCGTAAAAATAGACGAAATCGGATTATAGCTTTTCAAGCCACCAGATACTCAATATTAGGACCTCAGTGCCTCTATCTGACTTTTTATCGAAAATATCGGGAAATCGTAATGAAATTGGAGGATTATCTTTCTATGATAATGATGTTATCTGGGATCAAAAATGAGAAAAATTTGGGAAAATACTTCCCCTAGCCCCCATATACCTATTATAAGGATTTTCAACCTTCCTGCAGACTTTACACCATATATTTCGGTAAATCTGTAAAATATCGTAGTGAAATTCGAGAGTTATCTTTCCATGATAATCATGTGCTCTTGTGTCAAAAATGGGGAAAATCGGGTAAATACATCCCATAGCCCCCATATACCTAATATACGAATTTTCAACTTCTGGAGAGATTTTATACCATATATTTCGGTCAATACGTAAGATATCTTAGCAAAATTAAGTGAACGAGTTAACATGTAATATCGGATATACCAAAGTTTACTGCTAAAATGTGTGAAATCGGTCTACGAATTATCCCAGCTGCCATATACTACATATAATGATTTTCGCTATTCTAGCAGACTTTATGCCGAATATGTCGATCAATGTGTGAGTTACCTTCACAAAATTGCTTGAAAACATGTTCCCTAATTTACTTGAATAATGAAAAGAGTTAATGTGATCAGTGTAGATCTTCCTCTATCCCAAAAATGCCCGATATAAGAATTCCCCACTTTCCACCTGACTTTAAACCGTTTATGTTGGTTAATATGTGTGATATTTTAATGAAATTAATTGGATATGTTTTCTTCAGCACAATATAATTGTGCTAAATCTGAAAGAAATCGGCCTAGATCATGGACTAAGCCGCTTATTCCTAATATATTTATTTCCTTTTCTCTGGTTGACTTTTTCCTCATGTATCTAATATATTTATTAAACCATATCGCATATATCACTTTTGAGTTAATTTGGTAGATTTTACTATAAATGTCTCTGACACGAAGCAAAATATAACAATGAAAGTACATGAGTCAATGGCCGGTAATATAAGTTAATAAGATACCAATTATGATTGCAATCCATTAATGGTTTCGTCGAATAATGAATGTCGAATTCTTCCACAACATTTTTTAATATAAAGCCAGTACCTGAAAACATTTCCCCGCCTCTGATCCTTGCACATAGCGAGAGTATAAAATATTCGATTACACCCGAACTTAGCCCTTTCTTACTTGTTTCATACAAAGTTATGCCATCACCTGAAAACATTTCTGCGCTTCAGACCTTGCACATTGCGAGAGTATAAAATGTTCGGTTACACCCGAACGTAGCTCCTTACTTGTTTTTCTTTTTACGAGAGTCGATGTGATTTTTAATATTTACTTTCTGTTAAACGGATAAAAGTGCAAGGAAAACGATTTGGAAAAAAATGTTATAGTAAAGGTTTACATATTTGCTTCCAACACCAATCCTCCTTAATGTTGAATAGATGAGCTCAGAAAGACGAAAACTGAACAATTTGAAAACCTTGACAGGTATCTTACAAGCATTTCTCGAATAAAATTTAGTTTTTAATAAACAACTTACAAGCTTACAGACAGAAAAGTGAAGTTAAAACCAAACTATTTGCTAAATTTCGATAAGTAAAAAAAATGTGGTAACAGCACAAGAGAAATTATAGTGAATAATAATAAGCAATCGTTTTCTCCAATTGCTTGATTGACCCACAAAGCCATATTCTTTGAAATCGTGCTATGTGTACCAATATGAACATGCTTTTACCCCAACAAAATCTACGCATACCTATGTGTGAATACTTTTCATTATATATAAATGTACGCACATGTGTATGGCCATGCCTCAGTTCAAAACAATTTTATTATTTAATATAAGAGGACATAAGGGGCAACAGCTTAAATACTTAAACTGCTACTTTTAAACGTTTCCATTTTCTTACATGTTCCGTTTACGATTGATTGTAAGATTATAAACAAGTAAACAATTCGAAAGGAAATCAGTATATTCATTATAAGCAGGCCATGTGAAGATATGAACCAACTACATAAAGTTTTCATTATATCTCATATTTGCCTGACATATTTAACCGGACATATGTACGATATATAATCCACTTGGTACACATGCTCCTTGGTACTCAGAGGAGATTGTATTACCAATAGATGGAATCGGAATATTGCCAAGCCCATAAAATGCCATTAAACGAAACCCTATAGCTAATCCACAAATTAAGATACAGAACTCTAATTTGTATATAAAAGTGCGGTGGGAAGGTCATTTGTTGCAAATTTTTAAAAAGTTTGCATGGACCCGCACCCCTATAGGTTTAATGTACATATCTCGCAAACCATTAAAGCTATATTGGCAAAACTCGCTGAGGACAAACCCCTCCGATACCTCCTTAGACAATATGAAAAGGGGTGAAATCGGATGGTAACCCAGCCCCTCCACATATAACGGTTATATTGAAAACTACTAAAAATACGAAAATTCACCAAATAAATTCATCTGAAGCATTAAATTTCCCAGTCAAAACGATACCTAAGGGCTACGAAGGAAGCGATATAAAAACTAGACAATGGTAGCGGCACCACCTACCTTTCGGTGAAATCCTCTTGCTTAGGAACTACTAAACAAATTTAAATGAAATTTGGTCCATATCATTAGAAAATTGGGAAATTGGAGTACAACCACGCCTACTTCCCATATATCATAATTTTAAATTCCATATGATTCTTTCACTTTACGGAATATAAATCACGCACCAATGAAGATATCGGTATAAAATGTTGTACGAATAGAGCTTTCAAGGTCTTCCGTGTCACATCTAAAAATTGTCGAAATCGGAATATAACTTTTCAAGCACCCAGATGCCGAATATGTGGACCCAGTTCCTATGGCATATGTTTACCGAAAATATCGGTCAATCTATGAGATATGTTATTAAAATTTAGGGTAAGTCTTTGTCTGATAATATTATGCCCTTTTTTCAAGAAAGGGTAAAATAGGGTAAAAAGGGTAAATGCTTTCTCTGGAGCTCATATACCTCATATAAAGATTTTTGAACTTCCAGTTAACTTTATACCACATATATCGGTCAATATGTGAGTTATCTCAGTGAAATTCAGGGAGCGTCTCTTGCTGATAACGATGTATTCTTGTGTTTAAAGTGCATAAAATTGAGTAAATATCTCCCATATACTATTATAAGGATTTTCAATCTTCCAGTTGGCTTTACCCATATATATCGATCAATCTGTGAGTTATCTTAATGAACGTCAAACAGCATCTTTTCCTGGTAATAATATGTTGTGATCCCCAAATTGAATAAAATCGGATCAGTTTTACCCCTAACCTCCATATAACTAATAACTAATGCCGGACAGTCCAGTTCTTCCCCTAATCCCAATATACTCAGCATAGGGGTGTACGACTTTAAATCTGATTTTAAACCCGATGTAGTGATTTCCGACTTCCCCCCTGACTTTAAATCGTTTATGTTGGGCAATATGTGTGATATTTTAAAGAAAATAGGTGGACATGCTTTCTTTCTGTGGTTAAGCGGTGAATATTAATGAAATCGGTCTAGATTTTGGTCTAAACCACAAATTCCTAATATAATTATTTTCCATTCTCTCGTTTACCTTCTCCTAATATACTCATTACATTATATTAAGTTTAGCCCTTTTTGTTCAGCTTACATCACATATATCATTTGAGTTAATTGGGTTGACTTCAATATAAAAATAATTTTTACACGAACCAAAATATAGTATCGAAACTAAATGAGCCTACAAACTGTAATATAGATTAGTAAGATACCAAACGAAATCATAATCCAATTACAATTTAGTCGAATAATAAATGTTTAATCCTTACGCAACATTCTTATACTCTCGCAACATGTTGCTGCAGAGCATATTAGTTTTGTTCACCTAACGGTTTGTAACACCTAAAAGTAATCAAGATAGACATAGAGTTATATACATAAATCAAAATGATCAGGATGACGAGTCGTCTTTCTATTCGTCCGTCCGACACCGAATAAATAATAATACGAGTTATATATGTGCAAATGATCAGAATGACGAGACGAGTTGAATTCCGGGTGACGGGTCGATCCGACCGTCCGTCACTGCAAGCGATAACTCGGGTAAAAATTAAGGTATATTGATGAAGCTTGGTACATGTGTTCTTTGTCACCGTAAGGCGGTTGGTAGTGCAGATGGGCGTAATCGGACATCTGCCACGCCCACAAAATGCCATTTATCGAAAACAGATAAACTGCTATAACTAAGCAGCAAAGTAAGACACAAACGTGTAATTTAGTATAGGGATCCTAGTAGGGTGGGGCATCTGTGGGCAAAAACTTTTGTCAAAGAGGGCATGGCCCCGCCCCAAATATGTTTAATATATATATCTCGGAAACCGTTAAAGCTACATCAATCAAACTTGCTCCGACTAAGTTTCATCCACTCCAGCATCTCTTCATATGCTGAGAAAATTAGTGAAATCGGATAATAACCACGCCCGCCTTTCATACGAAAGTTATGTTGAAAACTACTAAAAGTGCGGTAACTCGCTGAAGGAACACGTTAGAAACATTAAGCTTTGCGGAAAATATGATACGGAAAGGTTCCATAGGAATCTGTGTAAAGTTTTGATCATGCGCGTGGCACCGCCTACTTTTAGGAGAAATCCCATATCTCAAGAATGCCCTAACTGATTTCAACAAAATTTGGTATATGGCATTATATTTGCATTCTTATGTCACGCTGCTCATATAACACAATTTTATTTTTCATCATATCCTTTCACTTTAAAGCAGATAAATCAAACAGCAATTAAGACATGAAAATCAAACTTTGTACAAACAGTACGTTCAAGATATGCCATCTCATCCGTAAAAATAGACGAAATCGGATTATAGCTTTTCAAGCCACCAGACACTCAATATTAGGACCTCAGTGCCTCTATCTGACTTTTTATCGAAAATATCGGGAAATCGTAATGAAATTGGGGGATTATCTTTCTATGATAATGATGTTATCTGGGATCAAAAATTAGAAAAATTTGGGAAAATACTTCCCCTAGCCCCATATACCTAATATAAGGATTTTCAACCTTCCTGCAGACTTTACACCATATATTTCGGTAAATCTGTAAAATATCGTAGTGAAATTCGAGAGTTATCTTTCCATGATAATCATGTGCTCTTGTGTCAAAAATGGGGAAAATCGGGTGAATACATCCCATAGCCCCCATATACCTAATATACGAATTTTCAACTTCTGGAGAGATTTTATACCATATATTTCGGTCAATACGTAAGATATCTTAGCAAAATTAAGTGAACGAGTTAACATGTAATATCGGATTTACCAAAGTTTACTGCTAAAATGTGTGAAATCGGTCTACGAATTATCCCAGCTGCCATATACTACATATAATGATTTTCGCTATTCTAGCAGACTTTATGCCGAATATGTCGATCAATGTGTGAGTTACCTTCACAAAATTGCTTGAAAACATGTTCCCTAATATACTTGAATAATGAAAAGAGTTAATGTGATCAGTGTAGATCTTCCTCTATCCCAAAAATGCCCGATATAAGAATTCCCCACTTTCCACCTGACTTTAAACCGTTTATGTTGGTCAATATGTGTGATATTTTAATGAAATTAATTGGATATGTTTTCTTCAGCACAATGTAATTGTGCTAAATCTGAAAGAAATCGGCCTAGATCATGGACTAAGCCGCTTATTCCTAATATATTTATTTCCTTTTCTCTGGTTGACTTTTTCCTCATGTATCTAATATATTTATTAAACCATATCGCATATATCACTTTTGAGTTAATTTGGTAGATTTTACTATAAATGTCTCTGACACGAAGCAAAATATAACAATGAAAGTACATGAGTCAATGGCCGGTAATATAAGTTAATAAGATACCAATTATGATTGCAATCCATTAATGGTTTCGTCGAATAATGAATGTCGAATTCTTCCACAACATTTTTTAATATAAAGCCAGTACCTGAAAACATTTCCCCGCCTCTGATCCTTGCACATAGCGAGAGTATAAAATATTCGGTTACACCCGAACGTAGCTCCTTACTTGTTTTTCTTTTTACGAGAGTCGATGTGATTTTTAATATTTACTTTCTGTTAAACGGATAAAAGTGCAAGGAAAACGATTTGGAAAAAAATGTTATAGTAAAGGTTTACATATTTGCTTCCAACACCAATCCTCCTTAATGTTGAATAGATGAGCTCAGAAAGACGAAAACTGAACAATTTGAAAACCTTGACAGGTATCTTACAAGCATTTCTCGAATAAAATTTAGTTTTTAATAAACAACTTACAAGCTTACAGACAGAAAAGTGAAGTTAAAACCAAACTATTTGCTAAATTTCGATAAGTAAAAAAAATGTGGTAACAGCACAAGAGAAATTATAGTGAATAATAATAAGCAATCGTTTTCTCCAATTACTTGATTGACCCACAAAGCCATATCCTTTGAAATCGTGCTATGTGTACCAATATGAACATGCTTTTACCCCAACAAAATCTACGCATACCTATGTGTGAATACTTTTCATTATATATAAATGTACGCACATGTGTATGGCCATGCCTCAGTTCAAAACAATTTTATTATTTAATATAAGAGGACATAGGGGGCAACAGCTTAAATACTTAAACTGCTACTTTTAAACGTTTCCATTTTCTTACATGTTCCGTTTACGATTGATTGTAAGATTATAAACAAGTAAACAATTCGAAAGGAAATCAGTATATTCAGTGGTAACAGCACAAGAGAAATTATAGTGAATAATAATAAGCAATCGTTTTCTCCAATTACTTGATTGACCCACAAAGCCATATCCTTTGAAATCGTGCTATGTGTACCAATATGAACATGCTTTTACCCCAACAAAATCTACGCATACCTATGTGTGAATACTTTTCATTATATATAAATGTACGCACATGTGTATGGCCATGCCTCAGTTCAAAACAATTTTATTATTTAATATAAGAGGACATAGGGGGCAACAGCTTAAATACTTAAACTGCTACTTTTAAACGTTTCCATTTTCTTACATGTTCCGTTTACGATTGATTGTAAGATTATAAACAAGTAAACAATTCGAAAGGAAATCAGTATATTCATTATAAGCAGGCCATGTGAAGATATGAACCAACTACATAAAGTTTTCATTATATCTCATATTTGCCTGACATATTTAACCGGACATATGTACGATATATAATCCGATATTTTACTTATTCTCCGAGATATCATCGCTGCATTATGTACTAAGCTTCAATATTTTTATACTCTCTCAACATGTTGCAACAGAATATATTAATTTTGTTCACCTAACGGTTGTTTGTAACATCTAAAACTAATCGATATAGATGTTTTATATATATATATACAAATGACCAGGATGACAAGACGAGTTGAACTCCAGATGACTATCTGTCCATCCGTCTCTCCGTGCAAGTGATAACTTGAGTAAAAATTGAGATATTTTGATAACTTGGTACACATGCTCCTTGGTACTCAGAGGAGATTGTATTACCAATAGATGGAATCGGAATATTGCCAAGCCCATAAAATGCCATTAAACGAAACCCTATAGCTAATCCACAAATTAAGATACAGAACTCTAATTTGTATATAAAAGTGCAGTGGGAAGGTCATTTGTGAGTTGCAAATTTTTAAAAAGTTTGCATGGACCCGCACCCCTATAGGTTTAATGTACATATCTCGCAAACCATTAAAGCTATATTGGCAAAACTCGCTGAGGACAAACCCCTCCGATACCTCCTTAGACAATATGAAAAGGGGTGAAATCGGATGGTAACCTAGCCCCTCCACATATAACGGTTATATTGAAAACTACTAAAAATACGAAAATTCACCAAATAAATTCATCTGAAGCATTAAATTTCCCAGTCAAAACGATACCTAAGGGCTACGAAGGAAGCGATATAAAAACAAGACAATGGTAGCGGCACCACCTACCTTTCGGTGAAATCCTCTTGCTCAGGAACTACTAAACAAATTTAAATGAAATTTGGTCCATATCATTAGAAAATTGGGAAATTGGAGTAAAACCACGCCTACTTCCCATATATCATAATTTTAAATTCCATATGATTCTTTCACTTTACGGAATATAAATCACGCACCAATGAAGATATCGGTATAAAATGTTGTACGAATAGAGCTTTCAAGGTCTTCCGTGTCACATCTAAAAATTGTCGAAATCGGAATATAACTTTTCAAGCACCCAGATGCCGAATATGTGGACCCAGTTCCTATGGCATATGTTTACCGAAAATATCGGTCAATCTATGAGATATGTTATTAAAATTTAGGGTAAGTCTTTGTCTGATAATATTATGCCCTTTTTTCAAGAAAGGGTAAAATAGGGTAAAAAGGGTAAATGCTTTCTCTGGAGCTCATATACCTCATATAAAGATTTTTGAACTTCCAGTTAACTTTATACCACATATATCGGTCAATATGTGAGTTATCTCAGTGAAATTCAGGGAGCGTCTCTTGCTGATAACGATGTATTCTTGTGTTTAAAGTGCATAAAATTGAGTAAATATCTCCCATATACTATTATAAGGATTTTCAATCTTCCAGTTGGCTTTACCCATATATATCGATCAATCTGTGAGTTATCCTAATGAACGTCAAACAGCGTCTTTTCCTGGTAATAATATGTTGTGATCCCCAAATTGAATAAAATCGGATCAATTTTAACCCTAACCTCCATATAACTAATAACTAATGCCGGACAGTCCAGTTCTTCCCCTAATCCCAATATACTCAGCATAGGTATGTACGACTTTAAATCTGATTTTAAACCCGATGTAGTGATTTCCGACTTCCCCCTTGACTTTAAATCGTTTATGTTGGGCAATATGTGTGATATTTTAAAGAAAATAGGTGGACATGCTTTCTTAAACATAATGTAGTTTAGCGGTGAATATAAATGAAATCGGTCTAGATTTTTAATAATATAAGGATAATATAGGGATAAGGGTTCTAATATAAGGATTTTCAACCTTCCTGCAGACTTTACACCATATATTTCGGTAAATCTGTAAAATATCGTAGTGAAATTCGAGAGTTATCTTTCCATGATAATCATGTGCTCTTGTGTCAAAAATGGGGAAAATCGGGTAAATACATCCCATAGCCCCCATGTACCTAATATACGAATTTTCAACTTCTGGAGAGATTTTATACCATATATTTCGGTCAATACGTAAGATATCTTAGCAAAATTAAGTGAACGAGTGAACATGTAATATCGGATATACCAAAGTTTACTGCTAAAATGTGTGAAATCGGTCTACGAATTATCCCAGCTGCCATATACTACATATAATGATTTTCGCTATTCTAGCAGACTTTATGCCGAATATGTCGATCAATGTGTGAGTTACCTTCACAAAATTGCTTGAAAACATGTTCCCTAATATACTTGAATAATGAAAAGAGTTAATGTGATCAGTGTAGATCTTCCTCTATCCCAAAAATGCCCGATATAAGAATTCCCCACTTTCCACCTGACTTTAAACCGTTTATGTTGGTCAATATGTGTGATATTTTAATGAAATTAATTGGATATGTTTTCTTCAGCACAATGTAATTGTGCTAAATCTGAAAGAAATCGGCCTAGATCATGGACTAAGCCGCTTATTCCTAATATATTTATTTCCTTTTCTCTGGTTGACTTTTTCCTCATGTATCTAATATATTTATTAAACCATATCGCATATATCACTTTCGAGTTAATTTGGTAGATTTTACTATAAATGTCTCTGACACGAAGCAAAATATAACAATGAAAGTACATGAGTCAATGGCCGGTAATATAAGTTAATAAGATACCAATTATGATTGCAATCCATTAATGGTTTCGTCGAATAATGAATGTCGAATTCTTCCACAACATTTTTTAATATAAAGCCAGTACCTGAAAACATTTCCCCGCCTCTGATCCTTGCACATAGCGAGAGTATAAAATATTCGATTACACCCGAACTTAGCCCTTTCTTACTTGTTTCATACAAAGTTATGCCATCACCTGAAAACATTTCCCCGCTTCAGCCATTGTACATTGCGAGAGTATAAAATGTTCGGTTACACCCGAACGTAGCTCCTTACTTGTTTTTCCTTTTACGAGAGTCGATGTGATTTTTAATATTTATTTTCTGTTAAACGGATAAAAGTGCAAGGAAAACGATTTGAAAAAAAATGTTATAGTAAAGGTTTACATATTTGCTTCCAACACCAAGCCCCCTTAATGTTGAATAGATGAGCTCAGAAAGACGAAAACTGAACGATTTGAAAACCTTGACAGGTATCTTACAAGCATTTCTCGAATAAAATTTAGTTTTTAATAAACAACTTACAAGCTTACAGACAGTAAAGTGAAGTTAAAACCAAACTATTTGCTAAATTTCGATAAGTAAAAAAAATGTGGTAATAGCACAAGAGAAATTATAGTGAATAATAAAAAGCAATCGTTTTCTCCAATTACTTGATTGACCCACAAAGCCATATTCTTTGAAATCGTGCTATGTGTACCAATATGAACATGCTTTTACCCCAACAAAATCTACGCATACCTATGTGTGAATACTTTTCATTATATATAAATGTACGCACATGTGTATGCCATGCCTCAGTTTAAAACAATTTTATTATTTAATATAAGAGGACATAAGGGGCAACAGCTTAAATACTTAAACTGCTACTTTTAAACGTTTCCATTTTCTTACATGTTCCGTTTACGATTGATTGTAAGATTATAAACAAGTAAACAATTCGAAAGGAAATCAGTATATTCATTATAAGCAGGCCATGTGAAGATATGAACCAACTACATAAAGTTTTCATTATATCTCATATTTGCCTGACATATTTAACCGGACATATGTACGATATATAATCCACTTGGTACACATGCTCCTTGGTACTCAGAGGAGATTGTATTACCAATAGATGGAATCGGAATATTGCCAAGCCCATAAAATGCCATTAAACGAAACCCTATAGCTAATCCACAAATTAAGATACAGAACTCTAATTTGTATATAAAAGTGCGGTGGGAAGGTCATTTGTTGCAAATTTTTAAAAAGTTTGCATGGACCCGCACCCCTATAGGTTTAATGTACATATCTCGCAAACCATTAAAGCTATATTGGCAAAACTCGCTGAGGACAAACCCCTCCGATACCTCCTTAGACAATATGAAAAGGGGTGAAATCGGATGGTAACCCAGCCCCTCCACATATAACGGTTATATTGAAAACTACTAAAAATACGAAAATTCACCAAATAAATTCATCTGAAGCATTAAATTTCCCAGTCAAAACGATACCTAAGGGCTACGAAGGAAGCGATATAAAAACTAGACAATGGTAGCGGCACCACCTACCTTTCGGTGAAATCCTCTTGCTTAGGAACTACTAAACAAATTTAAATGAAATTTGGTCCATATCATTAGAAAATTGGGAAATTGGAGTACAACCACGCCTACTTCCCATATATCATAATTTTAAATTCCATATGATTCTTTCACTTTACGGAATATAAATCACGCACCAATGAAGATATCGGTATAAAATGTTGTACGAATAGAGCTTTCAAGGTCTTCCGTGTCACATCTAAAAATTGTCGAAATCGGAATATAACTTTTCAAGCACCCAGATGCCGAATATGTGGACCCAGTTCCTATGGCATATGTTTACCGAAAATATCGGTCAATCTATGAGATATGTTATTAAAATTTAGGGTAAGTCTTTGTCTGATAATATTATGCCCTTTTTTCAAGAAAGGGTAAAATAGGGTAAAAAGGGTAAATGCTTTCTCTGGAGCTCATATACCTCATATAAAGATTTTTGAACTTCCAGTTAACTTTATACCACATATATCGGTCAATATGTGAGTTATCTCAGTGAAATTCAGGGAGCGTCTCTTGCTGATAACGATGTATTCTTGTGTTTAAAGTGCATAAAATTGAGTAAATATCTCCCATATACTATTATAAGGATTTTCAATCTTCCAGTTGGCTTTACCCATATATATCGATCAATCTGTGAGTTATCTTAATGAACGTCAAACAGCATCTTTTCCTGGTAATAATATGTTGTGATCCCCAAATTGAATAAAATCGGATCAGTTTTACCCCTAACCTCCATATAACTAATAACTAATGCCGGACAGTCCAGTTCTTCCCCTAATCCCAATATACTCAGCATAGGGGTGTACGACTTTAAATCTGATTTTAAACCCGATGTAGTGATTTCCGACTTCCCCCCTGACTTTAAATCGTTTATGTTGGGCAATATGTGTGATATTTTAAAGAAAATAGGTGGACATGGTTTCTTTCTGTGGTTAAGCGGTGAATATTAATGAAATCGGTCTAGATTTTGGTCTAAACCACAAATTCCTAATATAATTATTTTCCATTCTCTCGTTTACCTTCTCCTAATATACTCATTACATTATATTAAGTTTAGCCCTTTTTGTTCAGCTTACATCACATATATCATTTGAGTTAATTGGGTTGACTTCAATATAAAAATAATTTTTACACGAACCAAAATATAGTATCGAAACTAAATGAGCCTACAAACTGTAATATAGATTAGTAAGATACCAAACGAAATCATAATCCAATTACAATTTAGTCGAATAATAAATGTTTAATCCTTACGCAACATTCTTATACTCTCGCAACATGTTGCTGCAGAGCATATTAGTTTTGTTCACCTAACGGTTTGTAACACCTAAAAGTAATCAAGATAGACATAGAGTTATATACATAAATCAAAATGATCAGGATGACGAGTCGTCTTTCTATTCGTCCGTCCGACACCGAATAAATAATAATACGAGTTATATATGTGCAAATGATCAGAATGACGAGACGAGTTGAATTCCGGGTGACGGGTCGATCCGACCGTCCGTCACTGCAAGCGATAACTCGGGTAAAAATTAAGGTATATTGATGAAGCTTGGTACATGTGTTCTTTGTCACCGTAAGGCGGTTGGTAGTGCAGATGGGCGTAATCGGACATCTGCCACGCCCACAAAATGCCATTTATCGAAAACAGATAAACTGCTATAACTAAGCAGCAAAGTAAGACACAAACGTGTAATTTAGTATAGGGATCCTAGTAGGGTGGGGCATCTGTGGGCAAAAACTTTTGTCAAAGAGGGCATGGCCCCGCCCCAAATATGTTTAATATATATATCTCGGAAACCGTTAAAGCTACATCAATCAAACTTGCTCCGACTAAGTTTCATCCACTCCAGCATCTCTTCATATGCTGAGAAAATTAGTGAAATCGGATAATAACCACGCCCGCCTTTCATACGAAAGTTATGTTGAAAACTACTAAAAGTGCGGTAACTCGCTGAAGGAACACGTTAGAAACATTAAGCTTTGCGGAAAATATGATACGGAAAGGTTCCATAGGAATCTGTGTAAAGTTTTGATCATGCGCGTGGCACCGCCTACTTTTAGGAGAAATCCCATATCTCAAGAATGCCCTAACTGATTTCAACAAAATTTGGTATATGGCATTATATTTGCATTCTTATGTCACGCTGCTCATATAACACAATTTTATTTTTCATCATATCCTTTCACTTTAAAGCAGATAAATCAAACAGCAATTAAGACATGAAAATCAAACTTTGTACAAACAGTACGTTCAAGATATGCCATCTCATCCGTAAAAATAGACGAAATCGGATTATAGCTTTTCAAGCCACCAGACACTCAATATTAGGACCTCAGTGCCTCTATCTGACTTTTTATCGAAAATATCGGGAAATCGTAATGAAATTGGGGGATTATCTTTCTATGATAATGATGTTATCTGGGATCAAAAATTAGAAAAATTTGGGAAAATACTTCCCCTAGCCCCATATACCTAATATAAGGATTTTCAACCTTCCTGCAGACTTTACACCATATATTTCGGTAAATCTGTAAAATATCGTAGTGAAATTCGAGAGTTATCTTTCCATGATAATCATGTGCTCTTGTGTCAAAAATGGGGAAAATCGGGTGAATACATCCCATAGCCCCCATATACCTAATATACGAATTTTCAACTTCTGGAGAGATTTTATACCATATATTTCGGTCAATACGTAAGATATCTTAGCAAAATTAAGTGAACGAGTTAACATGTAATATCGGATTTACCAAAGTTTACTGCTAAAATGTGTGAAATCGGTCTACGAATTATCCCAGCTGCCATATACTACATATAATGATTTTCGCTATTCTAGCAGACTTTATGCCGAATATGTCGATCAATGTGTGAGTTACCTTCACAAAATTGCTTGAAAACATGTTCCCTAATATACTTGAATAATGAAAAGAGTTAATGTGATCAGTGTAGATCTTCCTCTATCCCAAAAATGCCCGATATAAGAATTCCCCACTTTCCACCTGACTTTAAACCGTTTATGTTGGTCAATATGTGTGATATTTTAATGAAATTAATTGGATATGTTTTCTTCAGCACAATGTAATTGTGCTAAATCTGAAAGAAATCGGCCTAGATCATGGACTAAGCCGCTTATTCCTAATATATTTATTTCCTTTTCTCTGGTTGACTTTTTCCTCATGTATCTAATATATTTATTAAACCATATCGCATATATCACTTTTGAGTTAATTTGGTAGATTTTACTATAAATGTCTCTGACACGAAGCAAAATATAACAATGAAAGTACATGAGTCAATGGCCGGTAATATAAGTTAATAAGATACCAATTATGATTGCAATCCATTAATGGTTTCGTCGAATAATGAATGTCGAATTCTTCCACAACATTTTTTAATATAAAGCCAGTACCTGAAAACATTTCCCCGCCTCTGATCCTTGCACATAGCGAGAGTATAAAATATTCGGTTACACCCGAACGTAGCTCCTTACTTGTTTTTCTTTTTACGAGAGTCGATGTGATTTTTAATATTTACTTTCTGTTAAACGGATAAAAGTGCAAGGAAAACGATTTGGAAAAAAATGTTATAGTAAAGGTTTACATATTTGCTTCCAACACCAATCCTCCTTAATGTTGAATAGATGAGCTCAGAAAGACGAAAACTGAACAATTTGAAAACCTTGACAGGTATCTTACAAGCATTTCTCGAATAAAATTTAGTTTTTAATAAACAACTTACAAGCTTACAGACAGAAAAGTGAAGTTAAAACCAAACTATTTGCTAAATTTCGATAAGTAAAAAAAATGTGGTAACAGCACAAGAGAAATTATAGTGAATAATAATAAGCAATCGTTTTCTCCAATTACTTGATTGACCCACAAAGCCATATCCTTTGAAATCGTGCTATGTGTACCAATATGAACATGCTTTTACCCCAACAAAATCTACGCATACCTATGTGTGAATACTTTTCATTATATATAAATGTACGCACATGTGTATGGCCATGCCTCAGTTCAAAACAATTTTATTATTTAATATAAGAGGACATAGGGGGCAACAGCTTAAATACTTAAACTGCTACTTTTAAACGTTTCCATTTTCTTACATGTTCCGTTTACGATTGATTGTAAGATTATAAACAAGTAAACAATTCGAAAGGAAATCAGTATATTCATTATAAGCAGGCCATGTGAAGATATGAACCAACTACATAAAGTTTTCATTATATCTCATATTTGCCTGACATATTTAACCGGACATATGTACGATATATAATCCGATATTTTACTTATTCTCCGAGATATCATCGCTGCATTATGTACTAAGCTTCAATATTTTTATACTCTCTCAACATGTTGCAACAGAATATATTAATTTTGTTCACCTAACGGTTGTTTGTAACATCTAAAACTAATCGATATAGATGTTTTATATATATATATACAAATGACCAGGATGACAAGACGAGTTGAACTCCAGATGACTATCTGTCCATCCGTCTCTCCGTGCAAGTGATAACTTGAGTAAAAATTGAGATATTTTGATAACTTGGTACACATGCTCCTTGGTACTCAGAGGAGATTGTATTACCAATAGATGGAATCGGAATATTGCCAAGCCCATAAAATGCCATTAAACGAAACCCTATAGCTAATCCACAAATTAAGATACAGAACTCTAATTTGTATATAAAAGTGCAGTGGGAAGGTCATTTGTGAGTTGCAAATTTTTAAAAAGTTTGCATGGACCCGCACCCCTATAGGTTTAATGTACATATCTCGCAAACCATTAAAGCTATATTGGCAAAACTCGCTGAGGACAAACCCCTCCGATACCTCCTTAGACAATATGAAAAGGGGTGAAATCGGATGGTAACCTAGCCCCTCCACATATAACGGTTATATTGAAAACTACTAAAAATACGAAAATTCACCAAATAAATTCATCTGAAGCATTAAATTTCCCAGTCAAAACGATACCTAAGGGCTACGAAGGAAGCGATATAAAAACAAGACAATGGTAGCGGCACCACCTACCTTTCGGTGAAATCCTCTTGCTCAGGAACTACTAAACAAATTTAAATGAAATTTGGTCCATATCATTAGAAAATTGGGAAATTGGAGTAAAACCACGCCTACTTCCCATATATCATAATTTTAAATTCCATATGATTCTTTCACTTTACGGAATATAAATCACGCACCAATGAAGATATCGGTATAAAATGTTGTACGAATAGAGCTTTCAAGGTCTTCCGTGTCACATCTAAAAATTGTCGAAATCGGAATATAACTTTTCAAGCACCCAGATGCCGAATATGTGGACCCAGTTCCTATGGCATATGTTTACCGAAAATATCGGTCAATCTATGAGATATGTTATTAAAATTTAGGGTAAGTCTTTGTCTGATAATATTATGCCCTTTTTTCAAGAAAGGGTAAAATAGGGTAAAAAGGGTAAATGCTTTCTCTGGAGCTCATATACCTCATATAAAGATTTTTGAACTTCCAGTTAACTTTATACCACATATATCGGTCAATATGTGAGTTATCTCAGTGAAATTCAGGGAGCGTCTCTTGCTGATAACGATGTATTCTTGTGTTTAAAGTGCATAAAATTGAGTAAATATCTCCCATATACTATTATAAGGATTTTCAATCTTCCAGTTGGCTTTACCCATATATATCGATCAATCTGTGAGTTATCCTAATGAACGTCAAACAGCGTCTTTTCCTGGTAATAATATGTTGTGATCCCCAAATTGAATAAAATCGGATCAATTTTAACCCTAACCTCCATATAACTAATAACTAATGCCGGACAGTCCAGTTCTTCCCCTAATCCCAATATACTCAGCATAGGTATGTACGACTTTAAATCTGATTTTAAACCCGATGTAGTGATTTCCGACTTCCCCCTTGACTTTAAATCGTTTATGTTGGGCAATATGTGTGATATTTTAAAGAAAATAGGTGGACATGCTTTCTTAAACATAATGTAGTTTAGCGGTGAATATAAATGAAATCGGTCTAGATTTTTAATAATATAAGGATAATATAGGGATAAGGGTTCTAATATAAGGATTTTCAACCTTCCTGCAGACTTTACACCATATATTTCGGTAAATCTGTAAAATATCGTAGTGAAATTCGAGAGTTATCTTTCCATGATAATCATGTGCTCTTGTGTCAAAAATGGGGAAAATCGGGTAAATACATCCCATAGCCCCCATGTACCTAATATACGAATTTTCAACTTCTGGAGAGATTTTATACCATATATTTCGGTCAATACGTAAGATATCTTAGCAAAATTAAGTGAACGAGTGAACATGTAATATCGGATATACCAAAGTTTACTGCTAAAATGTGTGAAATCGGTCTACGAATTATCCCAGCTGCCATATACTACATATAATGATTTTCGCTATTCTAGCAGACTTTATGCCGAATATGTCGATCAATGTGTGAGTTACCTTCACAAAATTGCTTGAAAACATGTTCCCTAATATACTTGAATAATGAAAAGAGTTAATGTGATCAGTGTAGATCTTCCTCTATCCCAAAAATGCCCGATATAAGAATTCCCCACTTTCCACCTGACTTTAAACCGTTTATGTTGGTCAATATGTGTGATATTTTAATGAAATTAATTGGATATGTTTTCTTCAGCACAATGTAATTGTGCTAAATCTGAAAGAAATCGGCCTAGATCATGGACTAAGCCGCTTATTCCTAATATATTTATTTCCTTTTCTCTGGTTGACTTTTTCCTCATGTATCTAATATATTTATTAAACCATATCGCATATATCACTTTCGAGTTAATTTGGTAGATTTTACTATAAATGTCTCTGACACGAAGCAAAATATAACAATGAAAGTACATGAGTCAATGGCCGGTAATATAAGTTAATAAGATACCAATTATGATTGCAATCCATTAATGGTTTCGTCGAATAATGAATGTCGAATTCTTCCACAACATTTTTTAATATAAAGCCAGTACCTGAAAACATTTCCCCGCCTCTGATCCTTGCACATAGCGAGAGTATAAAATATTCGATTACACCCGAACTTAGCCCTTTCTTACTTGTTTCATACAAAGTTATGCCATCACCTGAAAACATTTCCCCGCTTCAGCCATTGTACATTGCGAGAGTATAAAATGTTCGGTTACACCCGAACGTAGCTCCTTACTTGTTTTTCCTTTTACGAGAGTCGATGTGATTTTTAATATTTATTTTCTGTTAAACGGATAAAAGTGCAAGGAAAACGATTTGAAAAAAAATGTTATAGTAAAGGTTTACATATTTGCTTCCAACACCAAGCCCCCTTAATGTTGAATAGATGAGCTCAGAAAGACGAAAACTGAACGATTTGAAAACCTTGACAGGTATCTTACAAGCATTTCTCGAATAAAATTTAGTTTTTAATAAACAACTTACAAGCTTACAGACAGTAAAGTGAAGTTAAAACCAAACTATTTGCTAAATTTCGATAAGTAAAAAAAATGTGGTAATAGCACAAGAGAAATTATAGTGAATAATAAAAAGCAATCGTTTTCTCCAATTACTTGATTGACCCACAAAGCCATATTCTTTGAAATCGTGCTATGTGTACCAATATGAACATGCTTTTACCCCAACAAAATCTACGCATACCTATGTGTGAATACTTTTCATTATATATAAATGTACGCACATGTGTATGGCCATGCCTCAGTTCAAAACAATTTTATTATTTAATATAAGAGGACATAAGGGGCAACAGCTTAAATACTTAAACTGCTACTTTTAAACGTTTCCATTTTCTTACATGTTCCGTTTACGATTGATTGTAAGATTATAAACAAGTAAACAATTCGAAAGGAAATCAGTATATTCATTATAAGCAGGCCATGTGAAGATATGAACCAACTACATAAAGTTTTCATTATATCTCATATTTGCCTGACATATTTAACCGGACATATGTACGATATATAATCCACTTGGTACACATGCTCCTTGGTACTCAGAGGAGATTGTATTACCAATAGATGGAATCGGAATATTGCCAAGCCCATAAAATGCCATTAAACGAAACCCTATAGCTAATCCACAAATTAAGATACAGAACTCTAATTTGTATATAAAAGTGCGGTGGGAAGGTCATTTGTTGCAAATTTTTAAAAAGTTTGCATGGACCCGCACCCCTATAGGTTTAATGTACATATCTCGCAAACCATTAAAGCTATATTGGCAAAACTCGCTGAGGACAAACCCCTCCGATACCTCCTTAGACAATATGAAAAGGGGTGAAATCGGATGGTAACCCAGCCCCTCCACATATAACGGTTATATTGAAAACTACTAAAAATACGAAAATTCACTAAATAAATTCATCTGAAGCATTAAATTTCCCAGTCAAAACGATACCTAAGGGCTACGAAGGAAGCGATATAAAAACTAGACAATGGTAGCGGCACCACCTACCTTTCGGTGAAATCCTCTTGCTCAGGAACTACTAAACAAATTTAAATGAAATTTGGTCCATATCATTAGAAAATTGGGAAATTGGAGTACAACCACGCCTACTTCCCATATATCATAATTTTAAATTCCATATGATTCTTTCACTTTACGGAATATAAATCACGCACCAATGAAGATATCGGTATAAAATGTTGTACGAATAGAGCTTTCAAGGTCTTCCGTGTCACATCTAAAAATTGTCGAAATCGGAATATAACTTTTCAAGCACCCAGATGCCGAATATGTGGACCCAGTTCCTATGGCATATGTTTACCGAAAATATCGGTCAATCTATGAGATATGTTATTAAAATTTAGGGTAAGTCTTTGTCTGATAATATTATGCCCTTTTTTCAAGAAAGGGTAAAATAGGGTAAAAAGGGTAAATGCTTTCTCTGGAGCTCATATACCTCATATAAAGATTTTTGAACTTCCAGTTAACTTTATACCACATATATCGGTCAATATGTGAGTTATCTCAGTGAAATTCAGGGAGCGTCTCTTGCTGATAACGATGTATTCTTGTGTTTAAAGTGCATAAAATTGAGTAAATATCTCCCATATACTATTATAAGGATTTTCAATCTTCCAGTTGGCTTTACCCATATATATCGATCAATCTGTGAGTTATCTTAATGAACGTCAAACAGCATCTTTTCCTGGTAATAATATGTTGTGATCCCCAAATTGAATAAAATCGGATCAATTTTACCCCTAACCTCCATATAACTAATAACTAATGCCGGACAGTCCAGTTCTTCCCCTAATCCCAATATACTCAGCATAGGGGTGTACGACTTTAAATCTGATTTTAAACCCGATGTAGTGATTTCCGACTTCCCCCCTGACTTTAAATCGTTTATGTTGGGCAATATGTGTGATATTTTAAAGAAAATAGGTGGACATGCTTTCTTTCTGTGGTTAAGCGGTGAATATTAATGAAATCGGTCTAGATTTTGGTCTAAACCACATATTCCTAATATAATTATTTTCCATTCTCTCGTTTACCTTCTCCTAATATACTCATTTCATTATATTAAGTTTAGCCCTTTTTGTTCAGTTTACATCACATACATCATTTGAGTTAATTGGGTTGACTTTAATATAAATATGATTTTTTACACGAACCAAAATATAGTATCGAAGCTGAATGAGCCTACAAACTATAATATAGATTAGTAAGATACCAAACGAGATCATAATCCAATTACAATTTAGTCGAATAATAAATGTTTAATCCTTGCGCAACACTTTTAATATAAAGTTTTTCCGACACCTGAAAGTATTTCCCCGCCTTTGATACCTGCAAACTGGGAGAGTATAAAATGTTCGGTTGCACCCAAACTTAGATCTTCCTTACTTGTTTCATATAAATTTTGCCATTTACACATAGCCTTTCCTTATTTTATTATATAATGAAAGAAGATCTAGACCGATTTCATTCACATTCAGTACTAAACCGTATTATGGTTAAGAAAATACTTAATTTCATTAAAATATCACACATATTGACCCATATAAGCGGTTTAAAGTCAGCTGGAAAGTCGGAAATCGCTGTGTTTGGGGTAGATGAAGGTAAGAAGATAACATTTAGTTTAGCGTTAAACTAAAGTATGCTCGAGAACACATGTCCACTCAATTTCATTAAGATAACTCAGAATTTGATCGGAATTTTTGGCATAGAGCCCACAAGAATAATGATAATTAGTATATATAGTATATGGGGCTGGGGCAATTCGAAGATCGATTTCACTAATTTTTGTCACCAATCTTCTCTGTATTCAAGATTATGCGTTCATTTAATTTTGCTAGATATCTTACATATTGGCCGATGTACACGGTCTAAAGACAGCTGGAATTTTGAAAATTATCACATTAGGTTTATGGGCCTAGGGAAAGTATTCGCCCGATTACATAAATTTTTGGCACCAGGACAAATCGTTATAAGAAAAAGACGGTACCTGAATTTAGTTAAGATATCTCGCTGTTTAACCGATAAATAAGGTATAAAGCCAATTGGATTTCGAAATTTTTATATTAGGTATATTGAAGCTAAGGGAAGTATTGACCCGATTTCACCTTATTTTGACACAACAGCACATTATTTCTACGGTAATATGCTCTTTGAATTTCAAAAAAAATCAATTAATATATCTCACAGATTGATAGATTTTTTCAGTAAAAAGTCAGGTGTAGCCACTGAGGTCCACATGTTCAGTATATAAAACCAACATTTTTGGGCAGGAAATGGGTTACCTTGAGGCCACTATTTGTGCAAAGTTTCATTCGGGTTGGTGCTTGTTTGGTTATGAACCAATTTAGTCCATTTTCACGCCATAATACAAAGATATCAAAAAATCGCTATGCAGCGTATTTAGTTAAAGTTGATAAGGTCGTTCCTGAGATATGGGATTTCACCGAAAAGTGGGCGATACCACTCGTATTGTCCAGTTTTTACACAGACAATTTTACACACGTAACATCTTTACTTTAAGTCTTAAACGTTAAGTCTTAACGTGTAATGAGTTCGCAACCTAAAATATGTGATTTATTGGAATTAATTTTTTCGCTTGTTGAAATGTGTTCTCTGAAAATGGTCTATAACTTTTCACAATATTTAGGGGCAAAATTTTCCTCTTTTAGATCTTCTATTTACATAATAGTAATAAAAAATATTGCAATAAAATTCATTATTTCATCATTCAATCATTTAAAATAAATTAAACTTTAAATGCTTTCGCTCAACGAATTATTTAAATTGAACTTTATGTCACTTGTTAACTATATTAATAATTGTCATCTATAACAAAACTAGAAAGTGAAGAGCACGTGAATTTATGTGAAATTCTTTGCCGCCCACATCTTTAAAAACCATAATAAAATAGTAATACATTGCGTGTCGCAAAAAACAGTCAATAATAGCTGTATGGTTGGTACATCCGAAATATTAACAAATCTTAAACCAAGATTAGGAAAAATGCTGTTTTTCCTGGTTTATTAAATACGTAGTTTAAACATCATAGGAAACATAATGTAAGAGTATATTAAGATGTTTAGAAGTATAGCTTAGGTGACATGTATTGATGAAGAAATTTTATATTCTTCACGTCTTAAAAATCTCGACTACTTTAGTTTCCGGATGTCTCTCTGCCCAGCCGCTGTTTGTCCGTTTGCCTGTGTAAGCGATAACATGAGTAAAAATTGAGCTATCTTGGTACATGTGGTCTTTCACATTCTGAGGAGTTTGGTATTACAGTAAGCAAAGTCGGACTATTGGCACGCCCTCAAATTTCCATTAATAATAAAATAAAAAATTGCTATATCTGAGTCACAAATTAAATGGCAAATATGGTACAAGGGATCACGATAGGGCATATGTGTTTGTAGACCCGCTGTAGAAATGATGATAGTGAAATCGGACTATAACAACATCTACGTTCCAAATGACATCAGTTTAAATCGCAACATGTTGCACAGGGTATAATAATTTAGGTATACCGAAACTAATCGAGATAGATATAGAATTATACATATCAAAGTTATTATGATGGGACGAATTTTTTTCCGAATGTCGGTGAAATCAGTGAAATCGGTTCATGGGTTACCCCAGCCCTCATGTATAATCAACATAAGGATGTTCATTGTTCTAAGTGACTTTATGCAGAATATATCAGTCAATGAGTGAGTTATTTAAATATAATTGCGTAGAAGTATTTTCTTATACTTACTTCCAATAAATTTCCTTTAAAGCCAAAAGTAGGTAAAATCGATCCGTATAATCCCCTTACTCCCATGTACTGAATATAATGATTTCTTTACCTCTAGTTAATTGTAATCCATACACAATAATAATAATAACGAATGTTGAATTCATATGTAACAGTTTTTCTAATAAAGCTTTGCTAACACCTTTTTTTCGAGGCGAGTGTTTACTGCCAATCAAAAAGTAACAATAATTGTAGTGTTTTTTTATGTTGGTAATTATGTATGTTCAATTGTATGTCGAACAACTGGTTGAAATTTATAGGGTTGGAAAATAAGCCTTTCAACTACCGAGGCTATTTCATTTATATTTTAAGAAAACAATGTAACTTCATGTCACTTTTAAATATATATGCTAAAAAAATTGTGTGTAGGTATACATGTATATACATACATACCCTGCAATCAAACGAACTACTTAGTTTATTACTACTTTATAACTAGTATTATATGAGTACCTTCTTTACATAAAAGTAACAAACATTAAACAATACTAGTCTCATTTCAAAGCAAAATAAAACAAGTAAGGAAGAACTAAGTTCTGGTGTAATTGAACATTTTATACTCTCGCAATTTGCAGTGTCAAATGGTGGGAAATATTAGGTTACATAATAATATTTATATAAAAATTTTGTATAAGAATTCAAAATTTATTATTCAACAATATTGTGAATAGATTTCAATCATATTTGGCATCATCTTAAATTTTACTTAAGGTAATATACTCATAAAGTCAACCTAACTAAGCCAAATCATCTATGTATATTCATGATATTAGTGCTGTGGGAAGGTACAACAGTCATAATTTTTATTACCGAATGACATAATATTAATCGAAATATTCTCATTAAATTTGGTTGAGACTTCCTTTATGGATATGCTATATAAACTCAACAATGGAACGAAATTTAATATAGTGCGTATATGAAGGAAAAGTTAACCAGAGACGTAAATAACTATATTAGAGGTATCTGGTTTAGACCAAGGTTTAGACCGATTTCATTCACATTCAGCGCTGAACCATATTGACTTATGTAAACGATTTAATGTCAGCTGGTAAATCGGAAATCACTATATAGGGTACATTGGGGCTAGGAGAAGGTCTGAGCGGTTAACATTTACTTTTGGCATTAAACTAAAGTTTGCTTGAGAACACTTTTCCAGTCAATATTGATTAACTCAAAATTAGACAGACGTATTCGGCATAGAGTTCACTAGCATAACGATAATCATTATATGAAGTATAATATATATATAATAATTCGTACATTATACGATGGTGCTTGGTGGACGGTAATTGGTGCTTGAGTTACATACTGTAAAGCGAAATAATCAGAGTGAATTAAAAATTGTGTTATATGGGAAGTTGGCGTGATTGCAAACCAATTTCGTCCATTTTCACACTGTAACATAAAAATATCAAAGCAATGCATCAAATTTGGTTGAAATTGGTTAAGTGGCTCCTCAGACATGGGATTTCCCCGAAAAAAGGGCGGTGCCACATCCATTGTCCAATTTTTGAACGGATTCCCATGAACCCTATACGTACCATGTAGGGTGTAAATTTTATTGCTCTGCGTTATCGCACTTTTAGTAGTTTTCAACATAACCTTTGTATAGGAGTTGGGCGTGGCTATTATGCGATACAAAATAACAAGTTTGTATCTTAATTTGTTGCTTAGTTATTGCACTTTACAGGTTTTCGTTTAACCATATTTTGTGGGCGTGGCAGTAGTCCCATGACGCGCATCCGCAACATCGACTTTCTTATAGTACGAAAGAACATGCGTATGTTCATGTGGATAGTTGGATTATGTTGGAAAACGCCAGTGGGGTGTAGGTGTATATGTACATATGTGCTGTTTTAAAAAAATAACAGGAATGCTCTTCGACTTTAATAGCATAGTGCATCATGAATTCTTGCCTCACGGTCAAACGGTCAATAAGGCATGCAACCAACAAGTTCAACGCGGTTTGCGTGAATCAACCCGAAAAAAATGCCCGGAATTGTGAATAAACTTTTCATGACTTTTGAATAAAATTCATGACTTTTGCTCACTTTTCCTCAATTCCGCTCACACTTCGTTGCTTGTTCGTGAATTCTTGGCCAAAACAATACTGTAACTAAGCCTCGATATTCGCAAGACATGGCTCCGTGTGACTTTTTCCTATTTCCAAAAGTAAAGAAAACCTTAAAGGGACGTCGTTTTACAAATATAGATGGCATTAAAAGCACATCGCTGAAAGAGCTAAAGGCTATCCCAAATTCCAGTTGGAGAAGTATTTCGACGGTTGAAAGAAGCGCTGGCATAAGTGCATAATATCGAAGGGAGACTATTTTGAAGGCGGCCGAATTAATGTAGATGTATGAATAAACATATTTTTCAAAAAACGAAAATTCCCATTATTTTTTGAACACACCACGTAATTTTGTAGATTTCAAAATTTAAAACTTTCATAATGTGTCACTTAAATTAACGTTTACTCCCGTTGTTATGTGGGTTTATTATGAATAACTGGAAATTATTGTACCCATCATGAGGAACTATGCATAAAACCTCAGTAATACTCACTTCGCAATTTATACACGCACGTGTACATATATGGGTTTGTATAAAAACTTCTAAATTCTTGTGGATTAGGGTTGTTGGTAGTGACTGTTGCGTAGTGTGTTGCCTATATTATTGGGTGGTGAGTAGTATACTCACCGTATATGGAGATTTTTTTTAATTATGTATAATATTATGTGTCCTCATATGTACGTAAAGTGACCGCATATGTATATACAGTTACATATAACAACGAATTTATTTATATCGATAAAACTTGGTTAACGTGTCCCTTGGCACTCTGAGGAGATTAGTTTTGCAGATGGGCACAATAGGACCATCAAGAATTGGTCCAAAGAATGGCCAAAAAATGTCGTTAATTGAAAAACTATAAAATACTATAGCTATAAGATATCAAGCTAGCAAAATTAAATTTAGTAATGAGAATCACAGCAGTAAAGGTCATCGGTGGTTTAAAATTTGTTTAAGAGTGGGAGTGGCCCTGCTCCTTAGAAGGATTAATGTATGTATCCCATAAACTACTAAAGCTACATCAAATATATCAAACAAGCTTAGTACAAACTTTCTCTCTAGCATATAAAGCAGGTCATAACCAAGCCCGTCCTTCATACAAATGTTATGTACAATTATGTTCAAAACCACTAAAAGTGCAACAACTCTCTAACGAAAAACCCCAGAAGCAAAGATTTGACCTTAAAGGTATTACAGGTTTATATGTGAATCGCTATAAAAATTGGATATTGGGCGTGTAATTACCATTTTTAGGTGAAATTCCACATCGCAACAACTATTCGACCACTTTGAAAAATAACTTGATACTTAACTATTCCGTGATGTCCTAATGTCAAGCAAAACAAGCACGCCTACTTCCTATATGTAACCACTTTAACTAAATTTTTCATTATAATGTTTTATTGAGATCTGGAACAATGTCCACACCCTTAATACGAACTGCCATTAGTCTTTTCATTCTTTAGTTATTTCGTGAATATTGACGATTTTTACCTTATAAGAACCGCATAAGTAAATGTATTCTTCAGCCGATTTAAGAAAAGACGTCAATTTCTTCATGGCGCAATAACATATCATTTAAAAAGCAAATATATGTTGCCACAATAAATGGAAGAAAACGTTCTACAGAGCAGACAAACTAACAGCCAAACTATTCAAAGTTTCTACCAAAGTTTCGAAATCAGTTTAGCTTACATTGTTTTTACTTTAAGGGTTATTTAATATATACCCACTTTCAATTCAAAACGAGATCAGAGAGACTAAATTGTGTACCATACTCAATAAACGTATCAACCTCGGGAAGAAACCTGATCAGTATAAGCAACACATTCTCAATATAAACTACATAACTACAAATTATAACACAGAAAAAATTAAACTTTTGTTTATTTTAGATTTTACAGTTAAATAAGTTGTTGTTTTTACATCTAGACGAAAAACTGACAAGCAAACAATTAATGGAAAAGACATATTTAAATATTTTGCAAATTCCCTTTTTGCCCAAATAATATTAGCATATCCTTAGGCGTAGGCCAATACGTACACACCGTGTAGGGAAATACAACGGTTGAAAATGGTTTCGTGCCTAATGCACCAATAATACTATTAAATTAGTGTAGTAGACGATAGATAGAGCGTCACCCTCTAATTTATGATACCATGGTAAAAATTGTGACTAAGTTGAGAGAATAAGTTACATTTAATGGGAACATTTTTAGGCTAACACGAATTTTGCAATTTTACTTGTTCCTACTGATTTCTCTGCGGGGCATGCACCAGACACACGCACACTTATATATAATGCGAATATTCACAGGTAGGACCATCCTTTTGCAGGAAACTCGTAGAAAACATCTGAAGTCTTTTTATCGATGAGCAATATGAACAATCTGGCAATTATTTGGCAATCATTTGGAAAATTTAAATCATTGTCTTAAGTGTTTGTTCGATCTTCTTAACGAAATCCGAAAGGTTAATATATGTTTTTCAGCAAATATATGTCGAGCCGCAAAGAAAGTGTTTAGGGACCAAAGAGTAAAGTGTAGGCAGACTACAACAATACTAAGCAAGTTTACGTTGTGTTCAAACAATTTTGGCAACGCATTACTTTGGCGTTTGTGGTAGTATCTTCCGAGTAACTGTTGCACTCAAAGAAAACGCCTTTAAATACAAAAACGTATTCAGTATATCATAGTTTCTGAACAATTCTGATAAAAGTACATAGAAACCGTATAAAATAAAACCAATAGTTCAGAATGAAAAAAAAGTACATTAACTCTTACTGAAATAGGTGCTACAGGTCTATCTAGTAATTTCTTTTCATATATCTGTATGTATATATTTAAAGAAAATATATTTATTTATTACCCAGAACTCCGTAAATAAATAATAGTAGTAACATGAAATTTCTTCATTTAGATGAAGATAAATTATTTATATTTGTTTAATGTTTTATTTGAATTTCCTTTGTTTGTTTGTCAACCAACTTGGAAGTTGAAATGTTCTTTTCGTTAGCGACTTAGTCATTTAAACAGCAAAACTTTTCTTCGGTAGCAACGATGTTCATATCCCAGATCTATCATATCAAAGTATTCCCACGCTGTTTTTTGTGTTATTCGCTGTTTCATGTGTTTGGAGCTAAATTGTCCTTCTGATCGATGTCTTTTGTTAAGAGCAATACCATAAACCATTTTTGAGTTCACTTTTTTTTACTAAAGGTTAATAAGAAATTAGATTTAGTATGAATTCATAAAAAGTCACGAAACATCAAATGAAAACATCATTTTACTAACTTGTGGCGAAAAACCAATTTCTGTTTTACTAGAGCATCAAAATATTGTCTATGCGTCTATTGCGAATCGATTAGGCAAAGCTGCATTTTTAAATAAGTTGTTATGCAACATTTTTTTGTTTGACTTGTGGAACGAGACCGATGAATTATGGGAATCTTTCAAAAATACATGAAAACTTTACCTCTAATACATTTACACAGCACCAGCAGCAGCAGCCGCAGATATATTGGTTTCGGTTCGTCCAATTAAATTTATAAAATACGTCTCAGGAAATAAGCAAGGTACTTTGTTGAACCTAGTTGAACATGTTATCCTTAATACATATGTATGTACATATCTTAGAAACATACGCAATTGAACCAATGCCAATATATAATACATAATTTATATATATATACATATATTTATATAAATATTTTTTATATAAATTTTTTAATTTTTTAAATACATATATATATATATATGAATATATATATATGACTTATATATATATATATATATACATACATACATACATATACATATATACTATATAGATATATACATATATACATATATATATATATATTTTTACATATCTTTACATATTTTACAATTATTATAATATATATACATATATTACAATTATATATATAAGCTAAGCTCATTCGTCCGCAGACATATGAATACTACATGCAGGAAGTCAATTAAGACATATTTTTTCAATTAAATTTCTATCATTCAGCAATTTTACGAGTGCATGGTACACATATACGTGCAAGTGTGTAAATATGCAATATCTATGTCAATATGGCTATAGAAAGTTTTATTTTGCATACGAATAAAAGTTTTCTATAGTAAGCCATTTCAATTATATTTCATGAGTTTATACTTAGCACGTCTTACGCAAGAGTCTGTATTTTCGTTTACGCAGGATGCTGGTATGCTTATGTACTTTTCGAGTAATCAGTCATTTTTAAATTCTCATTTGCACACGAACCTTACTAACGGTATCGTTTCTGGGATTTTTTTGGAAATAATGTTTCTATATATGTCTCCTATATTCCCATGGACACTGGAGTTCTAATTTCAAGAGATATATTTGGTATATCTATATTCGTGCGATGTGCCAAGTGATGGCGTAACTTTATTATTATTCCATTTTTCCAATATTCCAAGCATGCGTTGGAATGGTGCTGTCTTTGTGCGTCTTTTTTCAGTATTTGTCATTAATTTGAAGCGTAAACAACAATAATTTTTTTTCACTCAAATATGTCGAACTTTGTGCCTAAGAAAATGTTTTTGCGGGCTGTTCTTCTTCATTACTTTATTATGAAGAAAACCTTAACCCAAAGCCATCGTATCTTAGTGTAAACTTATGGTGAAAAAGTTCTGGCTGAGCGAACGTGCCAAAATGAGTTTGCATGATTTAAAAGTGGTCTTTTTGGCTTGCAAGACGAAGAACGTCCTGTGCGGCCAAAAAAATTTGAAGGAGAGAAATTGCAAGCATTAAGTTTACGTTTAAGACGTTTAAGTCTTAATGTTTCCGAAGTGGTTCTTCAACGAGATAGCGCACTTTTAGTAGTTTTCAATCAGCAGTTTAATAGTTAACTTTTCCGGTAAATGAGGAGGTGCTAGAAAGACTTGTTCTGAGCAAGTCTGGTTAATATAGTTTAGCGGTTTGTGAGATATATGCATTAAACCCATTTTCCTCAATTTGTAAGTATTTTTAGATGACCCTCACTACTGTGATTTCCTATACCAAATTATAGGTTTGTACCTTAATTAGTGGTTATTGCACTTCATAGGTTTTCAATTAAAGATATTTGTGATCCTGGCAGTGTCCACTACCGCCCATCTGCAATGCGAACCATCTTACCTGCATACATGCACAGACGTACAGACAGGCGGACGGACAAGCAATCACCCGGACTTCAACCCTACTATTATCCTGATCATTTCGTTATATATAACTCTGTATTTATCTCGATTAGTTTTAGGTGTCATAAACAACTGTCAGGTGAACAAAACTATTATACTCTGCTGCAACATGATGCGAGAGTATAAAAATATTGCTTATGAATTCAACATTTTTGGTAGGTGAAATTGTGAAGCGATTACAATCAAACAGAAGCGTGTAAATCATTATATTGGATAAATGGGTTTAGGGAAAAAATATGCCGACTGATTTCATAAATTTTTAACATGTTCACTTAATGCCACTAAAATATTTCACATATCAACCGGTATGGTAGTATTCAACGCTAAATTATATTAAGATTAAGAAAACATGTCCAATTAATTTCAATAAACAATAAATAACATATATTGACCAATATAAACGGTATAAAGTCCAAAAGAAAGTCGAAAATTGGGTATAGGAGAGCTAGGGGAAGGTCTGAGCTAATTGCATTTGCTTTCGTTATTCAATTAAAGTATGGTCGAAAAAGTGTTTCCACCCATTTATTAAGGTAATTCGCAATTTCAACGATATTTTCGGCATAAAGTCCACTATAATAGCGGAAATTATTATAAGTAGTATATACCCATTTTCGCCACTCATAGACCAAATATAGGATATAAAGTCAAACAGAAGTTTGAAAATCCTTATACTAGGTCCACAGGCCTGGAGAAAGTATTAGAACTGATTTTAACCATTTTTGGATGAGAAATGGCATACCTTGAAGACACAAATTGTGCAAAGGTTTATTCCGATATCTTTATTGGTGCTTGATTTATATAATCTCAAGTGAAAGAGTCAGCTGGAATTTAAAATTTTGTTATATTATTTTAGTCCGCAAATTTTCTCTGTAACTTCATGTGTAACTCTGTAACTAATTTCACTCTGTAACACAAGGATATCAGGATCTCTTATGCATTTGGTTGAAATTGGTCGAATCGTTCCTTAAATATGGGATTTCACCTAAAAGTGGACTGTACCAAGTCCTTTGCAGAGGAATGAAATGGTGGAACTAGTGCACTGGTATAAAAGTGGATATAGAGAAGGTAACGATTTTCACTGCATTAATATAGCGGGAAAAATAGTGCTTTTTATTTGGGAGGGCCGCAAAGAACCGGGTGTTTCGAAATTGTAAATTTCTGAATCAGGGCCTTCTAGCTATTGCTATCTTTAAAAATAGAGTTAAGCAGAAAAATCATTTACCTGATATCTTGATGGAACTTGGTACCCGAGTTCGTTGGAGATTGGTATTGCAGATGGGCAATGTCGGACTATTATATATGCCGTAAATCGAAATATTATAATGGATTATAACTAAGCAACAAATTAAGCTACAAAATTGATATTTAGTACAAGACTTGAACGTAGGAAGGGACATCTGTAGTTTGAAACTTTTTAAAAACGGTGTGGCTCCTCTCCATAATAGGTTTAATTACCATACTTTTACTATCCATTACCATTACCATTTACCATTTATTACCATTTCCAACTATACCAACTTGCTCAGAACAAGTATTTGAGGCATCTGCTCATACACTGGGAAAATTAGTGAAATCAGACGATAACCACGCCCACTTCCTATAGAAAGGTTAAATTGAAAACTACATAAAGTGCGATAACTCATTAAAATAAAACGTCAGAAGCATTACATCTTACAGTGAAGGTGGTACCGAGAGGATGTATAGGAATTACCCACTTTCAGGTGAAATTTTGTATCTTTGGAACAATTCTACCAAATTTAACCAAATTTGGAGCATCAGATTATCGCGACATTCTAATGTCACGTTGTGAAAATCGGCGAAATCGATTCCAAACCACGCTTACTTCTCATATAACACAATTTTAAATTCCATCTGTTTCTTTCACTTTACTATAAATCAAGAACCAATCGGAAAAAACTGTACACAAATTGTGTCTTCAAGTAATACCATCTCACATCCAAAAATAGTCGAAATCCGAGTTTTCGCTCCCAGATACCGAATACATGGACCTCAGTCAGAAAATATCGGTTAATCTGTGAAATTATTATATATTTTAAGAGAGCATTTTTCTCGATAATAAGATCAAAAATAGGCAAAATCGGGTTAATGCTTCCTCTTGTCCCCACATACCTAATATAATAATTTGCAAACTTCCGGTTGACTTTATATTATATATGTCGGTCAATATTTGAAATATATTAATGAAATTGGGAGACCAATTTTTCTTGCCAAGTGCCCGCTTACCAAAAATTTATAAAACCGGGTCCATACTTCCCCTATCCCCTATATACCTAATATAATGATTTCACAGAAATCAAGTGGAGATGTTTGTTAACCATAATATGACTATTGTTAACCGTAATGTGATTTAGCGCTCAATATGAATGAAATCGGTTTAGATTTTGGTCTAAACCTCATACCGCTAATATAGTGGTATCAGCGCCTCCAGTTAAATTTTCCTCATATATCCAATATATTACATTTCGTCCCTTTGGTTGATGTCTCATATATCTCAACTAAATTAAACTAGAATATTTTAATTAGCATTATGTCATTCTGTAATAAAAATTTTGTATATCGGTATGTACCTTCCCACAGCACTAACATCATGAATATATTTTCAATAAATTTTCAAACAATTGCCAAAAAATGCCACATTTTGTTTATTGTTATGTAACGACTTCCAAGCGACCGGCCGCTTTGCCAAGATAGTGAACTATATATCAAATTGCTACCGGAAATTACTTTGCTATTAAATTTCATTTCATTCAGCATATTCTACTATTTAAAAGCAATTACAGTACCGAAACCTCATATATGTGAATGTTTTCATATATTCATCAAACAATATTCTGTGTAAAGGGAATATTTGATCAGACTATTAAAGAAATACACCAATATCAAATCTTACAGACATGTTAGATGACAAATTAGTTGAAACATCGATCAGCTCGTTCTCGAAATTGGCTACTTTGCCATGCCCCAATTATTCATCAATTGCCAGAAACAAATGCGTATACCAACATTTATAATTATTCATTTAATTTTACACATATGCACATATTTACACATATGCACATATTTACACATATGCACATATTATAATACTTACATTCTACAATTTAACGATGAGCAGAATTGAAATTACTGAGCGCAAGATTTTTAAAGCTGTATTATTTTCAACAGTGTTGTTGGGATCAAATTGTTCAAAAAAATATTTATAGACGTACATGTGATATGGTTGAAACAATAGCGTCTGCATATGATGAAACAAACATAATTTAATTCGTTATTTTATCTTGCTAACATAGTCGATGTGCAGTTTAAGTATGTACATACATGTCACAACATTTAACACAGTAATTTGAATATTGAATAACTTTCAATAACGAACTTTACTTCAAATACCAATCATATAATTAGCGTTTTAAAATATGCGAAATTTGGCAAATTAAAGTTTAAGACATCCGAAGTCCATCAAACCATCTGTAGATATATACTTTTAACATTTATACTTAACAATTATGTATGCATGTGTGTAGATATTTACGTCTGCTGATAGAAGTTACGGGAGTGATTGTACAATATTTGGTGGGGAAAAATAGTAAACACTTGTCTTTATTTTGTAAATAAACTCAATCGTTTGCAATGTGATACGTTGGGATATCCTCTTACCGGAAATGGATTTACAATATCCGGCGCCCAAATTTATATTTAATATACGTCTACACTAGTAAGTATTTATTTCAGTATTAATTTTTTAATATATTATTAGCGCGAAAGTGTTCAATTATTTATAACGATAAAATTATTAATCAATTGTGTTATTGTAGTCAATATTTTTATTACAGTATTTTGATTTTTTCTTAAGCGATTGTCGCGCTATTTATTGTATACACTGCGACGAAAGTATGCACAGTTTAAATCTAACACGTTTTTTGACCAGAAACTTTGACCATGCAGCACAGTGAGCTATCTCATTTAAATTAACTGCGTATCAAACTGCTCTATAGCTTCGAATCACATAGCTTCGAGTCCCCTGCTCTAACAGTTTTGGAAAAAGGTGTAAGAAAAGTAAAGTTTGTAAGCGGTTCCGCCAGCGCATATTTAATAAAGCTTAAATCCAATTTCTCCATCCTCATTCCACCGCGCCATGCAACAATATTGTATCGTCAGTTATAACAATAGTACAGCAAAAACAACATCAGCAATAATAGCATAACACACTGCGACCAGCTACTACGTAACACCACCGATGACCAAAAGTGTGCAATGTAAAAAGAAAAAAAAGCATATAATGCTAATAAAAATAAAATGTGTTTCGAAAAAAGTAAAAAAGGCGTCACAACAACGTTCACCAATATTTTGAGCAGCAAAAATCGGCAACGGAAGACACAACAATATCAGTGAGTATCGGCAAAAATCCGAAACATGAATATATTGGTCAACAAACAACAGAGATCAAGAAGCAGGAATATATACCTATATATGTGCACATTCATAAGTACATATGGAAACGTAAGGTGGAAATAGTTATATATGCAAGTTCATACATACTCACGGACTTATACTTGCACATACAACGGTCACGGTCGCTCGATCGGTCAGTCAACATTTAACAGGCAGACGTTGCGGAAATACATTTTTTGCAATATATATACATGTATGAATGTAAGTATTATGCTTAACTCGTATAAATTTAATACATTAATACGTATATATATACTCCATACATAGATATATATTCACAATAATTTTTAAATGCGTAATATAAACAATAACAAGTAAGGAATGGGTAAGTTCGGGTGCAACCAAACATTTCATACTCTCGTAATTTTCAAAGATCAACGTCAGGGGCATTTTTTCAGGTGTTGAAAAAACTTTATACACAAACATGTTGCATAACAATTCAATTAATTCACTGAATTTTGCTAAGATATCGTATATATTGCCCGATATACACTATAAAGCCAAATGGAAGTTTTAAAATATTACATTAGGCATATGGAGGCTAGGGGAATTATTGCCCCAATTTTACCCATTGTTGGCATCACGACACATTATTACCAGGATAAGATGTTTTTTGAATTTCATTGGAATATTTTGCAGATTGATCGATTTGTACAGTACAAAGACAACCAGAATTTCGAAAATTCTTATATTAGGTATATATATATATAGGGGAAGTATTTACCCGGTTTCATCCACTTTTGACAAACATACACAATATTAATAGGAAAACTTGCTCTCTGAATTTCATCAAGAAACGTTACAGATTGATTGTTATATACGGTATTAAGTCAACTGGTAATTTGAAAATCCTTGTATTGGGTATATGGGTTATATGGATTTTACCTATTTTTGACACAAGGGCACACTATCATCGGGTAAATATATTAGATGATTTTCATTAAAATATCTCACAGCTCACATTTTAGGCAAAAAATTAGCCATAGAAATTGAGGTCTACATATTCCGTATCTGCGGGTTTGCAAATTTATAGTCCGGTTTCGACTGTTTTTGGAAGTGAGATGACATAATTTGAAAACACTATTTGCGCAAAGTTTTATTTTGATGCCTTTATTGTTATAAATATATTTACAATAATACATATTTATAATAAAATTATTTTATAATATAATATTATATATATTATGGTTATACACTGTAAAGTGAAAAAATCCGATGGAATTTAAAATTGTGTTGATAGGAAAAAGGCGTGGTTGTGGTCAGATTTTGTTCATTTTTACAATGTAATATAAACAAATTTAGTTGCATCACCCATTTTCATACCGCCTGCGAAGGTGCCCGAAGGATCTGTCTTCAGCTAGTTTGGTATGTATAGCTTTAGTGGTTTGGGAGATATATACATTAAACCTTTTATTGGGCGGGGCCACATCCAGCTTTTGAAAATTTTCAAGCCACAGAGACCTCTCCCCACTGTGATTCCCTATACCAAATTCCATTTTTATATCTTTATTGAGGGCTTAGTTATAGCATTTTATAAGCTTTCGTTTACCGGCGGTTTGTGGGCGTGGCAATGATCCGATGCCGCCCATTTGCAATACCAAGGAACATGTGTATCAAGTTTTATCAAGATATCTCCAATTTTACTCAAGTTATCGCTTCCACGCACAGACGGACGGACAGACAGTCACAAGAAATTCAACTGGCTTCGTCATCCTGATCATTTGTATATATATATATACCATTTGAATATATGTATATATGTATACAATCCATGTCAATCTCGATTATGTTTAGGTGTTACAAACAACCATTAAGGTGAATAAAACTATTATACTCTGGTGCAACATCTTGGGAGAGTGTACAAATAGCCATATGTTTGTAAGACTAAGTTCAGAAGTGAAAACTTTTGTTGTTGCTCATTGTCGGCAACTTCTTTCGAGTCTGATAACACGAATCGGGCAACATTTCCCTTCAACAATTTTCTCAAAATCTTGTACGCTTCATATACCCGGTACACAAAAATATTTTTGTCGGCTAATTATTATCTTTATTTCCCTTCTTATATTTTTTTCTTTTCAAAATGAAAAGAAATGCAGGATTAAGTAGTAGCGAACTGTTACGAAAAATAACAGGCGTTTTGCCTGAGCAGAAAAAACTTGGTGCCCTTCGTCTTTTCACGTTGCTGATAAACTGCAAGTTGCCGTGACCAAAATTTTCTCGTATGAACCAGCGCAGAAAGCGCGTGATAAATAGATGAACATAAAGGGGCAAGTGTGCCATAAATATTTATGTATATATGTGTTTATTTAGATACATACGCGTTTATATTTATATAATCGAAGGGGTATATTCATGTATATGCATTGGAATAAATAATCTGTACTTATGGGAAACGAGGTTTATCTTGTCAGCACATACATCCGCGCGCACAAAAATGTGTGCGTAAAAACACATGTTTGAAGCGATGGTATGAGCGCATCCGTTAACGTGACTTTTTGCTTTTAATTTAAAATTGCGGAAAAAGCGCGCAGCGGTGACATTATAAAAATGTACGCATTGATTTCTCAATTTGAATATGTTATGATTATTCGATTAAATGACTAGTCCAGATTATGTTTATCTTATTAGTATTTTGCCAATTGTACGTTTACCTTCATACATAGGTACCCATAGGCATGGGTATATTCCGCGTCGCATACGCACATTGGCTTGACAAACCTTCTACACCTAATCACCTTCCATTAGTCCATAGTCAGTTAGTCAGTTTTTCAGTCAAAGATATCTACCCTTTGCCAATACATAATACTCTACATTGTAGCATTTCTTTTACCCTGCTCTTTTCAATACCAAACACTGAATTTTTGTAAATATTTAAATAACTTTTCACTAAGAACAACACTGGATTTGGTTTGGTTAGTTGGTTGAAAAGGGAGGTCGAAAGGATAACAAACCACAAATGGCTACACTTAAGATATCATTAGGCTTACTGACCTCCCTAATGAACACAGTTCAATAATAAATAGGATTCTTCCTTACCTAGTTTCTGAAGGCACGACCTTAGAGGCAAATGCGCCTATTCAAAAGATGTCGCCCACAAAATGCCGTTAAGCGAAAACCCATAAATTGCTATAATAGTGTAGTAAAGTCCTAGGCAGGGATACAAAATTATAATTTAGTACATAAAAGTTCAGTAGGATGAGGCATTAGTGGTCTGAAAAAGTGGGTTTGGTCCCGAACTTAATAAATTTAATGTACGTGGTGTGTTCAAAAAATAACGGGAATTTTCATTAAAAAAATATATATATTTATTCATTCGTCTACATTGGTGTTGTCGCCTTCAAAATAATGTCCATTCGATATTATGCACTTATGCAGCGCTTCTTCCAATCATCGAAACACTCTCAAACTCAATTTATGGGATAGCCTTTAGCTCTTTCAGCGATGCGCTTTTAATATCATCTATACTTGCAAAAGGACGGCCCTTTAAGGTTCTCTTTATTTTTGGAAATAGGAAAAGTAGGAAAGAAAGCACGGAGCCATGTCTGGCGAATATGGAGCTGGAGCATCGCTACATTATTGCTTTTGGCCAAGAATTCACGAACAAACAATGAAGTGTGAGAAAAGTGAGCAAAAGCCATGAATTGTTTTTACATAAATCCGGGCTTTTTTTACGGATTGCTTCATGCAAATGGCGTTGAACTTGTAGGTACTACTTCTTATTGACCATTTAACCTCGATCCAAGAATTCATGATCCACAAGCCATTAAGGTGGAAAAACACAATCGAAGAACATTCCCGTTATCTTCTGAACACACTACGTACATATTTCACAAAGCAGTAAAGCTATATCAACCAAACTTGCTCAGAATAAGACTTTTTAGTACCTCCCCATACTCTGGGAAAACGCGACAAATCGGATATAAACCACCCATGTAAAGGTTATGTGAAAACTAGTAAAAATTCGTTAACTCGCTGAAGAAACACGTCTTACAGTAAATACGATATGGAAGGGATGCAAAGCAATCCGTGTAAAAATTTTACAAAGGTTGTGGCACCGCCCACTTTTAGGTGAAATCCCATATCTCATAAATCCAATTTCAACCAAACTTGGTACATAGCATTACTCTGATATTTTTATGTTGCAGTGTGAAAATAGGCGAAATTGGAATCTAACCACGCCTACTTCCCGCATAACACAGTTTTAAATTTTATCTGATTCTTTAAATTTGCAGCGTATAACTAAAGCACCAATTAAGATACTGGAATAGAAATTTACACAAATGGTGTCGTAAAGGTATGCCATTCCCCACTCAAAATTGGTGTCAAGTAAAATTGGGTCAATAATTCCCTTTGCTTCCAAATACTCACTGTACAAATTTTCCCACTCAAAAATTGATGAAATCGGGTCAATATTTCCACTAGCCCCCATACACCTAACATGATAATTTTAAAATTTTCGGTGTACTTTATACTGTGTATATCGGTTAATATGTAAGATATCTTAGCAAAGTTTAATGAACTTATAATCTTGAATATATTATAGTTTGGTGGAAAAATTAGTGAAATGGACATAGGAATTACCCCAGCCCCATATACTACATATGATTACTATCTATTCTAGTGGACTCTAAGTCACATAAGTTTGGCAAGTTTTGAGTTATCTTAATAATATCGAGTGGAAATATGTTCACGAGCATACTTTAGATCAATGGTAAAAGGAAATGTTATCTGCTCCGACCTTCACCTAGCCTCAGTGTACTTGATATAATGATTTCCGACATTCCAGCAGATCTTAAACCGATTGCAGAAGTCAACCTGTGTGATATTTTAAGGAATTAAGTTTTTTCTTAACCATAATATTGTTTAGGGGCCGAAATCGGTCTAGACCCTGGTCTAAACCTCTCGAATATTATGATTTAGGTCCCTCTGATTGACTTGATTGAAACCTATAAAATGATATGACTAATTCCCAATTAAGATACAAAAGGGCGGTTTGGTATAGAGAATCACAACAGGGAGGGGCATCTAAGGGTTGAAAATTTTTTAAAAATGGGTATTGCTACGCCCCTTAATAAGTTTAATGTACATATCTCACAAACCGCTAATCCTGCAACCGCCAAACATGTTGAGTACAAATCTTTTCAGCACCTCCACAAACAGTGCAAAAATCAGTGGAATTGGATAACAGCCACGCCCATTCCCCATATAACTGTTATGTTGAAAATTACTAAAAGTGCGATAACTCACTAAATAAATACTATAATAAATAATAATAAATAAATACGTCAGAATCATTCAATTTTACAGACAAGATGGTCAAGAAGGACAAGATGAAAAGGCTTCAAAGGAATCAGTTTAAAAATTGGATAATGGGCACGGCACCGCCCAACTTTCGGTCGAATCGCAAATTTCTCGACGTGGCCAATTTCAACCAAATGCATTAAAGTAGCCTGACATCCTTGTGTTAAAGTGTGAAAATGGACGAAATCGAACTAGGACCATAAAGACAATTTTAAATTCCATCTATCTCTTTCACTTTACAGAATATAAATCAAGCACTAATAAATATATCGGAATAAAACTTTGCAGAGAGATGGTATGCCATTTCCTGCAGCAAATTTGTGGAAATCGGAAAATATTATTTCAAGCCCCCAGATACCGAATATGTGGACTTCGGTACCTACACGTGATCAAACTGTGAGATATTTTAATGAAATTCAGAGAGCATCTTTTTCTGGTAATAACGTGCTCTTGTGTCAAAAATAGGTCAAATAGGTTCCCTTCCCTTGGCTCCCTTAGGCCTAATATAAAAATTTTCGGACTTCCGATTGACTTTTGAAATATATATACTTTATAATATGTCGATCAATCTTCCAGATATCTTAATGAAATTCCGACAACGTCTCCTCTTTGTAATGATGTGTCCTGGTGCCAAAAATTTATGAAATTGGGCTAATACCTTCACTAGCCTCCATATACCTAACATGATAATTTTCAAAATTCCAGCTGTATTTACAACGTTTATGTCGGTCAATATGTAAGATATCTTAGCAAAATTAAATGAACGGATAATATTGAATATATTTATTATAGGTTGGTGTTTCGTTGCAAAAATGAGATAAATCGATCTACGAATTACCCCAGCCCTCACATACTTCAAATAATGCCAAAAATGTCGGTCAAATTTTGAGTTGTTTTAATAAAATTGCATGAAATTTAATGTTATCTGCATTGCCAAATTTAATGTTATCTCCTTCCCGTTCCCCAATATGGTGACTTCCGATTTTCCAGCTGACTTTAAACCATTTATATAGGTCAATATGGGTGATCCTTTAATGAAAATAAGTGTTTTCTTAAGCATATCATTGTTTAGGGGCCGAAATCCGTGTAAACCTTGGTCTAAACCCCAAAACCTCTAATATAATGAAACCTCTATATAGGAAACCTCCCTCTGGTTTACTTTGTCCTTATCTAGACAATATATTAAATTTCGTCGCTTTGGTTGAGTTAATATCGCAAATATCTCCATAGAAGTTGTCTCAACAAAATTAAATGAGAATATTTCGATTAGTATTATGTCATTCGGTAATTAAAATTATGGCTGGTGTGCCTTCCCACAGCATTTATATCATGAATATGGATGATTTGTCTTAGTTAGATCGACTTTATAAGCACATGACCTAAAGTAAAAGATAATATGATGCCAAATATGATTGCAATCTTTTAAAAATTTCGTCGAATAATAAATGTTAAATTGTCACGCAATATTTTCTAAGATAAAATTTTGCAACACCTTTAGGAGAAATCTTTCTGAAACATGTTTTGGAAAAAATAAATTCAACTTAGCTTAGCCAACATTACTACAGTTAAAGTTTTATGAATTCAAAAAGTCACCAAGGTTTCCAGTGAATAAAAATGAGCTATCTTGATAAAACTGGGTACACATATTCTTTGGCACTCTGAGGAAGCTCGTGTTACACATGGGCAGATTATAGCCCTTTCCACACCAATAAAATTTCGTTAATCGAAAAAATAAAAAGTAGTCAATCTAAGCCAAAAACTGAACTGACATTTTTTTAATTATTATGGGGAATGTCAGTGGAAGGGAAATCTGTGATTTCAAACTTTTTTAAAAGTGGTCAACGCCTGGTCAACGAAACTTAGTGCAAACATTTCTTTGTAGCATTTCATGATACTGTGTTAAAATCGGATAAAAATCACGATCACCCCGATGCAATGGTTACTAAAATGTACCAAAGGAAATAATTCTCTGAAAAATTTTAGTATCATTAAATTTAACTATAAAGATCGTACAACGTTTGCGTGTCAATGTATAAAAATTGAGAAATGGGTATGTGCATTCGATTTCGAATTTATCCCCAAGCATGCTTTATGTATAATTCTTATCTTTAAGTCTATTGTTTCTGGCGTTATTTATTATACTGCTTGCAAACTCGATTTTAGTTACGTGTTTTAGTTGCACTCTCTGTGCAACAAGTTGCGAGAATACTATAAATCAAGCCGAAATTAACTAGTACAAATTTGTGTGAAGGAACGTTTTATGGCAGTGTTATTAAGATTACAACAATCTACATTAGCACGTTTCGCTTCAGTTGCGATTGATATGTTTATTTATATTAACTACAGTTGAACCTCGATTATGCATGAATCATTTAACCTATTTGTCTAGTTGTGGACAATTAAGCGTAACATGCATAAATCGAAATATGGCTGATTAACATACAACTTTCCTCGCTTTGCTTGACAGTTCATACTTTGACATCGAAGCGAAGCAGGCATAGGGTATGTCAGAGTGCTCGCTTTGTTTCCCGGGCTTTCTCTGATATTTAATTTTTCGCATTTTGTTATTATACTCTCACAACATGTTGCCACAGAGTATATTAGTTTTGTTCACCTAACGGTTGTTTGTAATACCTAGAACTAATCAATCAATATGAAGAGACGAGTTCACGAGTCCGAGTGACTGTCTGTCCGTCCGTCCGTCCGTGCAAGCGATAACTTGAGTAAAAATTAAGATATTTTGATGAAACTTGGTACACGTGTTCTTTGTCGCCATAAAACGGTTGGTATTGCAGATGGGCGTAATTGGACATCTGCCACGCCCACAAAATGCCATTAATGGAAAACAGATAAAGGGCCATAACTAAACAGCACATTAAGACATAAACGTGTAATTTGGTATACAGGATCCTAGTAGGATGGGGAATCTCTGAGCAAAATTTTTGTAAAATTGTGCATGGTCCCGCCCACCAATAGATTTAATATATATATCTCAGAAACCTTTAAAGCTATATCAATCAAACTTTCTCTAACTAAATTTTTCTAGCATCTCTTCATATACTGAAAAAATTAGTAAAATCGGATAATAACCACGCCCACCACCCATACAAAAGTTATGTTGAAAACTACTAAAACTGCGATAACTCGCTGAAGCAACACGTTAGAAACATTAAATCTATAAAGCAGAAACAATGATACGAAAGAGTTGCATAGGAATCCGTTTAAAATTTTGATGATGGGCATGGCGCTGCCCACTTTTAGGAGAAATCCCATATCTCAAAAACCCCTTAACCGATTTCAACAAAACTGGGTATACGACATTATATTTGCATGTGACGCTGCGAAAATGGACGAAATCGGGTAAATACATCCCATAGCCCCCATATACCTAATATAAGGATTTTCAACTTCCTGTAGACTTTACACCATATATAACGGTCAATATATAGTCATATCTTTGAAATTTAACGAGCGTCTATTTCTGATAACAGTGTGTTCATGTGCTTAAAATTGATAAAATCGGGAAAGCACTTCCCCTAGCCCCCATGTACCTAATATACGGATTGTCAACCTCTGGGTAGACTCTATATCATATATTTCGGTCAATATGTAAGATATCTTAGCAAAATTAAGTGAATGAGTGAACGTGTAATACGGATATACTATATATTCAAGATCCAAGTTCCCATATACTACATATAATGATTTTCGCTAATCTAGCAGACTTCATGCCGAAAATGTCGATCAATGTGTGAGTTACCTTCACAAAAGTGCTTGAAAACATGTTCCCTATTATACTTGAATAATGAAAAGAGTTAATGTGATCAGTTCAGATCTTCCTCTATTCCAAAAATGGCCGAGATAAAAATTCCCGGCTTTTCATGACTGACTTTAAACCGTTTATGTAGGTCAATATGTATGATATTTTAATAAAATTAAGTGGATATATTTTCTTAAACCTAATGTGGTTTCGCGCTAAATATGAAAGAAATCGGTCTAGATCATGGTCTAAGCCGCTTGTTCCTAATATAATGATTTCCTTTTCTCTGGTTGACTTTTTCCTCATGTATCTAATATATTTATTAAACCGTATCGCATATATCATTTTGAGTTAATTTGGTAGATTTTACTATAAATGTCTCTGACACGAAGCACAATATAACAATGAAAGTACATGAGTCTATGGCCTGTAATATAAGTTAATAAGATACCAATTATGACTGCAATCCATTAATGGTTTCGTCGAATAATGAATGTTGAATTCTTCCGCCACGTTTTTTAATATAAAGCACCTGAAAGCATATCCCCGCCTCTGATCCTTGCACATAGCGAGAGTATAAAATGTTCGGTTACACCCGAACTTAGCCCTTTCTTGGTTGTTTTTATCTTATTTTTATCTTAACAAATTCGGTAAACTAAACTTACACACATACAAACTTACAATTGAAAAGTTATAGTAACAAAAGAATTAAGTCCTAAAAAGGGCGACAGCCGCTTCTCAAAGCATAAAAAGTTAAGAGTTGCTCACCATTTTGCTCCGCTTTGCTTTGCTAGGTCACGAAAGCTTTTTATGCGAACGTACTCATACAAATCATACATCGAAATTATCTGTCAAAGCAAAAGTCTGAAGCAATGCTAAGCCATAGTTGTATGTTAATCAGCAAATGGGAAATTCCTTCGTTTGCTTCAGTCAGAAGTATATAAATAATTGACTATTGAACTTTGAGAAGTGCGGTGTTAGTGTTTGATTTAAAATCGCTTCGATTGTAAAAAGGCTAAAAAAATGCTTAGCTATTCAACAAAAAATAAGATATTTAATGAACTTTCTCACAAATAATGAAATTTTCTCACAAAAGTACGGAGTGGGGATACAAACAGTTTATGACATTATAAAAAACAAAGGCAAACTTTTTAAATTTTTGTAAGATGTGTTGTTGGCTTTCCCTATTTCATATTCAGCGCTAAACCATATTATGGTTAAGAAAATACTTAATTACTTGAATTAAAATATTTCTTGAATATCACAATATTAACTTATAGGAACGATTTGAAGTCAGCTGGAAAGTCGGAAATCACTATATTCTAGCTAAGGGAAGGTCTGAATAGATAACACTTACTTTTGGCAATAAACTAAATTATACTAGTGAACATATTTCCATAGAATAACGATAATTACTACATGTGCCAAGTTTTTTTCCCCATATCTTAATTTGTGCTTAAGTTATATACTGTAAAGTGAAAGAATCAGATTAAATTTAAAATTTTGTTATATGAGAAGTAGACGTGATTATGGTCCGATTTCGCCAATTTTCACACTGTACTATAAGGACATAAAAATAATGCTTTGTTAAGTTGAAATTAGTCTAGTCGTTCCTGCGATATGGGATTTCACTTATTCCTATGCATTACTTCCGCACTATCTTTACTGTAAGATTTAACGTTTCTGACGTGTTTCTGAAGCGAGTTAACGGTCTTTTAGTAGGTTTCAACCTAAAGTTTGTATGGGAGGGTGTGGTTATCATCTGATTTTATTCATTTTCACAGTGTAAGGGGAGATTCTAGAAAGGCTTGTTCTGAGCAAGTTTGGTTGATATAGCTTTAAAGATTTGTGAAAAATGTACATTGAACCTATTAGGGGCGGGGACATGCCCACTTTTTAAACATTTTTAAACCACAAATACCCTTCCCTACTGCGATTCAATCTATGAAATTACAGGTTTGTATCTCACTTTCTTGTTTAATTATAGGACTTTACGGGTTTTCGATTAACGGCATTTTGTGAACGTGGTAAAGGTCCAATCACGCCCATCTGCAACACTTAATATTAGTCTAGATAGCTATAGAGTTATTTATATCAAAATGATCAGGATGACGAGACGTGTTCAATTCCGGATGTCAGGCAAGCGAAAACTTGAGTGAAAATTGAGATATGTTGTTGAAGCTTGTTACACGTGTTTCTTTTTACTATGTATTGCAGATAGGCAGTATCGTAGCATTACCACACTTACAAAATTCCGTAATCGAAATATTATAAAAGGCTAAAGCTAAGTCACAAATTAAGACACAAAACTGTAATATGGCACAAAGCATCAATCTAGGGAGGGTCATCGCTGGTTTAAAAACTTTTACAAAGCGTGTGTGTCCCCGCCCCCTAATAATTTTAATGTGCATATCTCACAAACAACTAAACCTATATCAGTGTGAAAATTGGAGGGAAATTAGATGATAGTTATGCTTACCCCATATGTAACGCCTATGTTTAATACTATTACAATATTTCACACCATTTCACACCCAAAACGGTACGGAAGGAAGGGATGCATAGGAATCGATGTAAAAATTGGACAATGAGTGTGGCATCGCCTACCTTTCAATGAAATCCTATATCTCAGGGACTACTATACCAATTTTAACCAAATTCAACGCGTGACAGTATCTTGACGAACTTACTACAGTGTGAAAGAGGTCGAAATAGGACTACAACCACGCTTACTGTCCATGTAACATAACTTTAGGTTCCATCTGATTCTTTCACTCCACAGTACATAAATCAAGCACCAGTAAAGGTATGAGAATAAAACTTTCCAGAAATAGTGCTTTCAAATTATACCATAACTGTTCAAGCCCCCAGATACCGAATATGTGGACCTCAGTGCTTATATCTGCCTTTTTAGCGAAAATATCGGGCAATCAGTGAGATATATTAATATATTAATTTTAATAATTATATATTAATTAATATATTAATATTTTCCTAATAATAATGTGCCCTTATGTCAAAAATGGGTGAAATGTGTTCAATATTCCCCTAGCCCCCATGTGCCTAATATAAGAGTTTCAACCTTTTAGTGGACTTTATATCGTGGTCAATATGTAAACGCTATTCAAATTTTCAGCCGCCTGGCTTGCGTTTTCGCCTTTATAGAAGAAAAACTGTAAAATATGGAGTATTTCATCATTGCTGGCGTCCATATTTGACACGTGCTCAAACAATACTGAGTCAAACAATCACAAAACTGTCTGAGAAGTTTTTTTAGTACGATATCTCATCTCTCTAACGTCAAATAGTGTAACACGATCGCACTTATACAACGCGAGATAATAGTCATCTAATAGAAAAATAATGTATTTATTTTTACTAGACCTAATATGAATTTTTGCTAAGTAGCCAGTAGCTATTTGCTTATTATCTATTATTTCCATCCCTTATAGTATAAATGCTCAAGACCAGCCGCCTGCTTTCGACATTTCTGTATACTACAAGTATTTTGCTAGTTTTGGAGTTTGAATACGTTGAATGTCTTAGAAGAAAGAAAGAAAAAGAAAGAAAGAAAAAGAAAGAAAGAAAAAGAAATAAAGAAAATACACTTAAATTTTCATTATTTATGATTAAATAATTTACCAAAATTGATCTTCAAAAAAAGTTGTACCTTAAATATTTTATGAAAACTTAGTTTTCAAATAATATTTACTTCATTTCATAAATTTTTATTGTGCAAAATTTTTAGAGAATTTATTGTACAATGTTTATTGATGTATTAATATGATTACACTGATATTTGTAATTGTAATCATTTTGCATTCTTAGAAGTGGATAGTTAGTAAATAATTTTTTTGATCCTTTAAAGTTGTCAATAATAATCAATTTCAAAAATTTATGCAGTGAACACACAGGAATTCAGTAATTTGACGACAAACGTGCAAATTAATTCATATCTACTAAAAATAACTACTTTAAATTTCAATACACGTCATTGTTTTGCATTTCTTTATGTTACATTTTAGGAATTCTTGCACAAAAGTGCAATGCTGCAAGTGCTTAAGCAGTGCTTCTCAAAAATGTAAACCCAAGGTTGCTATCTACGTTTTCAAGTGTACTGACTTTAGTAGCCATACGCACACAAAAACTTGTTATAGTAGACGGGGAAAGTAGACCGGCAACTATACTGCAGTAGCCCTACACAGCAAAGGTGTAACATTGCAGATTTTTACCCGGTCAAAAATTTCAAATTCAATCAAACGTGACGATAATGCTAAGCGCCCACCTCAAAACCGTTTCGCAACTCTTAATAGGGAAATTTGGAAGGTACTGGATATACTGGTATATTCTTCCTTATCACAACATACCAAAATTTAACTTTTACCGTAGTTGAATTAGAATTAAATTTTTGAAAATGTACAACCTGCAGAATATACAACTTAACTAATTGTCTCTGCGAAAACCATTGACAGCATTAGATTCTACAATTTTACGTATCATATTTTTATTTATTTTACTTATCATAGACGCAGTAATAAACTTCACAATTGTAGATTAAGTAAATTAGTATTTCAATAAACCTACTACTACTTGCAGTTTTCAACTCAAGTATATTTTAATAAATGTTTATGAACAATAAATAATAACAGTTTTATTGAGCTAACTAGGTGAGAAAGAAATGCTAAAATGCTCTTTTTCTTGGCGTTCTAATAATATTTAAAAATAATTAAATTATTATCATTATTATGAGTTTGATAGAATTTATAATATTATTAATGATACTAACTTAAATAATATGTGGTAATAGCTTAACTTATAGACAATTGTCAGCCGTTAAACAACTTTGGAAAGCTAATTTAATTTTCTTAAATAAGTAAATTCGAGCAAATTAGCTGAATAATAAAAAATATACAGTATTTGAACTGAATTACCGTTTTCAATTAATATTAACTAATATTTGGTTTAAAATGTGACAGTGACAATATGTGACATGCAAGCAAGTGAGAGCATACACATCTCCCTACAAGACTAGCGCTCTGAAAATTCACAAGATTTACTAAAGTGTAAATAAACACATGGGTTTAATATGATTTTTAATATGATTTTGAACCCCGTGTATAAACTAATGCCATACTCTACATAAAATACGAAATGTACTCATGTGGCATTACACCTCGCCGAGGATAAAAGGTATGAGAGACAGAATAGTTCGCCAAGTTTGTTATTTCACTAGTGTAAATGTCAGCAAAACGAAAGAGACGTCGAGAAAAATACGTTGGATTGTGATAGGTCCGAAAAACACTGCCAAACTGCTCGTTGAAAACCATTTTGGTTTGGTTCCTATAATATGAATTATATGTATGTCAAGTGCCATGTTAGAACATTGTTATAATTAGCGTACCTAAGCATATCCCGTTCCGATTGCCATTTTTCTAAACAAATTTGAGCAGGTTCACATTTATAGTCCTGAATTTCTTCTATGAGTTGTGTTAGCATCTGTAGCCAATTTGCATTTCTTTTGAAATTAACATTGTTAAGAGTTTCAATCTCATGCTATTTAAAAGGAGTATTGGCAAATGTCAGCTGTAGCGATGATTCAGAAAAATATAAATTTTATACCGTTAATTCATTTATAATGGCACCAGTTCTCCAGCCATGCTCTAATGTTACATCAGCTAAGTCACTATAGGGATGATCACCAAAATATAATACATTATGGCCACGCCACCCCGTTAAATCTTGTAGTTGTTTTACGGTTCCCTGAAATCGAAACTGTTGTGATGAATTAAATTTTTAATAATTCCCATTTTACCTCATAATATATTCTTCCCTTCTCCAATTTTGAAACCCGATCCCAGACATGTGAATTTGTTGTTTCATCATATAATCGGATGGGACGTGAATCATCTGTGAAAAATCTTGGTTTCCGCGCCTGGACTATTATAACGTCAAAATATTCGCGCCATTTGTCACCGACCAATAAAGTCATTCCACGATTTCTATTCCATAAAATAAATTTAATAATGAAATTTATTATACTATGAATTTTTTACACATATATATGAAATTCTTACACAAATGAAAATGGACTATTTGTTACAAGAAATAATTTTTTGCCCGCATTTGCCAACTTTTTAAAATATTCAGGTAATCGAGAGTTTTTCTCAATATATTCTCCTACACTTTTTATAACGATTTCGTGCATAATCGGATGACATAATTGCACTGATGATTTTATGTCATGAAACAGAATTTCGGGGTTATAGTCTATATGATTTCTTTCAAAATACTCAGCAACATTGCATAAAAGACACATTTCGGGAACTGAGAATAAGTCAGCCAGCTGAACCATTTTCGCCTTGGCATTTGGCTTAAAATCATATAAAACAAAAAGGTTATTTATGTGTTCAGAGATCTTTAATTTTTAGATTTAATTACCTGGTAGTTTTTTAATTGGCCTTCAACATATGCGATCGGTAAAATTCGATTTTTATATAGCTTTAATACTTCTCCATCAGGAATTTTTGTGAGCCCACGATAAACAGACCCCAGCTGTATTTGAAGAAACGAGTCTAATTTTAAGAGCAAACCCTTCTCTATATCATAATGAAGGCCACGTACTGCAAACCGTGGAATGTACTCCAATTTTGATATATTTTCGGGATACTGAAATAATACTATTCCATTTACATATCCATACAACAGCAAGGAAATAAGACTTGCCTTGAATTTTTTAATCAATCTATCGCGGCCTAAATTGTATAGCAAATCGTGTAAGCAAGGCTTATAGCACGCAAGCGTGTAATCATAGTCGAAACCATACACATCCACTTCTTCCAAATCCAGCTCATTGTTAGCAAATACACCACAGGGATTAACATCTTTTGGCAGCTTCTTTGCTTTAAAAAATGCATAAAAATTCGAAATAAATATAATTACACATTATAGACACATAATCGATAACATTATTAAATGACTTCACCATTATTGGTGACTTCGTTTCTCATTGTGTAATATTATTTTCAAAAAACGTTTATTATTTTAATAACAGAAAGCAATTTCAAATTCATAACTTATATTAAAACGTTTAGAAGCATGAAAATTACAAGCATGTGTGCCTTAATAATAAGGTCAAAATGTCGCATATACGGCAATATATTCGAGAACACATTGGCCATTGCCTCAATTAGTTTCATTACTACATTTTGATTCATCTCCCATGTATTTATATTAAAATCAATCTAACTAACACGAAACACTATGTTCAACAAGTGATAACTTTTAGTACAGAAAAATATAATAATAATCGAAATATTCTCGCTTAATTTTTTTGAGACATCATGTATTGACATATGTCATATATAGCCAAATATGCGATCAACTAAAGGGACGAAATTCAAACCCTAATTGTGTATTTATAATATCGCGAGTATATACCGTATACCAAACTATACACTACGGGTGGATATCGACTTCCTGCCGCATGCAACTGAGTTGGCAGTTGCTATTTTGTGTATATTATAGATTACTATGAAGCCAACTGTTACAAAGAAAATATGTATATTTTATTTTTTATTTATTTACGAACGTTTCTAACTGAATAATTTACCAAAATTTATCTTTAAAAAAATCGTTGCTCTTTAATCACTTTATGAACTTTTAAAATAATATTTGCATTCATACTTTTTTGTTTTGAAATGTTTTTGAAAATTTTATATTGTGTATTGATGCTTACAATGATTAAATTAATATTTATAATTGTATTGTTCGTAAATCATTTTTCAGATTCTTTAAAATTGCCAACATTAATCGACATGAAAAACACACATTAACGCACAGAAGTGTATTAATTTCGCGTAGAATGTACCAATTAATTAATCTACTAAACGATTTTAAATTATATGAATGTTATTATTTTCCATTTATTTGTGTTTAATTTTACAATTTATGTACAAAATTTGAGAAATCCTGACAAATACTTTAAACAGTGCTTCCCAAAAATGTAAACTCAGAATTGTTATCTGGGTTTCCAAATATACTGGGTTCAGTAGCCATTCTCAAAACAAAATCTTATTATGGCAACCAACGTAAGTATACCGCAACTATAATTTAGTAAGCTTCCGCAATAGAAGTATAATACATTAGGCATTTCAGGGAAAAATCAACCAGAGGGTCGTAAGTCATCATATTAGGGATATGGGGTTTAGACCATGATCTAGACCGATTTCTTTCATATTCAGCTCTAAACCACATTATGGTTAAGAAAACAAACCCTCTTAATTTCATTAAAATATCACATATATAAACGGTTTCAAGTCAGCTGGAAAGTTGGAAATCGCCATTTCGGGTATATTGAGGCTCTGGAAAGGTCTGAGCTGATCATATTTACTTTTCGCATTAAAGTAAAGAATACTGAATTTTATTAAGATAGCTGAAAATTTTACGGATATATTCGACATATCCGAATACAATCATTATATGTAGAGGGCTGAAGTAATTTGTTTTTGATGGATTTTGAATGATTTCACTGCCGCCAAACTAGGGCATATCTAAGATTGCACTTTCACTTAATATTACCAACAAATCTTAAGTATTGACCGACGTATAAGATATAAAGTCCACTTGAAGTTTGAAAATCCTTATATTAGGTATATGGAGATAGGTGAAGCTTGAAGTCAGACATAGGCACAGAGGTCCACATATCTGAGAGCTTCATCACTTAAGGTCGACTTCTATCATTTTTAAATAAAAAGTGCCATGCTTTAAAGGTAATATTTGTGCAAAGATTTATTTCTATATCTTAATTGGTGCTTCATAATTTGTTAAGTGAAAGAATCAGATGGAATTTAAAATTGTGATATCTGGGAAATGGGCGTGGTTGTATTCCGATTTCGCGCATTTTCAAGCCGTAACAGAAAGATGTGAAGATAATATTATAGATCATAGTTGGTTGATATTGATCAGGTAATTGTTGAAACATGGAGTTTCACCTACAAATGGGCCAGCTCCGCCGTACGATCTTTACTGCCCAATATAATGCCTCTGACGTGATTGCCTTTGCGAATTATTGCACTTTTAGTAGTTTTCTGCATAAGCTTTGTATGGGGGGTGGGCGTGGTTATTATCCTTTTTCATCCGGTTTCACACCGTCTGATGAAACGCTTAATAGAAATGCTTCTATGAAGTTTTTTTAATACAACTTTATTAGCTTGGGATACATCTATACTAACCATCTAGGGAGCGAGGCCACGCAAAGTTTTAAAAAATTTATAAAATTTTCACTTTTAATTTTTCCTTTAACGGCATTTTGTGGGCGTGGAATTAGTCCAATTTCACCGACTGCAATACCAGTCTTCTCTGGGTGCCAAAGACGTACCAAATTTAATCCCCCTTCAATTTTGATACTACAAATTGTTCCTATGTAACAAAAGGAAATCTTGTAGCGTAGTTACAGCACTTTATTTCTTTAACGGCACACCACCCCACTAGGGTGTCAAGAAACCGGTGCACCAAATTTCATAAAGATACCTCAATTATTACTCAAGTTATCGCTTGCACGGATGGACGTACAGACAGACATCGCCCCATATACTACATATAATGATTACCGTTATCCTAGTAGACTTTATGCTAAATACGTCTGACAAATTATGGAAATATGTTCTCGAGCACAGCTTAGTTTAACCAAAAGTAAATGTTATCTGCTCAGACTTTCTCCTAGCTACAATATAGTAATTTCCAACTTCCCAGCTGAATTTAAACCGTTTGTATAGGTAAAAATTTCTGATATTTTAAAGGAATTAAGAATTTTCTTAATGAGTTTCTTCTCTCTGTGGTTAAGCGTTGAATATGAATGAAATCGGTCTAAATCTTCGTCTACACCCATCCCCGTTGCAATCCATTCACAATTTCGCCGAATAACAAATGTTAAATTCTTAGGGAACATATTTATACTCTCGCAACATGTTGCAACAAGTGTATTAGGTTTGTTCACCTAACGGTTGTTTGTAACACCTAAAACTATCAGGATGACGAGACGAGTTGAATTCTGGGTGACTGTCTGTCCGTCCCTCCTTGATAAAACTTGGTATATATATTCCGTGTGACTATAAGAAGACCTATAGCCCATATACCTAGAAGCTATAACTATGCTCCAAATTAAGATACAAACCTGGAATAAGGTACAGAAATGGGTATGCCTCCGCCCCCTAATAATTTTAAAGTACATATCTCACAAACTACTGAAGCTGCATACGCCAAACTTGCTAAGGACAAATCTTTTTAGCACCTCCACCTTAAAAGCCACGCCCACTCCCCATATAATGGTTATGTTGAAAACTACTACAAGTACGATAGATAACTCATACTCATGAATAAATACAGCCAAGATGGTATCTAAGGGCTTGAAAGGAATCGGTGTAAAAATTGGACTTACTTATTTCAATTCAATTTACAAACTTAATTTACAAATTCAAAACTTACTTGTTTTATTTCAATTCAATTTCATTTTTAAGATTTGTTGCTACTCAAGAATTAATTAAGTTTGTTATTGCTTACAAATATTTATTTACTTAAAAAGCAGAAGTAAGAACAAAATTATAGCAAAAATCTTAGCACCAATCGATTACTGCCCTTAATCGGGCGAACGAAGAAGTAAAAGTATTTGCATTTTATAAATTTATATTTTATAAAAAATCAAATATGAATTTAAAAGAATTAATACTGGTTTTATATATGAATGGTAATGTATACTTGTCGGTCTACTAGTCAAGGCTACTATAAAAGTATTTAAAATAACATTTTTGAGAAACACTTTCCCATGTGTGTCAGAGCTCATGAAAATTGTATCATTAGATTTCGTAACTTTGAATTCATTTGCACGTTATTCGTGAAATTACCTTCAATGGTAATTTGAATGAAATGCTTCAGATGCTCAAATTATTTAATGTTGTAATTTTAAGTTATTTGAATGATTATTATACTATTTATTAACCAGCAACAACCAAGGATTTAAGCCAGGGGTTGGCATTTGTGCGAAATTTCTTTTAATCGTAAAATATATAAGATGAGTAAAGTACGAAAATTCTTGTTTCACGAGGGAAAGAAACAAATTTCAAAATGTAAGGTTACGTAGCTATCACTGGATGTCTTTACTTTCGTGCTTACTCACATAGTCGCAGTTCCTCTCATCCCGACCGCTGATTTAGACACTAATATAATACAACAAAATGCCCAGGAAGTCACGACTACCGAAACCCCCAACACATTGAAAGAATTTTCATGAAAATTATTACATACACGCATATGCAACAGAAGATAATTTGAGCACAAACATTTACCCTAACTCTTCCTTCGTATTAAACGCTGAATGAATGAAAGAGACAACAAAGTTTTATGTTTGAACTGCTAAACATATCTGCTTGTGGTAAAACGCATTTATTTAAAAATTATTTGATGATGAATTCATTCTGTTGGAAATTGCAATGGATAATAATAAATTGAGAAGAAAATATAAAATAACTTCACAATGTTTATAATTATGTGGAAATATTATAAAGTGATTGTTGGCTTCTAGTTTGATTTATTTTCTTGCCAAGATTTATTAAATCTGTCTAAAGTGTCACAATCCTACAAAGCAAATCTTGTGCTACCATCGGAATTCATGAAATGTTTTCTGATTTCAACACTTTTTTAAGTTCCATTTATACGGCATAGTTGGAGCTCTGCTTTTGCGGTCCTATACCTTCCCAAATGGAGCGATTTTGATGGAATGAGAGTATTATTTGCTAATAAATTGCTGAATTCCCTCTTTTCATTAACTTTTAGTTTATTTATTCTCGGGAAAATATCTACGCCACATCTGGTACAACTTATGGAGTTAATGTTGTTTACATTTCTTCTTTTTATTATTACAAATAAATCTTTTGTGATATGCTGAAAATTTCGAAGAATTCCTTGGATATACGTTTTTTTCTCAATGAATTAATTTATAACTTAATTTTAAGATAATAGTAATGTTCCTACTAAAGGTTTATAAACTTCTTCAAATGTTGCTAAACTCTCAAAAACAATAATAACAATAAATAGCCCTCTGCAGAGCAATAAAACAATGACATTTATTACTATTTAAAGTCGCTTAGAAGATTTGAATTAATTTGCACGTTCGTCGTGAAATTACAAAAATTTCTGTGCGTTAAATGAATCAGTTTTTCAAGTTGATTAATATTCACAATTTTAAACAATTTTTAAATTTATTTACCAACTATCAATTTATAAGAATGCAGCGATTAGGCACCATTAGTACAATTATAAATATTGGTTTAATCATATTAGTGCATCAAATAGACAATATTAATTCTTAAAAAATATTTCACAACAAAAGCGTGAATGTTAATATTAGTTGACAAATTCATAGTGTTTAAAGAGCAACGATTTTTTTGAATATGAATTTTAGTAATTTATTCAGTTAGAAACCTGTACGGAGGCAGGCACCTAGTCGCAGTGCAGAGGCTTAAATCGCAACGCAATGCGTTCTCTACCAATCAGTGTAAGGGGTGCTGCAAGGTATTTCCCAGAGCAATTACAACAGCCCGATTGTGTACGATGACCAAGAGCTGCCACCTCCTAGTCCAGGGTGTTATACGACTCTTATGAGTGGTCATTGCATGATTTGCAGCGAGGAGGTAAATTCGGTTGTATTCAAACGGACCCTTCCCAACACCGGGCCGCCTTGGAAAGTAACGGTGGCGTTACCGCGTCCTAATAACTTACAAACCAATAAACCAATACAACAACAACAACCAAACACCTACAAATACGAACCCAATGAAAGCAAGACCACCGCAGGGGCCTGAAGCAAGTTCAGTTTCCTGAACGCTGTCATCCGAAATGCGGTCATATTTCGAGGAGCATGTCTTGGACGATGACATGCCCACGGTGAGTCACGCCTCTTCGAAATCTCCTGTACTTTGTGCAGCTGCAGAGATAATAGAGAAAACCCCACGGCAAACCCTTCCAGCAGGTTAAGCTGTTCGGAATCGGATGAGTCAAATCAGAAATGAACCGGGGGCGAGCAAACGAAGAAAAGAAAGAGAGGAGGTAGATACCCTCCATCCGTCTGCTGGCTGCCCCGGTGGCCCTGATAATCCTCGTAGAGGGAATGAGTGGCGTCAGTGTGGAGTGTTATTTGAGACACCTCCAAGTGGGGAAATCCCCTGAGGAGGCTGAGAGGCTTTCTCTGGGCAGGAGTAGGAGGAGGAGGGCAGGAATAGGAGGAGGAGTATCTTCTGCCACTGAGAGGCAAAAAAAGAGCGAATCCCGCGTCCGTGGTTGGTGGATAGAAGTGTGTGCGCATCGTTGCGATTTTTTCCTAATAAATTCTTTTTGCGGTTTCAATTTTCTGCGATATTCGATCGTGTATTTTATTTATATTTTTATATATTATAATTATATGGCACCGTATTGCCTGGCGCGTGTGCTTATTAGTAGCAGTATTTTTGGTTGAAGCAAGTGTTGTGTATCCTTGCATATATTCAGGTGCGTGAGTTCGCTAAGTAACCTTTGTGTATTTCTCTGTACTTGCGTATGAAACGTTAGTGCATTCTTGCGGGAATTCGGTAAATATTGTCTGTATCCGGTAAGTACACTATTGTATATTTTTGAATACACCGTACTTGCGTGGGAAACGTGGGTTGTTGCAGTTGAATCTTCGCACGGTTCCAGTGATTTACCGTGTGGTTAGCATTTCTGTTGGCTGGATCACCAACCAGTGAGTGCTGTGCTGTGCATCTGGTGTTCAATTGGTCAGTGTCAGCGGGATCTGGGCATCAGGGTACCAGCGTCTGTCCTAGGGCTGGAGGTGGTGAATCCCATGGAGACTAACGGTCGTAGCAGTAAGCTTTTCAGCTCACAGTTCGATATGGCAGAGCTCCGCATCGGTCAACTCGCAACCGTTACGGGGACGGCGGTAAATTGAGTGAGCATTTCCAGACCTTGGACTAGAGTTGTGGGTTGTACCCTCGCGAGATTTGAATCGACCGCTTGGGTCGTCGCTAATACTGAGCGGGCCTGCGCTGAGTCATCTTTTCCAGCTTTTCCATCTTTTTCATCTTTCTTGCCTGAACGAGAACTTTCTGCGTCAATAAAACGGCGGTGGACCAGCCTACCTGGGAGAGATTCGAAGACTGAAATGCCTCCCCACGGAGAAGGATTAAATCCCTCGCTGGGAGTGAAGAGTCCAGCGCTTCGACTGCTACGGTGGAAACTTCGTCGGATGAAGAGGGAGTGGGATCACCGGTAGGATCTCCACCGCGGAGGAAGGCGCGTACGGGCTCGCCACTGTTGAAAAAATCCTGTGGGGGGGTGGAAGACGAGAGCGGTAGCGGAAGAGATGACACCGCTTAAAAAGCGGCTGAGCACCCTGTGAAGACGGACCAAGTAAAAGGGACGTCAGCGCCGGTGTTGTTGAGGAGAGCGCAAAGAAGAGTTGCGCTTGCATGGCGGGCGAACAAGGGGGATGTTTGAGTGTGAGCTTAGATCCTTGGTATTCGGGGCGAAAAATTTTGAAGTCGAGGCGCTACTAATGACGGTTATTACCGAGAATGCCCATCTTCGTGGCTAAGTTGACGCCCTTAAAGGGAGTAGTGGGAGGTCCTTTCGCGAGTGGGCCAATGTCAGCGCCATAAACGTTGATGCCGCCCCTCCGGCCCCTGTCCTTACCGGAAGTAGGGCCCCAAGGTTGTGGTCCACGGGGTTCACACGGAGATCTCCCATGAAGAACTCATGGAGGAGATACTCCGGCTGAATATTTAGGATTTCAGCTCTGCAGGCCGTAGATCAGACGTTAGAATGGTCAGTCGTCCCTGGAAGGTGGCCTTTAATAGGACCTTAAACGTAAACCAAGCTACGATTGCGTATACAACTTATGTAACAAATTTGACCAATGCTACCAAATACATTAAACACACAGTACTTCTTAAAAACGTTAACTCAGGATTTTTATTTGTCTTTTCAAGTATATTGGCTTCAGTAGCCATCAATCGAATCGACCCGAATTTTATCCGCACAAGGGCAGTTAAGTAGGAGATCTAACCGTGTTTGGATCGGTAAATAAGATACTAACTTTGTCATCAGAGCAGCACCTAACAGGAGGGCTGCTCTATATCAACATTATTCGTGCTCGCATCGAATCCAAATTTCCGAATTTTTCTGCTGCGTATGCGCTAAAAGGCTTCATCCAAACTCCACCTCCGTCAGGTGTAATAGGGAGTGTACCATAAGTTATGTGGACGCATACTGCTAATGCACCACTGCGAAATAGACCTCTCCGCAAATAGCACCTAGTTCACACACTGCGCCACCACTTCAACCGAATTGGCATCAAAGAACCTCAATGGTCCCCTAAAGCTCAACTAGGTAACATGAATCCCAGTCTGATCAGTACCACAGCCAACCTTCATCCGGCTATAATCCGTGTGCGAGAACCACAACGCAACTGCTAGTACCTCGCACCGTCTGTTCTTTATTGATAGCTGCGGTTCGAGAAACCAAGTTAAAGAGTCGCCCGGATCTTCTGAGGTGTGCAGGTTTCGACATTATTCGTAAAAATTGCGAGCGATATAATGGTGGTGTCCTAGCCTTTATTCTGCATAACACAGTGCTATCTCGTCTTATCGATGGGAACATCGACCATAGGATACTACCCTAGAATGTCAGGACATAGCTGTCCGGTCAGGCAATCCCGAGCTCGAAATTTTTAATATATCGATGCCCCCAGGTTACATGTTTCCCAGCAAGATATCACTCGCACCACCATCTTTGGCATTCCAGCCTGTAAAATAATCGTAGAGGGATGGAGCTGGCGGAACAGATAGACATTTCGACATTCTGCACAAGCACGGCACTTGAAAGTAGCTCGCTTGATATTGCCATCGCTAGTGGTGGTCTGAAAAATAGCATAACCTGGCGACCTATGCTAACTCTCACATCAGATTATCTGTCCGTAATTATTTCTTATCAAGAAACCCCCGCGACTCTATTTCCGTGGACAACCGTATCTTCGTTAACTATTACAGAGATCATTTAGAACACCTTCACCATACTACCCATTTCTACAAACGTAATCGTTGGTGAACGTCGATTCCGCAAGGTAATAACTCCTGCTACCGCTCGTTTCATTCTCGCTGAAAGAATTGCGGATACCCACCTTAATTCCCCAAATGAAGTACAGTTTCAACAAACAAGCAAATCTAACGCCTGGTCGATCCGTGTGATCACCGCGTAAGGGATCTCAATTTGGAAATTCGACAACTGGTAAACCAGCATAAGCGGAAGAAATGGGTAAAGGACTTGAAGTCCTGCAAGCTCTCCGCCGGTGTGAGCATGCTTTCGTCAAATCCCTGTCCAATCCGAGGAGACACGATGACCAGGTCATCACCAGGTTTCACCCGGTGAAATTCAATTCAATTGTCGTGCCTCCTTAGACCCAAAGAAGTGCGCGAGCAATTTATCCTGCACCCTTTGGTGGATAAGGCAAAAATACGTGTTACCCAATGGCTACGCAAAATTAAAAAGACTGCGCACCGACGAGGAGGTTCAGAGTGTCATCAACAAGGCTAAATCATCCAAATCTATCGGCCCAGACAGAATAAACATGTTGATGTTCAAACACCTACGCTCGACCTTAGTAAAATACCTTACGATGGTTCTCAATTTGTCACTGACCACATATACCTTTCTTCATATACCCGCTATGTGGAAAATCGGAAGAGCGATCCCACTATTGAAGTCTGGAAAACCGGACAACTTAGGAAAGTCCCCAATAGTGAAGACACTTGAGGCCTTGCTACTCCCGGCTTTTCCACACCAGCTGAACCTAGCAGAACACCAACACGGTTTCCGAAAAGCGCACAGTACCACCACAGCACAAAGCGTCTTAAACGCCCAGATATATCTTGGCCTCAATCACCCTGTGAGAGGACCATCCTAGTAGCGTTGGACTTGTCAAAAGGTTTTAACGCAGTCAATCACACAACGATCGCACAATCTACGCACCCTCTAGGGGTTAAGAGATGGACCATGAATTACTTGAGCGGTTGTCAATCGTGCGAATTACTTCGAGGCCAAAACTCAAAGCTAAAAAGAGTTAAGCAGGGAGCTCCGCAGGGCGGTGTCCTCCCCTCATTGCTTTTTAATTACTATATTTCGAAATTTCCTCAACCAGCAGAATTAGTTTCCATTACCTCACACGCTGACGATAGCACGATATTGCAATCGGTGTTATTGATCGGGCAATGGAATCGATGACAAATGTTTGAAAGTGAACGCCTGCCTTCACGTCCTTTCTCACTTCTTCACTGCATGGAGCCTATCACTCACCCCTGCCAAATCCACTGCACCGTTCCCACGACAGTCGGGTTTACGTAATCGGAACGGACCCGGATTTTCATCCGACCGAGGACTCAACACGGCAGCATTTCTGAAAATTGTTTGGGAAAATTATATTTACCAACTGCACATAGGACCACAACATTTTTTTTCGATTATATCAAAATTTCGAGTCAATAACCCAAAAATTATGCATGTTACGCTTGATAGTCTGTACTCCTTTACTCCGCGTACGTTTGCGACCATTACCAAGGTACAGAGCTCCAAAAGATTCTCAAAACGCTAGATGGCAGCACCTACTCCGACCTAAACTCCTACCTATCCAGAACTGGGCCTACCGTTAAGTGAGTTCGAGTACAGTTAATCTTGCTTTTACCCCTAAACGGGGTATAGATATTCTACAACAAATTTCGCTGGCAACTCACCAGGAAATCGGCTGACTGGTTATTAACTACGCATCCCCATATGGATGCAGCAGGACGCAGCTGAAGAAGATACAGACTTGCCAGATCACCTCACTCTGGACAATTACGGGATGTCTCTTTGATGTCCTCTTTCGAACATTTACACAATGAGGTCTGCATGCTCCCGTACTTCTATCTCGGCAGTTCCTGCCGGATGCTTTCGCCATTAACACCTTCATTGACTCCCTCCCAATTAATGGCGTCCTTAGAGTCCAAACATCGCAGAACGGCCCGAACTGCCGAGTGAAACCAGAGTGACTATTGCGCAACTTCGTTGCGGATACTGCAACAGGTTGAACTCCTACATATCCATATCCATTCATCCAAATACATATCGACCCCGTCATACCAAACTTATGTCCTCAATACAAAGAGCCTCCACATAAATCTTATCACCTTTTTCCTGTCACATGAATCCAACTCACCTAACACACTTTTCTCTATGGTCCGACCACGTCGAAACAGCTCGTTTCCTGGACCTACTGTTAAGCGACTTCGATGAGAGTAAATTTTGCACTTTCCCCAATCAGCATCTGATCAGATATTCGCTACAACAATAATAATAATAACAAAAATTTTGTTCCAGTATTCAGCGCAACGGTTATCGAGTAGCCTTGCACAATTGGGAACATATATAGTTTTTATAATAAACAATTGGGAATAATAAAAAAGTTAATCTGTAGCCTTACACAACTGGGAAGATAAATCACGTCAAACAGATAAAATCTAAAAAATAAATAAGGTAGCTGGTAATGTTAAAGTTCTTCATACAATGGTATTGTGGCGAACACGAATGCCAGAATCATTGTGCCAACCTACAAGTAACAAATCCTAAATTTTTCACTCATACATATGCAGGCGAAGGCTTTTAGAATGAAAGAATTTACAAAAAGAATAAAATAGAATGAGGGGGGGTAGGGGCAAAAACTAGGCAGTTTATTAGGTTTGCCTCAAATATTCTACTACTAAAACGGCCAAATGCCTCAAAGAAGGCACAAATCTGCAATAAAATGTTGCGATGTTGTGCTAAACAATTTATTACTTTGTACATTTTTGGTTAATTTTCAATTATTTATCTATTATTAAAATTCATAAGAATAAAATTTACCAAGAATTTATTAAAATGTTATTTATTGTACCAAAACATTATGAAAAGTTTCCTATTTTATCTAAAATATTTACCGAACATTTGTTTAACGCCTTGGAAATACTATGTATTAAGTATTGTAAGTAGAAGAAGCCTTCCAAGTTTTCAAATGACATCAATATTAAGCTTTCTTAAGATTTTCCATTAAAAATACACTTTCATAAGAAAAGTTCTTCTTTTGCGGTCTTTTTATTTAAAGCTCTCTGCGGAAAAAGCTCAAACTCGAACAGATGATCTCAGCTGTGTTTAAATATTGAAAACTCTATGATTCTTTGATCACTTGTATGCCTACACAATGGCTAGAATCGACAACTTGCCAGAACCAGCCTGACAGCAAAATTTGTAGTTGCTGGAATGTTCGAGTGACAATATTGCGGCGAAGACGAATACCAAAACAAAACAGAATCGATGATAACTTGCCACAATCAACTAGACAGCGAAACCCGTAGTTGCCAGAATGTTCGAGTGGCGATCTGCTGGGCCGATCTACTATACAAGGGCTGCCGGAGTAGCAGCAGGAACAGTTCTAACTATAGTGTAAACGAGTTTTAAGTAAGAAGTTGCAAATTCGAATGAGTATTAAAGTGTTTAGTTATTTCAATTAGAAATAAAGAAGTGTATAATCATTAAATTTTGACTTTCATTTAACAATCCAGTGATCAAACTCAGTAACTCATCAAAACAGTGAGTAGAGTTTCAACGTAAGCGATTAATCTAGTAAATCCGTTACAGTATTATTCACAGAAAACCCATAATGTGATGTTAATGAGATAGTAGACAAGTGGCAAGTAGACAAGCCATATTCCCAAAATACTGTTTTTTTACAAACATATTTAACTTGACAACCATCCATTCATTACATGGACAAATAGGAAGGACAATTGAATATAAAACATTTCAATGTAATAATTATGCTTAAACTAAAATAATTTATAGAATATATTTACATTTAAATTTTTCCTGTGTCAATTTATAGAGTAATTCGAAGTCGTTAATTGTTTCTGGTTTATAACCTAGTCGTGTTTGAGGTCTAGATGCAGTATCACAAAGCCGACTTTGCGTTGTAACAATATTCCGTGATGAGGAAACACTGGAGGAAGCGCTAATTGCGCGTGCATTAATTAGGTGTTGTGAGTGTACACAGCCATTTTTCCTATTCAATACTCGACATCCATTTTGGGATTGCTGGATACACTCAGCTCTATTGAACTCACTACAAAATACACCAAACTTTAAATTCATTCCATATTTTGCGGTCATAAATTCTCGAAAAATACCACAACGACGTATAATCTTTGAAGTAACTCGCGGCGAAAAGCACAACCAAAGCATAATTAAATTACTTCATATAATAGCGGCGAACTTTTATCGGTGAACTTTTCGCTAATCATATACCAATAGTTTCATTTATTTCAATGCATCTTTAGTTTTTCATAGTTAATAAAAAAAAAACCTGAACGCTGAATGGAGAACAGCAAGTTATGTCAATGTCAAGCGTAACTCCGCGTCTCCACAGGTGATAACTATTGCCAACCTACAATCAATTTATACCTATTGAGGTTGGTAATATTCTTGTGTGGAGATTTGTTATATTGACAAAATCATTTGTGAAATGGCGTCCTCCAGGTGTGAGCTTGTTCATACAAAAAGACAATCCGACTCGTAGTTTGTTGTCAACGGGGCGACGAAGGGCAGACATTTGCTCGTGTTCGGGCAACACGCTCCGTGTTCTTGTTCGTAACAGTTCGTTGCTATGTATAGTTCGGCATTCCTTTTCATTTTGAAATTCTTTCCATGGTTGCAATTGCTCTCGGTTTCAAATGAATATTTAGAATATGGTCGGAAATTTGAATTCCATCATCTCTTTTTTGTTTATAATATGCAAATATGTGCAAATATACAGTGAAAGATATGCTTTATGTGGGTACCTGCCATTGTACAGCCTTACTCCACGGTGTTCTAAAACACAACGGATCAATACAATGCGTTGATCAGCGCCCCGTCAGTAATAGCTTTTGCTAAAACTATCGGTACCGATCGGCATTGTGGAATGGACACAATAACCACCTTGGTAGGGCTCGAGGCTAGAGAAGGGTACTAGGGTACTTCCAGTTGAGTTACCCATTCAACTCCGACTGGTGGTATTTGTAGCTTGAACTACAATACCTCTTTAAGTGTGTGCATAATATATTTAAACTGTTATAAACTTAGTTCAAGCTAAGTAATATAGCACTATGTCTGATATGGCTAAGCCTATTTATAGAGCAACGTCTATTTTAAATGCAGTGCATTTTGTGGATTTTAGTCGCCTCTTACGACAGGCATGCGTTACTGCGGGTTATTCTTATCCCCCGACCCGCAGGGGGGTGCAAATATACATATATAATATGCAAGTATGCATAGAATATAGTAAAATATGGTGAATAAGGATGAAAATTGGCTAAGAAAAAATATTTTTGGATACCACTGAAATAAAGCGTAGAAGAATTTGAGAATATGATATGAAAGGGAATGTAGAAAATTGCCATACTCTAGTTGCCGGTATCGCGTCGCCTGTGTGAATGGGATGGATGAAGCAGAGGAGCGAGCTCTTGAACCGTTTAGAAATTTAGTGAGGATGACAAAAATTTATGAGGAGAATAGGAAAGTAGCAATTCTAGTTTTTTGTACAAGTACATATTTGGAAAAAACAGATTTCATATATTATTTGGTCCTAGACTTTAATAATCTTTACATAGTTTTCCTTTACCACTTTGGGAGTACTAAGTTCAATAATAGAATATGTGCATAGATAAGTACATATGCTAACAATTATCATTACAATATGAACTAAACATATACGTACACATATATTCAATTACTATATTTCAAATGTTAAACTTTTTTTTAGTCCCACTTTTTTAAATTGCAATTTACTCATCAAAAAAAAACGCATCAGGCGTTTTACCTTTCCAATTTTTTCTTAGAAATAAAAATGGAGCTGTTAAACCATAAAAATGAGTTCATTGCCAGCAACAGTAATAATAAAAATTATTTAGACAACTATTGCCTTTTGTTAGCAATATGCGGTCTCTGACGTCAATATAAGCAGCAATAAAGTTATCTAGACAGCACCTATTGTCTGTAGAGATTCCCAGTAAGAAAGAGGAATGGCTGAAAGCGCTCTCTGTTAATACCGCGTTCATACACGAAGACTTTTGTCGCACAGACACGTAGTTTAACGCCAAAGTAGTGACGAGGGGAGACCAAAGGCACCGAGTTGCTCATGGTTGTGCAACACGCTTTGTGTTCTTGTTGGAAACAGTTCGCAGCTGCCTAGTTCCGGATGAACAAACAGTATGTCGAGACTAATATTTTATTGCTATATTTATTAATTTTTTTTATTAATATGTGTATAATATTATATAAATATATTAGAAAGTTTAGTATAATTATAAAGCTATAAGTATAATTATAAGCTTTGTATTAATGCCTGTTTTTAACTATGATAAATTAATATATATACGCTAAAGAAAAATGGTAGGAGCAAATGAGAAACCATGTAAGATAATGGGAACCAAAAAATCGAATTCCTCGAAACTGATTACTCGTTTTATAGTCCTTCATATTGAAATTTCGTAGTAACATAATAATATTGAGTATTCAAGATAGGCGTATGAAAATTTCCTTTGGCATTTGTTTCTGGTGGGTTATATCTGGTGGTCTAATTCCATATTCTACTCATCCATACCATAGTCATGATGAGCATCACTCTCATGAAGAAGTTCATAGACACAGTCATTACAGCATTATTCTAGAATTGGTCCATGGGTGTTGGGTGGAATTAAAGCAACTATATAAAAAATTTTAAATCTTTTAAAATATAATGAACATGGACGCAACCATAATCATTCACAAACAAAAAATCAAGTCCGAAACATAAATAAACTAATCCACACCCTGATGCTACAAAGTCAGAAAATCGAAAAGCTGTATGGTAGTATGTAAATGATAGCAAAACTAACGAGGTATATTTTTATCGCCACGTAAAAATTTTAAAATCTATTTATAAGAAAAACAGTTTCTTTAAAATATTTCAAATAATGGCATTGCAAATAATCGTAGACCGTTAAATTTCTTGAATCTGAAATTTTTTCTTAAAATAAATAGTATTGCTGAGTTTTGTACACGTTATATTTATGTATATCAATTTATTCACAGCGCTTGATCGATAACGGGCAGTGATTATTTACGACGGTATTCAACTATGTTGACGTAGGACGATGTAATTATAGTACGATGTAATTCAAAAGAGTATAAAAGATTTTATTTCTTTAAGGCAGTAATCGGCTTGTTCAGCCGCCACCAAATTTCTACGCATCTTGCCAATGCGTCAAGGGAGCTAGCTTCTTTGATTTCTGCTATTAAAACTTCTCGAAAGTTAATTAAATCTAAATTGGATTGCAATACGCCTTCTTGTCCAGAATCATTAATTTTTTCACCTATTTAACAAATTCAAAAATTACAAAAATTAATTTATTTTGTTATATTTTAACTGCACTTTTTGTACATGCACTGAAATATTGCATTTCCCACACTATCAGGAGTTACGAAACTACGCACGTACTGAATTATTGAAAACGAAACTATGTAATAATATAGAGTAATTTTTAATTTTTCATATATAAAGTTTTTTTTTTAATAAAATATAAATTTTTCTTCGCTATGTGCGAATCTTATCTATAAATCTTAAATAAAATTTATGATTCAGGTTTCATTATGATTAAATTTATAATTAAATTAAAGTAAACATCAGTTATCTGAAAATGTTTATATTTATCTTAGAAGGATAAATTCGATTTATTGTTCATATGAATTTTTATTGAATTTATAGTTTATCCACGAACAAGTTAAGTAAAACTCTTCAAAAAATTAATTAATAATATATATAATAAATGATGATATAATTTAATTATTTGTTAATACCAAAAAACATTATTCTACTACCAAAATTTCGCATGGTTATAAACAAAATAATGGCGTTTTTGATTCTGCGTAACCCACTTTGATGAATATGTACTACCGCCACCCTGACTCACCACAGGCGGCCATGTTTGTTTTGCTGTCAAAAGTGCATACTGGGGGTGAAAATTGGGACTTTCCATACTTACGCACACCACGCTTCTTATAATTAATAATTCTTTGTTCCACGATAGATTATGTATTTAACCGAGTTTTGCAGGAAAATATTCGTTACAAAATAGTATTGAAATTTTTAAGTGCTAAAAGTTCCGTATTATATTATAAATTGTATTTGCCAACGACAAATACTTGAAGTTTTAGAAATGTCTTCCGGTGCCGGTATAAGTGATGGATTGTCCGGACAGAATATACAGCTTGCAACTTTACGAAGTTTAGATGACTTTATATTGGGGTCTGCCCGTTTTCAAATACCAAATCTAAAAGATGTGGAGAAGTGGGGCAATCGTGTTGTAAAAAATTTACTGTATTATCAAACAAATTATTTTCTCCTGTTTTTGGGGATTTATGGTTTCATGATTGTAATAAACCCTCAGAAAATAGTTTGGGGAGTGACCGTACAAGGGCTGATAGTGATGGTATTGTTTCAATTTTTTTTAAGGAAGCCAAACTCAAAATTCAAGATTGTCAATTGGTCAAATAATGCCCAAGAAAACAAACAGCAGAAATGGTATTTTTTAGCCGGTGTAATTTTTTGTGGTTATCTCATTCTGCACTGGTTAAATGCAATTTTATTGTCGAGTTTTGCTCTACTTTTCCCCATATCGTGTAAGTATAATTTAGTTATTGAGAAGAATGTAGTACATCAGTAATTTTGTTGGATATTCTCTTATACGTTAAAAGTAATTACGAATTAAATATCTACAGTTTTTATTTATTTATTTTTAATATAGTGACGTTCATACATGCTTCATTACGGTTGAGGAATATTAAAAACAAGGTGGTAAATACAATGGAAAGCTTCAATCCTTCAACACCAATGGGAGTATTTTTAGAACTGTTGAATATTACGATGGAAAATTAAATATGTGAATCTTCAGTCGTTAAAAAATTTTATGTAAAAATTCCAAATATGCCCTAAAAATTTTATAGCTGTAAAATATATTTTATATACTCGACTTAGGCATGTGATTTGGACATTTGATACATATGTATGTAATTGAAACAAAATTCTTTGATACGAAATGTATTTTATATTACAGCTGTTACTTAATATTTGTTTTTATCTGGAAAGGAAGAAAGGAAGAAAGGAAGAAAGGAAGAAAGGAAGAAAGGAAGAAAGGAAGAAAGGAAGAAAGGAAGAAAGGAAGAAAGGAAGAAAGAAAGAAAGGAAGAAAGGAAGAAAGGAAGAAAGGAAGAAAGGAAGAAAGAAAGAAAGGAAGAAAGGAAGAAAGGAAGAAAGAAAGGAAGAAAGGAAGAAAGAAAGGAAGAAAGGAAGAAAGAAAGGAAGAAAGAGAAAAGGGTTATTTTTTTGGCGCCCTATTACCTGTCGAAACTCCAGGAGAGTATTTAGAGTAAGAGAAGTATTGTGTTCTTCCACCTCAGTTATTTATTAAAACCTTTCCAGGTTATAATTTGTTGATATGTTATTCTGCCTTATATATCAAAAGGGTACTTTAAACCAAATAAAAAAAACAAAAGCCCAGAGTGAAAAGAAAAACACTGCACTTCGCACAGTGACAGCTCACCACCTGTGTAACAGGGACAGCATGCTTCATAGTAAGACGCACAGCGAACGCCTTTCTGCTTTGACGTTTCAGAATGCATCGATTATACTATCCGCGCATGCCACCTATAGTTCTTCTTCTAGTTGGCTTCTGTTTCTGTTGTATATAGTATATAGTAATATATACATAGATCGGCTTTTGATGATGATGTTTTTCTCCATGATTTTATTATTAATTTGTGAAGTAAAGTGAATTATGGTGAAGTTATTATTAGTATTGAATTATTGGTCACTCTATGCAATGGTTCACTCTATGCACCCAATTAATTAATAACCAACAGTGAAGTTGCACCTTAACGGATCTTATTGTTGTTGTGGCAGCGAATATCTAGACCCTGTTTGAAGGAAATCGCAACGTTAACTGTTATTAACTGTCCTCGAAGTCAGTTCCCCTGCGTCAGACCGCAATACCTGCAGATGCAATGCAGATGCAATGTGTCATTTCCCGACGTGTTCCAGCCTACGTACCTCACGCGGTCCAAGAAATCAAGCTAAACAGATTTTCAGATCTGAGATGTGCAGGTTTCAACATTATACGTAAAGATCGCGAACGAGATAATGATGGTGGAGTACCCTTCATTTTACACAACACAGTGCAATTTCGTCTTATCGACGGAGATATCGAGAGCAGGGATACTACCTTAGAATGTCAGGGCACAGCTATCCTGTCTGGCAACGTCGAGCTCTATACATATTTGATACATAAATCCAACCCAGTTACATGTTGCCCAACGAGATATGACCCGAACATAGGTACGGTAGGTAGCCTGTCAAACGGTCGTAGAAGGACGGAGCTGGCGGCACAGATAGACGATTCGACATTCTGCATAATGAACGACGAAACCCTCACCAGAATTATGGGCACCTGTAATAGCTCACCCGACATTACAATCGCCAGTGGTGGCCTGCTAAACACCATAACCTGGAGAATTATGCAAACTCTTGCATCGACCACCTGTTCATAATTATCACTATCGAAAAACCCCCGGCTTTGTTTCTGTGGACAACCCCTTCGTTAACTTAAGGAAGCTAACTGGGACCCATCCCTAGGGACGTAATTGTTGGCGAACTTCGATTCCGCAAGGCGGTAGCTCTAGCAAACGAGCGCGACCCCTTACCCCAGGTCGATCCCTGGGGTCCCGCATAAGGAAACTCAATTTGGAGGTTCGATAACTGGTAAATCAACATAAGCGGACGAAATGGATAGAGCACCTGAAGTCCTGCAACCTCTCCGCCGGTGTGAGCAAGCTCTGGAGTACTGTCAAATCACTGTCCAACCCGAGGAGATACAACGACCAAGTCGAAATTCAATTCGACGATAACGTCTTCTCGAACCCGAGGAAGTGCGCGAACCTTTTAGGTGACAATTTATGCTGCACCCTTCTGTAGACAGGGCCAAAAAACGTGTTACCAGACGGCTGCGCAAAATTCAAAAGACTGAACCGACGAGGAGGTTCAGTGTGTCATCAAAAAGGCCAAATCATCCAAATCCATTCGCCCAGACGGTATAAACGTGTTGATGTTAAAACACCTATGCTCAACGGGAGTAAAATACCTTACAAAGGTTCTCAATTTGTCACTGATCACTCTTCATATTAGAAGAAAGAAAGTTAGATAGAAAGAAGGAAAGAATGAATGAAAGAAAGAAAGAAAGAAAGAAGAGAAGACTGAAAGAAAGAAAGAAAGAATGAAAGAGAAAAAGAAAGAAAGCGGGAAAGAAAGAAAGAAAGAAAGAAAGAAGGAAAGAAATTAAAAACGAATGAGGGAAAGAAAGAATGAAAGAGAAAGAAAGAAATAATGAAGGAGAGAAAGAGAGAAAGAAAGAATGAAAGAAAGAAATAAAAAAGGAAGATACAATGACAGAATGAAAGAAGGAAGGAGTGAAAGAATGAAAGAAAGAAAGAAAGAAAGAATAAAAGAAAGAAAGAAATAATGAAAGAAAGAAAGAATGGAAGAACGGAAAAATGGAAGAGTGGAAAAATGAAATAATGAAATAATGAAAGAAAGAAAGAATGGAAGAAAGAATAAAAGAAAGAAAGAAATAATGAAAGAACGGAAGAGTGGAAAAATGAAATAATGAAATAATGAAAGAAAGACAGAATGGAAGAATGAAAGAAAGAAAAATGAACGAACATAAGAAAGAAAGAAAGAAAGAAAGAATGAAAGAGAGAAAGAAAGAAATATTGAAAGAATGAAAGAGAGAAAGAAAGAAATATTGAAAGAAAGAATGAAAGAATGAAAGAAAGAAGGAAAGAATTAAGGAAAGAAAGAAAGAATGAAAGAAAGAAATAAAAAAAGAAGGAAAGAATGAAAGTGTGAAAGAGAGAAAGAAAGAATGAAGTAAAGAAAGAATATAAGACAGAAAGAGAGAATGAAAGAAAGGAAGGAAGAAAGAACGAAAAAAAGAAAAAAAAGAAAGAAAGAAAGAAACAATGAAAGAAAGAAACTATGAATGAAAGAATGAGAGTCAGAAAGAGAGAAAGAAACTGAGTTCAATCATTGGTTTGTTTAATTAAAGTCACATTTCAATGGCTACACACTTTTCTTTATTTCATATTCAATAACTTAACACTTTGTTACTCGTTATTCGAGTTTATTTATAATTCACCTTCACTTTACTTGGGAACACTCTTATTCGAACTGTATCTGCTGCCACTCCGGCAGCCCTTATATAGTAGATCGTTACCAACAGATAGTCACTCGAACATTCTGGCAACTACTAGTTTCGATGTCTCGTAGATTCTAGCAAGTTATCGTCGATTCTGGAACTTGTGTTCACCACAATACAATAGGCAAGATTGGACCTGAATATCAGCAAGTCGGAACTATCCGAAATATTAACAAATTTAGATGAGAATATTAAAATTAGCGTAATGCGGTTTGATGTACGAAATGGATGAAATCGCTCATATAATGAGTTATACAGTCATATTAGCTGACCCGATAAGTTGTTTTGACATATAAATAATTTCTAGTGAATATTTTGGTAGTTAAATATAAAATAAGTAACTTAATGTAAATATTTGGGGATGGATAGGTGAAAGCCGATATAATTGGAAATTCAGCACGCTTGAATTCAATTGGCACTTCTGTGGGAATTATTAGGATTCCTGCAGCAATGCATTTTCCACTCGGAATTTGCCGGGATTCCACTCGAACATTGCTGGGTTCAAATTCCGAAGTAAAATAACCGGAGGTCCACTTTTCATTTGTAGGTGTTGCGGTGACATGGTTCGTAAATCTAATGAGTTCAAAAATTCTCTTGGGTAATATACAGCTTCGTTGGCATCGCAAACTCTATCAAACAGTTCGTAAGACTGTTGTATTTTGAAATTTAAATCGCTGACGCCCACATTTTTTGCTGCCATAATAACTGTTTCTTATGTTTTTATAAAATTTTTATATTTATCTATTCAGTGTTCTGTTCAACGCCTCAATCGAATGGTTGTGTGCTAAAGGGCCCCATCCCAGATGATAATTTTACCTTGTTTCAGCACTTTATCTATGGACGACTGTTTTTTTTTTATGATGCACACTGCGTTTATTTATTTTGAATATTTACGGGCAGCTTAAATGCCGTATGTGCTGCCTCCATCCGAAACAGTAGCTGCAATGCCAATGATGCAATGGCCAACGCGATGCCACTATTTGACCGTATTTCGGCAAGAATAGAGAAATGAGAAATGTTTTGTCAGTTTCACCTGGAGCATCAAAATAAAAAAAAAAAAGAATCCACCTTACATATTGGAACGGATTTACTAAATTAATCGTTCACGTTGAAACTCTACCCTGAGTTCGATCACTGAATTGTTCAATTAAAGTCACAATTTAATGGCTATACACTTTTCTTTATTTCTTATTTAGTAACACTTTGTTGCTCGGTATTCGAACTTACTTATTCACTTGCACTTTATTTGGCAACACTCTTATTCGAACTGGGTCCTGCTCCCACTCCGGCAGCCTTATATAGTAGATCGTTGCTGAGAGATCGTCACTCGAACATTCTGGCATTACTAGTTTCGATGTCTCGTAGGTTCTGGTAAGTTATCGTCGATTCTGGCATTCGTGTTCGCCACAGTGCCTTCCACCTAAGTCTGATCGTTCCACTTAGATATATTTGCGGTAACAAATGCCGCAACCCGTTCTAAATGAACTACCTTCATTTTATTCCTATTTCATCCAATGGTCTGTATGCGATATATGTCATCGCTGGGTTAATAACTTGGTATGGTCCTTCCCAACTACACTGTAATTAAGGAGATAAGCTTTTCTTCCGTTGTGGGTTATATAACAACACCAAATCTCCTTCATCAAACCCCTCGGAGTTCATTGCCTTCACCATAGTTCGAATTTCTCTCATCTCGTCTTCTAGGAAAATGTTGGTTTCCTTGGCATTCCTTCCACCATTGGGGTTAATTCCGAACTTCAAATCAATCGGTTACCGACGGTCATTTTCAAAAATTACCCTTGCTGGAGTCTGCCCCTTGTGTCATATATAGCAGACCGATAAGCCATCAGGAACAAGGAGATATCAGAATCCTAATCTTTCTGATACTTGACTACCACCTTCCTCAAATGTTCTTCTAAAGTTCGACTGAATCGTTCTACCATGACATCGCACTGCGGATGTAATGCAGTTGTACGTATTTTTCAGATAACCAGTTTTGGACACATCGCCTGAATTAGCGCCGATTCGAATTATAAGAGCTCGGGAGCTTTGTCCATCTCCGTTTTCCCAAACTCGATGCAAGCAGCCAAACACCAACTTTAAACTGTTCCACTGTACCCAATATGCTTTTGCGACTGGACTTTTAGCAGCTATTTCTTCTCTCGTTGGACGTCTGTTCAGTTTCATTCCACGCATTATAAGTTTCAGATCTGGGTCTTTCTCTTGAAAATTTCGTAGTTATTTCTGGTCCCAGTCTTCTGTCGGTGTCATTATCATTAATCGGACATCTATAATGTCTTCCTTGACCTCAGCTTTTGAGCTTCCACAAAATAGTGAATACTAGAGAGCGTCGTGTAAACGGGCGTATTATATCTTCAAATTACGATTTCTCGCTTAGCCGGACAATAGCCTGATTGTTACGCTACTTTTGCATGTGTGATTTGAAGAGTTTCAATAATTCATTGTGCTCATTTAATAGATTGTCTAGCTCGCCGACAATGCGCTTGGCCTAAGATGGTTTGCGTTGACCCTTTTTTTGATACACTGGGCCTTTACTTTTGAATGTTGAATTATATTGCGGACCATTTGATGCATTATTGTGAATTTCTGTTGCTATCCGAACGATTTAATTTGGAAGCATGAAATGAATTTGAGAATGGATTTCACGAACAGGTTTAAATCTGGATCCGTACCCATCACAAAGCCGTTCAGTGGTTCAGGTGGTGCTTCAATTTCTGTTGGTTACATTTTTCCTGACGCGCAACACATCCCGCCTCTATAATTTGTAAATTAAAAGGCAGGGCAATGGGGATATTCCTTGTCCATAGCACCAATCGTCACTCTTGACCTAGCGTAATATTCAATATTTGGCTCATTCTAGAATATTAAACAAAGGTACGCATCTGATGGAAATACTAGATATACTCTTTCGCTTTGTCGGACATATGCTCTGCGTGTGTTAACTACGAACCCATACATATCGTCTTTGTTGATTTCTTTCAGGTCGTGCCTCTTGTGTTTGTGATTCATACAATTTCGCCATGTTCACAATCACATTTGCACTATGCGTGAATTTGTGAATATGTTCGTTTGTTCTTTATGCTCTCCTTTCGCATGTTTTGTATACGTTCGACAGCCCAAATTGGACTCTTCTTCTCTTTCTCTTTGCATTGTGCACTGTATATCACACACACAAAAAATTAAGTAGTTAATTATGAACAAGTAAGGAAGAGCTAAGTTCGGGTCTAACCGAACATTTTATACTCTTGCAATGTGCAAGTATCAAAAGCGGAGAAATGCTTTCAGGTTTTGGAAGAACTTTATATTAAAATATATAGCGTAAGAATTCAACACCTATTATTCGACGAAATTGTGAATGGATTGCAATCATATTTGGCATCATTACTTCAGGCCTTATACTCATAAAATCAATGTAACTAAGCCAAATCATCAATATTCACGATATTAGTGATGTGGAAAGGTATAACAGCCATAATTTTCTATCGAATGATTACCGAATGACATAATATTATTCGAAATATTCTTATTTAATTTTGTTGAGACATCTTCTATGGAGATATTTACGATATAAACTCAACCAAAGGAACGAAATTTAGTATATTGTGTAGATGAGGAATAAGTCAAGAAGAGAGACGTAAGTCATTATCTTAGTGGTATGGAGTTTAGACCAAGGTCCAGCCGATTTCGTTCATATTCGGCGCTGAACCACATTATGGTTAAGAAAACACTTAACTCCTTAAATATGTAAACTATTTAAGGACAGCTGAAAGGTTGGAAAGCACAATATCGAGAACTTTGTGTCTAGGGGAAGGTCTGAGCAGATAACATTTAATTTTTTCATTAAACTAAGGTATGCCCGAGAACACATTTCTAGTCCATATTGATTAACTCAAATTTGCAACGACATATTCGGCATAGAGTCCATTAGAATAACGATAATCATTATTTGTAATATATGGAGGCTCATTATATGTACTATATTGAATATATGAATTTCACTGACTTTTACAACCTATCTATAGCACATTCAAGATTATAGTCAACTAATTTTATTTTGCTAAGATATCTTAATTATTGACATCTGTACACGGAATTTTGAAAATTCCGAAAGTAGGCATAGGAGGGTTAAGGGAAGTATTGGCCCGATCTTATAAATTTTTAGCATCAGGATACATTATTATTATCAGGAAAAGACGTTTTCTGAATTTTAGTAAGATATCTCGCAGATTGGCCAAAATATAAATAAGTCCAGGGGAATTTTTAAAATTATCGTATTACCTATATCGGGGCAAGGGAAGTATTGGCTCGATCTTAATAACTTTTGGTATTAGGACACATTATTACCAGACGTTATTTGAATTTTATTAAGATAACTTACATATTAACAGATATACACAGTATAAAGTCAGCCGAAAGTTCGAACATTTTTATGTTATGTATATGGCAGTTAAGGGAAGTACGTGGTGTGTCCAAAAAATATTGAGATGTTATTCGACTGTGTTCTTCGGCTTTAATGGTATAGCGGATCATGAATTTTTGGCTCAAGGTCAAACGGTCAATAAGGAGTACTACCTACAAGTTCAAGGCGGTTTGCGTGAAGCCATGCTAAAAAAGCCCAGATTTGTGGAGAAACAGTTAATGGCTTTTGCTCACTTTTGCTCAATTCTGCTCACACTTGGTTCCTTGTTCTTGAATTCTTGGCCAAACACAATACTTTAACGATGCCTCAACCTCCATATTCGCCAGACATGGTTCCGTGTGACTTTTTCCTATTCCAAAAATTAAGAGAACCCTAAAGGACCGTCGTTTTACTAGTTTAGATGACATTAAAAGTGCATCGCTGAAAGAGCTAACGGCTATTCCAAAAATCGAGCTTGAGAAGTGTTTCGATGATTGGAAGAAGCGCTGGCATAAGTGCATAATATCGAATGGAGAATATTTTGAAGGCGGCAACATTAATGTAGATGTAGAACAAACATTTTTTTCAAAAAAAAAAAAAAAAATTCCTGCTATTTTTTGAACACATCACGTATTAACCATTTCGTCCATTCGTCCATTTTCATACTGCAATATAAAGATATCAGAGTAATGTCATGCACCAAAATTTCTTGAAATTGGTTAAGTCGTTCCTGAGATACGGAATTTCTTTGAAAAGTGGGCGGTTTAAAAGCTTGAGGGGTATTAGGCTTTGGCGGTTTCTGATATAAATACTTAAGCCTATTGGGAGCAAAGCCACGCTCTCTTAAAATTTTTTTTTTATCTACAAATGCTTATCTTTACTACAATTCTCTGTACCAAATTACACGTGTGAATCTTGATTTGTTCCTTAATTAGAGCACTTTATTGTGTTTCGTTTAACGGTAATACCAACCTCCTTAAAGTGCCAATGTTTACAAAGATTTATCAAGTTGTCCCAAAATTTACTCAAGTTATCGTTCACTCGGACGGACGGGCAGACAGACAGTCACCCGGAATTCAACTCCTCTCGTCGTCCCGATCTTTTATAAACATGTAACTCTATATCTATCTCGAGTAGTTTTAGTTGCTACAAACAACCTTTAGGTGACCAAATTATTATACTCTGTTGCAACATGTTGCGATAATCTAGAAATTATAAATATAATTTCCAAAGATATGATCGGATTACACGCCAAATATAATAACAGAAATGCTGCGCCACTTTGGAAATCAAACTCCGAACAATAATCACTAAGGGAACTTGTCTAACAAAAAGCATGATAGATCGTGGTTATAATGTTCGTTCGAATCAAGTGATAACTCACTTGAAGAATGTTAACGGGGAACCAAAACCTGTGCCAATGAAGGTTGATGTGAATCAAGTCGGAAATTTTCAGTCTCAAATCGAATTACCTATAACAAAATTATGCTTCGGCATTGTGAGTGTCAATTGTTTAATAGATACTGAAGCTAACAATATTATTTGATTTGTGAGATAAACCTTTCGATTACATTATAGGAAATAATTTATTAATGCCTAACAAAGCAGTTATTGATTCATTCAATAACATTTCAGAAAATTACAGATTATTTTTTGACACGGAATGTGGAACCACCATTTACGTATGACGAAATTAATTGTTTCGAAGCTCAATCTTTTGGTACAAAAAGTTATAAAATGAGTTATTTAAAATCAGAAGGCACTAGACTTGAAGTTTATCTCAAAATAAGTAAGAAATTATTTTATAAAAGAGGTCAAACCCCAACATCTACTTATTGTGAGTATCATAAAATAATAACGAATTCGAGAAAAGCAATTTATCCGATATCGATATCTACAAATTCTAGAGAAAGAAATAGAGAGGCAAATAGACGGAATAACAATAGGGAATAATTATGCCGAGTACATTCTATTATATTTCACCTTTATGGAGAGAATCTAAAAAATCTAAGGACAATGAAAATAAATGGAGAATTGTGACAGATTATAGGAACTTAAATAGCTTTACGGCGGATCATATATTGCCAATGCCCAATATTGAATCGTTATTCGATAAAGTTGGACGTGCTAATTACTTTTCAAAATGGGATTTAGACAAATGGTTCCGTCAGATTTTAATGGATGAGAATGATATTGAGAAAACCATGTTTTCTACTCCTAGAGGTCATTTCGAGTTCATTCAAATGCCTTTCGGGCTTAAGAATGCTCCGGCTACATTTCAGCGAATGATGAATTTTATTTTCCGCGATTTTATAAATAAATTCTGTGTGATATACATAGATAAAGTTTTAGTTTTTCAATATCATTAAGCGATAATATTCCAGAAATTAAATGGATATAATTTAAAGGTTCAACTAAATAAATGCCAGTTTTATACAAAGAACCTGAATGTCACATTATAACGATGGAAGGCATTAAGTCGAATCCTTCAAAGATAAAGTCTGTTAAGAATTTGAGTTTGCTATAGAATGTAAATGAATGTAGATATTTTTCTGACTGACAGGATGTTATCGTAATTTCATAAAGAATTTTTCTACGATGGGTTGGCAATTACAAAGTATTTCACGAAAGATGAAAATTTAAAAAAACTTTAAAGAAGATAAGGATTACATAAAAGCGTTTAGTAAACTGAAGGCTTTTATTAGAGTATATCCGATTTTGAGTCTCCCAAATTTTAGTAAAAAGTTCGTAAGTAAGTAGTAAGGAGAATTTTAAAGGGCCAAATGATTCGAATTTGAAGTCTCTTTTCCGAGTTTCCGATGAACAAATGATGAGTGATGAATCTCTTGCTTCAGATATTGTAACTATCTCACGGTAACCAAGAAAATATAAGCAAACATTTTCCAATAAGCGTACTAAAATATAAACACATTGCAAATAAATATTAAACTCGCATTCGAATGTGAGTCAACCAAAAGCCAAATATAAAATTATATATCTCCAGGAATCATATTTGAAGAGTGACCACTATTTAAATGATACATTCCGGAAATATTTGGAACAAGGTATAGTTGGTATATATTCAGAGTTGGAAAAATCTAAATATAACATCGTAATCGTCAAGGAATTTTAGAAAACTTAAAATAAGGAAATTAAAAAATTATACTTTTATCCAAATTTTATAAAAAGTGTTAATAGGTGCAGGAAATAAGTACGATAAAAAACCTATATGAAAATATTATAATACACCGAAACCCCAATGAAACCAAATATGATTCCTCATATGGATATTTTCCAAATTCACAGAACTGTTAATAAGTTAGACGATAAAAATATGATGACAGTTGAAAGGAAACTATAGGAAAGAAAAGAATTTTTGGGAATACCAAAACTTTTGGCATTGGAAAATGAATTCAGTAATTCTCTCACCGAGGTGTTTTGCAATGAGCACAAGATTAAACCACATTTTACTAATCCTTGTTCTCATATTGGTAATTCGGTCTTGAAAGATTTCATTTATCTCTTAGAACATGTTAGAGTTAAAAAAAAGAAGGAAATATAGATATGGAGGAGGTAGTTATTAGAGCGGTTTGTTTCTATAACAATACAATTCATTCAACTATTAAAATTAGACTCCTGAGCTTTCTTAACCATATAGATGTTGAGGATAAGGTTGGAGAGAAAATGCAAAAGATAAAAAGGCAAGCTATTAATAGAATAAATTCCAAACGGGAAGCCATTCCTGCTTTCAGTAAGCCCAATTTAAGTATCAAAAATCCGAAAGAATTAATTAATAAAACTGATAAAAGATACAATAAATATAGATAAAAGATACAATCACAAATCCTAATAAAGTATATATAGATAAGTTTAAAAGACCAATGAAATTATTTACAGGATAATTTTTTGCTACTGCTAACAATCCTGTAACTGATTAATCCAATATTGGGAATGCTTCAAATACAACATATACAGGACAATAATGGAGTCATTAAAAAACGCTAAAAGGGAGCACATTTAGTAACTGAATCTGCTTTGACAATGTACAATATATAATTGATCCCCAAGATATCATAAAGCTTTTTAGTGGCATGATGATAGAGTTTGGAGCTTTGCATTATGATCATAAAGTACTCCTTCTTTCACACGTTAAGTTGTCAAAAAGTAAAGCTATTCGATTATTTCTAAGCACAGAATTAAGCGTGGCCTTATAGATATCATAAGTCCAACATGATACTTTCTATTTTAAACAATGAAGGATAAATGCAGGATTGGAATTTGTAAATCATCTAAATACATTAAGTGACGGTCTACACAATTCGATTACGGCAATAAACCAACAAATCAAGATTAATAACCATTTTAATCAAAAATGTATGAGTTTTAAGAAAACCATAATCATAGATCGCTATCAAATGTTAAACCAATGTTAAACCTGTATGGATTAAAATGTTCGTAATCTTGTTTTGCAAAACTCATATCATGAGCAATTGCTCAAATTAAATATATTAACTGGTATAATTCACCTTGGAATACTTACTTATAACATTATATTATATAATAGGTGTTATTGAAAATAAAATCAATTTACTTATTTGTTGAACCTTAAATATAATCCCAAAATTTTTTTTACTATTTTGTAACGATTTTGCAACTAAAATGTTAATTCCTATTCCCAATAATTGTTTTAAAGAAATAAATAAAGAAAAAGAAGTAAATCAAACGTATACCTATACCTTTGAAGAAAAGAAAAATTTTTATGAATTAGGATTGTCCAAACATTGCAGTATTCTTAGAAACTGTAAATACATTACCAATAATCTTACGCAAATTATAAATACTGACAAAGATTTGATGATTTAAAAAATTAAAAAAAAATTAAAATTAAATCGACATTGTGACGCTGGAAATATAATATTAGAGTAATTATCTCATCCAGTTCGGTTTATGTTAGATTAAAAATTTTAGTCACTATTTTAATAACAACAAAACAAAATTTTTTGAGAAAGTTGTTTATCTAAAAATTAATGTAATTATAACTTTACGGGAAAAATTACATTAAAAGATATTGTTTTTGTTAACATAACTTTGTAACGTAATTCCTACTACTACTACATGGTCGTAAGAACCGCTTATGCGATTATAGCCGAATCAACAATACCGCGCCATACGTTTCTTCTTCTCGCAGTTTGGCGCCAATTGAAAATACCAAGCGAAACCAGGTTGCTCTCCACCTGATCTTTCAAACGGGGTGCAGGTTATTTTTTTCCACTACTTCCATCAGTGGGTACTGCATCGAACAATTACAAAGCTGGAGTGCTTTCATACATTCGGACATTGAACGATGTGCTTTACGTGGGTACCTGCCGTTGTACAGCCTTACTCCACGGTGTTCTAAAACACAACGGATCAATACAATGCATTGATCAGCGCCCCGTCAGTAATAGCTTTTTGCTAAAACCAACGGTATCGATCGGCATTGTGGAAATGGGCACAATAACCACCCTGGTAGGGCTCGAGGCCCATCTAAAATCTCTGCTGTACTTTGGGTCCGACACCCAATTGTAATGCAACACTGAGCTGCATCACCCGACAGCTCTACCCGCATTCAGGTATTAAACCACAGCCACCACGATACTCCCCGAAGGGCCTACTCCAATGAGCAGGTTGGAGCGACCTGTAACTCCAATGGGCTCCTCTCCCGGTGGTACCAGATTAAAGTCTCCGGTCAGACCTCGTAGCCGGGGCTACTTCCAGTTGAGCTACCCAACTCAGACTGGTGGGATATGTAGCTTGACGGCCGCCATCGAAGGAGAAGAGTCACCGTGTAGCCTAGTCACCTAGCCAGCGTAGCCTCTTTCTTTTTATTCGTGTCTTTATTACTCGTACAGTTCATTCTTCCATCATCTGCGGAATTTGCCGTTGCCAATGTTCAAAGGACCACAAATCTTCCGCAAAGCCTTTCTTCCGAAAACTCCTAGCACCCTCTCATCGGATGTCGACATCGTCCACGCTTCTGTACCATATAGCAGGACGCGAACACTGAGTACTTGTACAGTTTTGGTTAGTCGAGAGAGGACTTTACCTTTCAATTGCCTACTTAGTCGACAGTAGCACTTGTCGGCAAGAGTGATTTTGCGTTGGATTTCAAGGCTGACTTTTGGTTGAAGAATCTTGATTTCAAAAACTATTAAAATTAAGGCAGTTGAGTTCAATAGAATCATAAAAATACTCGACGCTTATCAAAGAATAACACAATATTAAATAACATCGGAAGAATCATTATTGATGCTCCATTTTTACTGGAACTCTTCAAGTTCCCATCAGTGTAGTATAGAAATAAGATTTTAGAATGAGTTGGTCATCGGCAAGAGCTTAAAGGGATTGGTTTTGCCACTCACTATAATTAAAAAATATAACATTGAAACGACTAAACCTTCCTTTTTTTATATTCAAACAAAATTTGTATATGAATATGTATATGCATATTCATAAGTGGTAGTATAATCACGTGCTTCGAAGTAGTTCGTAAGTACTGCAAACGATTTTAACATTTTGTTTTGTATATTTTCTTATTATGATCTCTTATTTTTGGGATTATTACAGTGTATTATAACAACACAAACTTACTTTCAAATCATTAGCTTATAATTACAATTGACTAGTGAAAGGAACAGAATAAATGAGTGTTTTAAAATAGCAAATAATTTTCGGAAATCTGAAAAATCGAAAACGGAACATCGACAAAATTGACTAAAAATTTGCTCTCAAAATAACATTACATCAGTCATGATTGTTTTCTACTAGATAATATTACGTAGTGTGTTCAAAAAATAACGGGAATGTTCTTCGACTGTGTTCTTCGACTTTAATTGTATAGTGCATCATGAATTTTTGACTCAAGGTCAAACGTTCAATAAGGCCTACAACCTACAAACCTACAAGTTCAATGCCGTTTACGTGAAGCAATCCGAAAAAACGTTCGGATTTGTGGAAAAAGAATTCATGGCTTTTACTCAATTCTGCTCACACTTCGTTGCTTGCTCGTGAATTCTTGGTCAAAAACAATACTGTAACGATGCTTCAACCTCCATATTCGCCAGACATGGCTCCGTGTGACTTTTTCCTATTTCCAAAAATAAAGAGAACCGTTGTTTTATAAGTATATATGACATTAAAAGCACATCGCTGAAAGAGCTAAAGGAATCCAAAAATCGAGTTTGAGAAGTGTTTCGACGATTGGAAGAAGCGCTGGCATAAGTGTATTATATCGAATGGAGAATACTTTGAAGGCGACAAATTAATGTATTTGAATTAATGTTTTTTTCAGAAAAGAAAAAAAGAGAAGAAGAAAAAAAGAGAAGAAGAAGAGAAAAAAGAGTCCGAGATCGCCCATTTCCAAACCAGATCTGAGGATAATATGACGGACTAAATTTATTTAAAATTGCCACACCATCCTCCAATTTTTAAACTTATCCATTTGTAGGCTTGTTGTTTCACCCTTGTCGTTAAATTTAACGTTTCTAGCTTTATTGCAGTACCAATAGCCAAGGAACCAGAGTGCCAAGGAACACGTGTCATCTTAAGATTTTTTATTGCTGTTATCGCTTACACGGACTGACGGACGAACGATAACTCGAGATGTATTTAAAGGTAAAATCAAAACGATCAGAATGACGAGATTAACTGAATTCCGGATGTCTGTATGTCTGTCTGTGTCCAACCATCTATCCATGGAAGCGGTAACTTAACTAAAAATTGTGATATCTTGATAAAGCTTGAAACATGTGTTCCTTGGCCTTCTGAGGAGGTTAGTATTACAGATGGGCAAAATCGGGCCATAGCCGAAAATTTCGCGAATCGGAGAAATATAAAAGGATATAACTAAATCCCAATTTATGCTTTAAAATTTCAATATGGTACAGAGAATCTGAGCACGGAAGAACACCTATGGTGTAAAAATGTTTAAAATATGCGCGTGGCTCTGCCCTTTCATGTGCATTCATGTTCATAGTATCATAATCATGGTACAACTACTCCTACTTTTCTTATATTACGTACCAAAGAAAACAATGGAATAAAACTTAGTACAAATGGTGCATCTAAGGGAGCTTTTATTTACAAATGGTCGAAATTGGTTAATACCTTTTCTATTCCTCATATTCCAATTTAGAGAACCTCCGTGCGTCCGTCCATCCGTCCGTGAAAATTTCGATAAATTTGCGACATGTTTTAATGAAAGTAAGTGTTTCTGTATTATAGTTTCTGTATTTAGTCTGGTACTAAAATCCCTTATAAACCTAAAATTATTATTTCGTTATATTAGTTGACTTTATAACATATATATCTCTTAGTATGTAAGATATCTTAACAAAACTAAGTGAAAGTATTCTCTTGGACAATTTGTAGTTTGGTTCCGAAAATTAGTGAAATTGGTTCATGAAGTATCCTATTTGCTAAATATAAAGAAATAGAAAAATATGTGATATTGGTATGTAGCTTTCCCCAGCACTAATATGATGAATAAAGATATTTTTGTTACTTTTTGTTACAGATAATTCATGCATAAAAATGTATTGTAATAAAGTATAATAACGAATATCAAATCCAAACATTATATATCATTTTTTATAAAGTTTCGTAGACACTTGAAAATATCTTCACGCTCTTATCCTTTAAATTTTTTGGAGTATATAATGTTCGGTTGCTTTTATATGCTTGCTATAAGTATGTATAAACAAATTAATACCCACGACTAAGCAGTGTAGTAACTTTTCATAAGCTGGCATTTTTTTCAATGGGATCTGTCGAAAATAGTTGGAGCTTAAGAGTCGATTAGTCAAAGGGTCCATTATTTTTGCATTAAATTTAAGGTTTTAATTAGCATAGTAATAAATCGATCATTCTATTTAGGTAAAATGGGCACCGTTTTGTTCGATAACTTGTTGCAAACAGCTTGGCAAAAAACTTTCGATTTTCACAAGCTTCTCCTGAGGCGAATTATTCACCAGTAAAATCATTCGCAATAGACAGGAACAGGTAGTTATCACTTGATGCTAGGTTCAGACTATAAATAGTGCAGTAATAAATACGAAATTTGTGAATATCTCAGGGTATCGAAGGATTAGGGAAAGGTCTGGACCAATTTTATCTAAGTTTACAATTACACTGAAGTATGCTAACTGATACTGATGATATAAAGTCAACTAGTACTGTTGTAATTCCTGAACCGATTTCAATAATTTTTTGAAACCAAAGTAGTAACACATAACTATATAAATAATATACAAGAGAACATCTTCATCTCACATAAACGCTTCCATATCATCCTTATTGATAAATTTAACATATCTGACGTCCTTCATCAGGCCGTTACCGCATTTTAAGTAATCATGATCTCTATATGGGGTGTGGGTGCAGCTGATCCTTACTATGGGCATCCGTACCAAATTTGCAGCATACTTGGTGACTGAGATATTGCACTTTATAAATTTATAATTTACGAAATTTTTTGAACAGTTCCGTTTCGTACCATTTCAATAACTTTATTGAGTTTATGGAGGGTAGTTGAAGGTTTGAAGCGATTTTATTAATTTTTAGCATCAGACTAGAGTGCTGACACGAAAAGATACCAACTTAATTCTTTTATCTCTTATATTAGTCTATGTTTTCGGTATAAAGTCATCTGTAGCTATACTCCGAATGTAGCCGGATACTCTAATATTGATATGTGATACTAGAAGAGATATCTGCCGACTTAGACCAGATGATAATTGCAACGGAGGCGAACGCAGGGTCGGTATTAGAGGAAAGTTTTATTGCGCGATTTTTCAACCAAAGTTGGTATAAATGTTTTAAGAAGTCCTGGTCAATTACATTGCCATGCCAATAAAATGTCTATATTGAAAAATAGGTGCATAATGTGCTATAATTCTTGACCAAAGGAACGAGAAAATGTAGAATTCAACCAAGATAGGCAAAATCGGATCACAGTCGTTAGCTTTGCAAGCAGAAATATGTATACCCAAATTTGTTACATATGGTACGTATGAAATCTCGCTGCTTTCTTTCAAGTCTTTCGGTCCATACCAGTTGAGATAAAATAGTCCTCATATGGCAAAAATTATGACGGATAAATATACTGACTCAGTGCAAATCTATACATAGTGCTTAGTAATTTATAAAAACTAAAATTACATACATTTTGTCTATAGGAGAAACTGCGAAATTTTAAGATTGAACGGTTATGATGGAGATTTACCAACACGAATGAGAATCGGAAGAGAAATGCCAACTATCGGACATCCATACGCATAAATTCAGGAAGAACAAGAATGGAAGGACTAAGTTTGAGTGTCAGAACATAATATGCTCTATCAATTTGCAAGGATTAAAGGCAGAGAAATATTTTTAGGTATTGGCAAAACTTTATATTAAACGAGTAAGGAAGAACCAAGTTCGGGTGTAACCGAACATTTTATACTCTCGCAATGTGCAAGGATCAGAGGCGGGGATATGCTTTCAGGTGCTGGCACAACTTTATTTTAAAAAATGTTGCGGAAGAGTTCAACATTCATTATTTGACGAAATTGTCAATGGATTGCAATCACATTTGGTATCTTTTTAACTTATATTACAGGTCATAGACTCATGTACTTTCATTGCTATATTTTGCTTCGTGTCAGAGATATTTATACTAAAATCTATTAAATTAGCTCAAAAGTGATATATACGAAATAAACTCAACCAAAGTGGCTTAATTGGAAATATTGGATACATGAGGAAAAAGTAAACTGGAGAAAAAGAAATCATTATATTAGGAATAAGCGGCTTAGATCATGATTTAGGCCGATTTATTTCACATTTAGCGCGAAATCACATTGTATTTAAGAAAACATATCCACTTAGTTGCATTAAAATATCACAAATATTGATCAACATAAACGGTTTAAAGTCAGATGGAAAGCCTGTAATTCTTTTATCGGGCATTTTTGGGATAGAGGAAGATCTGCACTGATCGATCACATTAGCTCTTTTCGTTATTCAAGTATATTAGGAAACATGTTTTCACGCAATTTTGTGAAGGTAACTCTCACACTGACCGACATATTCGGCATAAAGTCTGCTAGAATAGCTAATTATATGTTGCATATAGGAGCTGGGATAATTCGTAGACCGTTTTCACTCATTTTCGGCATTAAACTATGCTATATCCAACATTACATGTTCACTTAATTTGCTAAGATATCTGACATATTGACCGAAATATATGGTATAAAGTCTACGCAGAAGTTGATAATCCTTATATTAGGTACATGGGGGCTAGATCTTATTCGATTTTTCAATTTGCACATATCATTGCATTTATCATTTGCATTATCAATAAGCACATGGACACACTGTTATCAGAAAAAGACGCTCCCTGAATTTCAAAGAGATAACTCATATATTGTCCGTTATACATGGTATAAAGTATATTAACTATATGTGGACTAGGGGAATAGTTTACCCGATTTTCCCCTTTTTTGACACCAGAGCACATTGTTATCATACAAAGACAATCCTCCAATTTTATTACGATATTTTACAGATTTACCGAAACATTTGGCATAAAGCCAATCAGAATGTTGAAAATCCGTATATTAGGTTATGGGGATTATGGAAAGTATTTACCCGACGTTCCCCCATTTTTAACACAAAAGCAGATAATTATCATGGAAAGATAATCCTCCAATTTTATTACGATAGTTTACAGATTTCTCGATATTTTCGGTAAAAAGTCAGATAGAGGCACTGAGGTTCTAATGTTGGCTATCTGGTGGCTTGAAATGTTATAATCCGATTTCGTCTAATTTTACGCATGAAGTGGCATACTTGAAGGTACTATTCATGGAAAGCTTTCTTCTAATATCTTAATTGATTCTCGATTTCTCTATTTTAAAGTGAAATTATCAGATGAAACTTAAAACTGTGTTATATGAGAAGTAGGCGTGATTTTTATCCTATTTCCTTCATTTTGCCAGCGTGACAGATAAGAATGTAATATAATATCATACACCAAATTTTGTTGAAATCGGTTAAATGGTTCTGGAGATATGGGATTTTTCCTAAAAGTGGGCGGTGCCACGACCATCACCAACACTTTACACAGATTCCTATGCAGACCTTCCGTATCATATTCGCTGCAAGATTTAATGATTCTAACGTGTTCCTTCAGCGATTTATCGCACTTTAAGCAGTTTTCAACATAACTTTTGTATGGGAGGTTGGCGTGATTATTATGCGATTTCACTCATTTTCTCAGTGTATGAGGAGATGCTAGAAAAACTTGCTCGGAGAAAGTCTGATTGATATAATATGAAGGGTTTCCGAGATACATATATTAAACCTATTGTGGGGCGGGGCCACACCCACTTTTACAAAAGTTTTTTCCCAAAGATGCCCCACCCTAATTGGATCCTCTACATCAAATTACACGTTTATGTCTTAATTTGCTGCTTAGTTATAGCACTTTATCTGTTTTCGAATAATGGCATTTTGTGGGCGTGGCAGATATCCAATTACGCCCAACTGCAATACCAACCGTCCCACGGTGACAAAGAACACGTGTACCAAATATCTTTTTTTTTTACTCAAGTTATCGCTAGCACGGACGGACGGACGGACGGACAAACAGTCATTCGGATTTCAACTCGTCTTTTCATCCTGATCATTTATATATATATATATATGTTTATATCTAACTCGTTTAGTTCTAGGTGTTGCAAACAACCGTTAGGTGAACAAAACTAATATACTCTGTAGCAACATATTGCGAGAGTATAAAAATGTTGCGTAAGAATTCAATATTTATTATTCGACAAAATTGTAAATGGATTATAATCATATTTGGTATCTTAATAACTTATGACTTATAACATAGACTCACTTAGTTCCATTACTACATTTTGCTTCTTATTCGAAATATTTATATTAAAACCAATCCAGTTAACTCAAATGATATATGTGATATAAACTCAACAAAAAACTGCACATATTGTCCAACGTAAACGGTTTAAAGCCAGGTGGAAGGTCGAAAATCATTAACTTTTTAACAGGTTGCATTAACTTTTGGCATTATTCAAGTACAGAAGAGAACATGTTTCCACGCACATATTCGGCATAACGTCTGCTAGAATAATGAAAATCATCATATGTAGTAGCTGGTAATTCGTTGCCCGATTTCACATATTTTCGGCATTAAACCATGGTATATTCAATATTGGCTAAGATATCTAACCTATTGATATATACCGTATAACTCCGATCGGAGGATGGAAACTCTTATAACAGGTAAATGGGGGCTAGGGGAAGCATTTTTCCGGTTTTGTGCACTTGTGGCACAAGGACATACAGTTATCCGAAGGAGACGCTCTCTGAATTTCACAGAGGTAACTCACATATTGCCCGATACTCGTATATACGGCTTAAGGTCTACCGGAAGTTTTAAAATCCTTATATTAGGTATATATAGGCTAGGGAAAGTATTTGCCAGTTTTATCCATTTTAGGGTTTTATCTATTTATTGAATGGTAATATGGTGCTCGTAATATTCATCATAGTAGTGCAAGGGGGAATTAAATATAGATATCACTAATTTCTACTATCAAATAATGCAATAATGCGTTTAATTTTATTAAGATATCTTACACTCACGCAGATATATGTGGTACAAAGGTTACCAAAGAATTGAATTTTAGAGGAACGAGCGAACAGATTTCATCAAACTTTCATATATACATAAAACCACATTACGCTATAATAATTATAATATTCTTATATTAATTTATTAAGACAACTAACCCACTAAAGCATATCTAAAGCAAATAGAAGGAAGGTAATCATCATATTGATTACATATTAGGGTTAGGGGAACTTATGGGTCGATTTCATAAATTTTCAGCGCCAAAGACGGGACTAAAATAACTGTTCCCTTAATGTTATTTAAAAATCTCACATATTAAGTGAAATATTCGACGTTAAGTCAATCAGAGGAAATTAGTACATTAGACATATAGTTGGCACCAAGGTGTGGATGGAACTAGTTTATTTTTGTTTATCTTGTTGTTGTAGCGTTCCCCATTAATGGTATCATTCGGTTTCAGAAGCTCATAATATAGCATGTCCTTCTGATCCCACCAAATACACAGCATTACCAAAATACGACGTTTTTCGGTTAAGGTTTTCTTCACATTAAAGTAATGAAGCAGAACTCCCCGCAAAAACACTCTTTCAGGTAGAAACTTCGACATATTTGGATGAAAAAAAATTATTGTAAATAATTATTATAAAAATTAATTATTTACGCTTCAAATGAATCGACTATACTGAATAAAACGTACAAAGACGGTAGCTTTCTAACGCATATCGGAATATTGTAACAATGGAGTACATGGAACAATGGAATGCGTAACTCAAGTTACGCTATCTCTTAGCAAACCGCACGAATATATTATAGACCCAATAATATATGAGAGCTAAGGTTATTCATAGATCGATGACCGATAGATAATGACCGATATTAGTGGTATAAAATCAAGAAGAATAACGAAAATCGTATTAATATAAAAGGCAAAAGTTATGGTATTTAAATTGGTTTATATAAGAAGTTTTGGTGGTTGTGGCCGGATTTCGCCCATTGCTAACTATTATATAAGGATGTAGCAAATGCTACGAAACAAGAATGAATTTCTGAGATATGAAGTTTAATCTAAAACTAGTGGAGGCACGTCTATTGTGTAAGTTGTGAACTGAACTACATACAAGCTTTTTGTACCATAGTTATCGTTAAATAAGTATTTTTGCCGGTACTCGTTAGACAGTTACCGCATTTTAGGTAATTTAGAACATCACCGTTAAAACGATAAAAAGCATTTCTTGGAGGGTCCACTTATTCGCCCGATCTTCTATATCAACCTCCCAAGAGTTCCAAGAAACATGCAGACAAAGTTTAATCACGTTATATTAATTTTTGCCATAATTGTCGCTAGCGCTGACAGCCGGACGAATGAACGGGCAGTCAGATATGTGAAAATCAATTCGTCTCGTTATCCAAATTATAGAAATCCCTGTAGACCTATATATAACTCGATTAATTTTTGGGGTTAAAAACAATCGTTAATTGAACAAAACTATCTTACTCTCCGCGAAAGCATTAAAAACAATTCACCTACATGAGAGCATAACCATAATCTCTTAACATCGATAATTTGAGTATCTTCATTTTTTATTGATTTGTTGGCTTAAATTTTCAGTTAGCTTTTTTTTGTGATATATTTAACCTCTGTTTGCGTCTTGCATAAAAAACAATTTATTTTGATCTATTCGTTCATATAATACCTTATTTATTGAATACGGTTTACTATTTATTCCGAATACAACATACAATTTTTTGCAAAAGAAAGCAATTTGGCTGTTCATTGTCCTTATACTGCTTCCATTTTAATATGTTATGACCATTTTGCATCTTTTTGCTCTCAATAAAATTATCACAAAAATATGTTGTTTCAAGCCAAATACTGAGGAGTGTCGCTCTTTGCAAAATTGGAACGCTTAAATCACGTAATACTTGTATATTTCTATTATGTTTTAGCATATGCATAGGTAAATGGTTTGATTTTACATGCTAGTAAATAACGCCGAATAAGTATTGCGCAAAATCATTGAAAATAGAGGAAAATTTTATCCTATTGTGCTCTTCATGTTTATGTTTAGCCTCAATAAATTTCTTTTAATATTTCACATTACGGATATTTAAAAAAATATTATTGAAAACTTTTTATTTTAATTTTGTGTTCCGAAGTAATTCGGGACAGACTTCGGGAATTCTAACAGACTTTAATTAGAGTTATACATTTTATTTGAAGGTGCTCTGTTGTCTACTGGATTTTGTTACATTTGATTGTTACTTTATACACATTTAGAGCAACACATATGTATCCCGGGATTTTGTTAATATTAATAAAGGAAGGAAATAAATGTTTGCCGAATGTTTTGTTAGTATTACTGCAAATCACATTTGCCTTATACATAGTTGATATTAGGTACTACTAAGTCCATTTTGAAAATTTCTGCACAGTTTTGTACCTACATACAAACATTAGTATATGTGAATAGACATATTTTTACATAAATAAGTAAATTGCTTCATGTGTACGTACATATCCACGCAGTCGGATTGTAAGCAGCCAGTTGTCAGGCTTTGACCGTTTTTGTATTCAGTCTGCAACACTGAATTGTGGGCGGCGCGACGTGTTTGCCCAACGAAATTATCCTCTTTGCTTTCTATATTTAAAACGCTTTCACCGCCGCTGCCACCACCACGTTATATCTTTCTTTTTTAATTCTGCATTCTAAATGATACTGCGTAATGAGCAGACAATATTAAAAATAAATAGGTATCAAAAATAGAAATCAACATAGCTTAATTCAAGACATTTCGAAATGACGGATAACGTCATCTGTGCAAGTGTTTGTGTGAATGTGTTATAATACGACGTTATAGTTTCCCAAAGTTTTCACATGATTGTCCGAGTAATTAACAAAAGACGCATAAAAAAGTTAAGGCCTAAAAGTTGGGCACACTTATGATAAATTTAGTTTTTAATTTTTATGATAGAACAAATCATACATATGCCATAATGTGCAAAATCAAACCGTTCAAATATCTATCTGAGCCATAAAGGAAAAACTGAATTTTATAATATAAATATAAACAATCAACTGAAAACGAAAACATATAAAATAATTCAGACAAGTGCTTTTATACGATCCGTTGTAAATTTCCTCGCTTGAGTATTGCCATCACTCATTCAAATACGCCTAAGCGTTATGCATACAACTATGTGTTATTTACATTAATGATATATGAAATGAAAGAGAATAACAAAGCAAGAATGTTTAATGAATGATTATATTATATAAATAGCCATATTTCTTCAATTATTATTAAATTCGGAGCTTTGTATAAATCATATTATTTTGATATTTTTTTTACGTTTCAGTGTTAAAATGTTTCTTTCTACTCTTTAGAAGAATGCTTGTGGGCGAATGGCACTCAATATGCAGCGCATGTATATATGTATGTATGTTTGTATTACGTTTTTCATTAGTTCCATAAAAATTTGTTTGTTGCACATTGTATTTTTGACGGTAATGAACACTCAAGTAAATATATTTTCATCTTTGTTCTCATGACTTCTTAAGGTTTGCATTTTTTAGGCTATTTTCCTTGTAATGCCCGACGGATCGAATGGTGCCAAAAAAGTCAAATATTATGCCTCGAAAATTACCTTGAAATATGTGTATTTGCTGCACTCGTGTGCCACATTTTGCCACGATTTTCTTGGCAGATGAAAGCTGCAACAACAATAACCAACAAACATTTTTCTTAGTTTCTAATGCGTACTAGTTTGTCAGATGCAGAGTTAAACATAAAGAGCATAAAAAATTGCGAATAAAATAAAAAGATCAGGGTATGGTTATGGTAAAATAAATAGATGAAAAACAATACAAAATACTCCCTACGCTGTTGTAATCAAATGGAATGGCTAGCATTTCCTGACTAAAAAAAAAAATCCAAGTAATACCAGACGTCAACATGCAGGCGTCTTCCCATTTTCGAACAGATCGACACTGTTAACGGTGAGTATGTGTGTTGGATGAAGTGCATTTAGAAATGCTGAGTTTTCCATTTTGCGCATGAGAAAGCAAAAAAAAAACAGTATTGCCATCTTTATATGTAGCTAATTTTTGCAATGTCCGGAAATGAAAAAAAAAACTTTTAAATTTAATTTTCGGCTATCAACTTTAGGTTAACTGTTATAAGATAATATAATATTTGAATAGACCAGGATTATAACGTTTTAATTACAAATCGCAATCAAAATTGTCTTTGATTTAAACGGAAGTAAATAATATTGCGCATTGGTAAGTTAATTTAAAGGTCTAAATCTTAAAAATAAGGAAAGTAATGTGATTTCGAAAGGAACAGCTCCACTAGTTTCATATATATATTCATTATATTCATATATATATTTATACATTTGCATGTATAAATATAGAACAGGTATAGCATTTTGTCGCTCTTAGTATCACATATTAACGTGACAGTTAACAAGACCAAAGGTGTTTTGTTGAAGTGATGGTCAACAGAATTTACCATATTAGTCGTAGACTTAAACACGATTCGGTAATTTTTAATAAAATTAATTAACCTTAGGAATACCACACTGTCTTTTTTCAATTAATGACTTAAAGCAATTTAGATAAGTATAAAACTTTAGACTTTACAAGCAGGTGGTGAATTTATTTCTGAAGTTGAACATTTTTAAATACTTTTTTGAAGTAAACTTCTCTTAAAAAATTCAATAGGAGTGGGTTTCTAAAAATAAAAAACCTTTTCACTTTCATCAACAATCGTATTTATTGTACTCTACTTACAAATAAACACTACGAATTACATCGAAAGCAAAAATACAGGCTGGGTAATATTTGACAGCTGATAGTGATGAGAGTTTAAGAATATCAGAAAAAAATTAGCAATTTCAAATGAATGATCAATTGAATTCACCTTAGTTTTGGTTCCTTTCTCATGCGTAATCAAAACAAAACAAGATAAGAATAGGGAATGTAAAGAAATCTGATTGCACATATTACGTTCAGGCATGGAAATTTTTTTTACGGCAACTCGCAGTTTGTGACAGAGGGAACGATGAGAAAAGTGTACGGGCACCGAGCTGTTCGTGTTCTAGCAACATGTTTTGTGTTCTTTTTCGTAACAGTTTGCTGCTAAAAAGTTTTAATTCTTTCAGTCATACCAAACATTAGCCGTCATCGATTCGTAATTTCTCCGCTCGCTATCTGTAGGGGTTGCTCCATTGTCAAAAAATTTTTTTGTAAAAGCAAAAACTTAGGTACTTCTGTGTTCGATTCGTTAACGTTTGGCCTCTAACGCTTGGCGAATCGGAGGCAGCTTTTATTTACCTTTTCCCTGTGTATAAGTGTGGGTGGGAGTCGCTTTGGTTGTCGATTAGTAGGATTGCATTCTATGTTCACATTATTTACAAATATACTAATATTATGCAAATTTTATTTATGTATTTGCTGTGTTATTGTTGAGAGCATTCAGAGCAGTTAAACAATTGAAGTAAATTTTTAGCCGAGATTTAGGATTCTGATACAGCTAAGCTGCAAAGGAATAAATATATATATTATTCGTATAATTATGTATATATAATTCATATACTGTTCTTACGGATGTATATAAAATATAACATTCTTTATTTATATATGTTAAGAAAAAAGATTGTAATAATTAAGACAAAAAAAGAAAAATCTTGAGAAATTTGTTAAGAGTTTATGAAGGGTAACTAGAAATTACACATGTTTTCTCGTAGTGTGTTTACTTGAGGGTACACAGGTACCCTTACGACACAATTATTAATTTATATTTTTGTTCTATATTGCTCTGTGAACTCTGAAGTCCTGTGTGTATACTTTTCTTTCGTGTTGTTTTAATAGCTGTTTTCGAACATGTATAAATCTGACTTGTATAACAAATTTGAGACTCACATGTCACCTATATTATGTGATAAGACAGCAGTACTCAAACCTAATGAGTAGAGAGATGGCAAATCGAAAATTGCAAATATTTTATTTCATTAGCTGGATTGAAGTAAGCTGATATTATGAACACATATTTATATTATGGTATTATGTACACGTACATACATACGCGCTTATATATGTGTATATACACAGTTTGTCAGTTAATTCTTTGCAAAATGAAAAAACATGAAAATTCAGTTTGGGACTTAGTTTTAAATAACAGAAATAAATGTTTTTATTTTTGTTTTTTTCATAATACTATATATGAATGTATCTTAAATCCTTTTAAGGTACAAACATTTTAGAAGTCAAAACATGAACTTAAAAAAAACAAATAATTGTACTCAATGTACTCTGTATTCTGCAGAATGTACTCAAATATTGTGCTCTCAATTAATTCTTCGCAAAATGTTAACACAAGTCGAAAAGCTTGACGAGGCGACATGAAAAAACTTGCATGTTTTTTTATGAATGGACAAATTGGTCTCATTCTGTTTAAATTTTAGGTAAGGTCACATTGCCAATAGATTATAATTTTTAAAATGATTGGGAATCGACTTGATGCAAATCTCACTCAGTTGGTTTATTTTAACTACCCTAAAGGAATTTCACCTAAAAAAATCCTTATCGGAAATGTTATCAATTAAACTTAGAACAATTTATTATATAACTGACCGTGCTGGCAAAGAAAATCGATTAGAATTACAGCACTCAAGAGGCAGAATATCGAAGATTAATAGGGATGACCAATCAAAAATACTTAAAAAGATTAACAGTAATCCCAAAACAAGTTTGAGGCATTGTTATCATTATTGGAAGCCGAATGTGGAAGCAGAGTGTGATACGAAACCGTCAGAAAGGTACTAAAAATCCATAAATATTCATCGAAATAGCTAGAACCCTTTGTTTTCTGCACTAAATATTGAAAGGCGTGTTAAATTATCGACCGCCTATGTCAATAAGCTATCAGACCATGATTATGATGTACTACCACGATGCACCAAGCAAGGTTTGGCAAAAACCGAACAAAGCAAATGTTAACAAGTAAGGACGGGCTAAGTTCGGGTCTAACCGAACATTTCGTACCGTCACAATGGGCAAGGATCAAAGGCGGGGAAATGATTTCAAGTGCTGGCAAAACTTTACATCAAAGATTGTTGCGGAAGAATTCATTATTAATTATTCGGCGAAATCGCGAATGGATTACAATCATATTTGGTATCTTATTAACTTATATTACAGGTCATAGACTCACGTCTTCTCATTACTATATTTTACTAAGTGTTCGAAATATTTACATTAAAATCTAAGTTACCTCAAATGAGACATATGGGATGTAAATTCAACCAAAGCGGCTTTATTAAACTTACTAGGTATATAAGGAAAGAGTCAACCTGAGAAATGGAAATAGTTATATTAGTAATAAGGGGCCTAGACCACGGTCTGGACCGATTTCATTCATATTTAACGCTAAACTATATTATGTTTAAGGAAATATATCCACTTAATTTCATTAAAATATCTCACATATTCACCAACATAAACGGTTTAAAGTCCGCTGGAAGGTCTGAAGTCATTATATCGAGTATATTTGGGTTAGGGCAAGAACTGGACTTATTGCATTAACTTTTGTCGTTATTCAAGTACACTAGAGAACATGTTTCCAAGCAATTTTAATTGTGACATATTCGCCACAAAGTCTGCTGGAATAACGAAAATCATTAAATGTAGTATATGGGAGCGGGTATATTTCGTAGACCGATTTAAAACATTTGCATTAAACTATGGTATGTCCAATATTAAGCGTTTACTTAATTTTGCTGAGATATCTTATATATTGACCAATATATACCGTATAAGGCAAAACGGATGTTCGGAATTCTTATGTTAGGTATGCGTGGTTAGGGGTGGTATTGAACCGATTTTATTAATTGTATTAGGTATATGGGGAGTAGGGAAAATGTTTACGCAATTTTATCTGTTTTAGGCACACGGACACACAGTTATCAGAAAGAGACGGTCTCTGAATTTCACAGATATAACTCACATTTTGCCCATTATACCATTTCGTATATGATATAAAGTCTAAAGGAAGGTTGAAAATCCTTATTTACCCTTACGGGTGCTGGAGGAAGTATTTAACCCATTTTCTTCATTTTTAACATAAGAGCACAGTACTATTATGAGAAGATATTTCTCAAATTACATTACAAAATCTCACAGATATACTAATATCTTGGTAAGTTATTTGCCTTTTTTACACATGATATTACATATCTTGAGGGCACTACTATAGCAGTACTGTATATACTTTATATAGTATATACTTTATATTATATTAGTATAATATAAATTTTATATTATACTTTTTATATTTTTATATTATATTACTATTTATTTTTTTATATTATACTTTATTATAGTATATACTTTAAAGTGAACGAACCAGATGAATTTTAAAGTGTGTTATATCGAAATTTGGCGCGGTTGTTTTCCGAATCCATTTTCATACTGTGATATGAAGACGCAATTCAATGTTCCGTACCTAATTTCGTTGAAATTGGTCTAGCGGCCCCATATCTAAGGAGCCTTTTATCCCTAAGTGTATTCCTTTAATTACTAAATTTATTCCTAAAGTTAACGATGCCTCGACCATTGTCCAACTTTTACACGGAATCCAATGCATCTCTTCCGTACCATCTTTACTCTAATATTTCATGTTTCTGATTTGTTTTTCAGTGAGTTAACGCACTTTTAGTAGTTTTCCACATAACCTTTGTATGTGGAATAAAGCTTTGTAAAGCTTAATACACGATTTCCTTGGCACTACAAAAAGATTGATATTGCAAATGGGAGTAATCGGAAAATTTCCGTGCCCACAAAATTAGCTTTTACTAAGCTTCAAAATAAGATAGAAAACTGTAATTTCGTACAGCGAATTGTAGTAGCGAGGGGCATCTGTGAGTTAGAATTTTTTTAAAAGTGGGAAAACCCTGCCTTCTAATAGGTTCAATATACATGCAACACAAACATTAAGGTTATATTAACCAAACTTGCTGAGGATGAGTTCTTTCCACACCACCCCAGACAGTGTAAAAATGGGAGAAATCAGATGATAACCGCGCCCATTCCCCGTACAACGGTTAAGTTGAAAACTACTTAAAGTGCATTAACTCCCCAAGTAAATACGTCAGAAGCATTAAAATTCACTGTCAATATGATGCTGAAGGTCTTGAAAGAAATCAGTGTAAAAATTGGACAATGGGCATGGCACAGTCCACCTTTGGGGGAAAATTTTTATCTCACTAACGACTAAACCAATTTCAACACAAATTTATCCCGGCATTCCTATGTTATCGATTTGATTCTCTCACCTTACAGTATATAAATCAAGTACCAATGAAGATATCGGAACAAAACTGTAACCAAAGAGTGTAGTAAGGATGTGCCATATCATGTGTCGAAATGGTAGAACTAGGAATATAGCTTTTCAATCATCCAGATATCGAATATGTGATATATTGCATATGACCCAGCGCGTATGGCTGAAATTTTACTGAAAGTATGGATCAAGTTGTGAGTTTTATTATTGAAATTCAGAGAGTTTCTTTTCCTGATAATAATGTGGCATGTGTTAAAAATGGTTAAAATCTGGTTAATACTTTTCCTAGCCATATACCTAATATAAAGATTTTCGAATTTCCGTTCGATTTTATACCGAATATATCGGAAAATATGTAAGATATCTTAGCAAAATTAAGTTTACTGCATGTGTAAAATCGGTCTAAGAATTGTCCTAACTCCCATATACTACATATAATGATTTTCGTAAATTCAGTGGATTGTGCGCCGAGAATATGGGTGAAAGTCTAAGTTATTTTAGTAAAAATGGCTGGAAATATGTTCTGGGGCATACTTAAGTTTAATGCGAAATTAAATGCTATCTGCTTAGACCTTCCTAGCCCCAATATACTCAATATACTCAATATAGTGATTTCCGACTTTCCTGCTGGCTTTAAACTATCTATGTTGGTCATGTGTGATATTTTAATGAAATTAAGTGGATATGTTTTCTTAACCATAACGTGCTTTCGCGCTAAATATGAATGAAACCAGTCCAGACCGTTGTCTACGCCCCTTGTTCCTAATATAATGATTTCCCTCTCTCTGGTTGACTTTTTCCTCATATACCCTATATATTAAATTTAGCCAGTCTGATTGAGTTTATATCACATACATCTCACTTTTGTTAGTTTTGTTGATTTTAATATAGATATCTTGGACACGAACCAAAATATAGTAATGAAAGTACGTATGTCTCTGAGCTGTAATATAAGTTAATAATATACCAAATGTAATTGTAATTCATTCACGATTTCCTCGAATATAGATTTTAAATTAAATCGTAATATTTTTGTACTCTCGCATATACATTTTTATAAAATGTTCAGAATGACGAGACGAGTCGAATCCCAGGTGGCTATCTGTCCGTCCTTCCGTCCAATCGTGCAAGCAATAAATTTAGTAAAAATTAAGATATCTCTATGAAACTTATTACAAGTGTTCCATTGCACTATGAGAAGGTTGGTATTACAGATGGGTGTAATCAGACTATTACTACGCTCACAAAATGCCGTCAATGGAAATGTACTATTTATATAAAATAGTCAACACCTACCTACCTTTAAATGCTATAACTAATCTCTCAACTAATATATAAAACTGGAATTTCGTACAGAGAATCACAGTAGAGAGCGGCATCAGTGGTTTGAAAAATTTTAAAAAGTGGGCTTAGTTCCCCCCCCTAATAGGTTCAATGCACATATTTCGCAAACCACTAAAGCTACAACAGAACAAATCCTTTCAACACCTCCTCAAACGGTGTGAAAATAAGTGAAATCGGATAATAACCACGCCTCCACCCATATAACGGTTATGTTACTACTAAAAGTGCGATAACTCACTAAATAAATGCGTCGGAAGTATTAAATTTCTGTGTGTCCGTGTGCCCAAAATGGATAAAATCGGGTAAATACTTCCCCTAGTCCCCATATATCTGATAAAAGAATTTTCAAACTTCCTCATGCAATATATATCGGTCAACGGATTTATAGGTCATATACTACATTTAATGTTTTGCCTTATTCTAGCAGGTTTTTTAAGGAATATGTGGTGTTATGTGATGTCGGGGAATTTGCGTGAAAACATGTTCTCTAGTGTAGTTGAGTAATACCGGAAGTTAATGCAATCAGTCCAGACCTTCCCCTAGCCAAAATATACCCGATATATTGATTTTCGACTTTCCAGCTGGCTTTAAAGCGTTTATGTTGGTTTATATATCTGAAATTTTAATGAAATTACGTGGATATGTTTTCTTAAACATAATGCGTTTTCGCACTAAATATTTATGAAATCGGTCTAGGCCCCATATTCCTATTATAACGATTTCCGTTTCTGTGGTTGACTTTTTCCTGAAATACCTAATCTATGTAATTAAGTCACTTTCTTTGAGCGTATATCTCTTTGAGTTAATTTGGTAGATTTTAATATAATTATCTCTGATAGAAAGCAAAATATAGTAATGAAGTTACGTGAATCTATGACCGGTAATATGAGTTAATAGATGCTAAATATGATTGTCATTCATTCACGGTTTCGTCGCATAATGAGTGTTGAATTCTTACGTTACATTTTTATACTCTCGCAATATGTTGCAACAGAGTGTATTAGTTTTGTTCACCTAACGGTTGTTTGTAACACCTGAACCTAATCGAGATAGATATAGAGTTATGTATATATATATGACTAGGATGAAGAGACGAGTTGAATTCCGAGTGACTGTCTGTCCGTCCGTCCGTGCAAGTGATAATTTGATTAAAAATTAAGATATCTTGTGGTGGGTTGGGCTCGCCCCCGAATGTACCTATCTTACAAACCACTAAAGCTATATCAATCAAACGTACTCAGAGCAAGATTTTCTGCCACTCCTCTTACAGTGTGAAAATGAGTGAAATTGGGTTATTACCACGCCCACCTCCCATACAAAAGCTATGTTGGAAAATACTAAAACTGTATTAGCTCACTGGAAAAACTCGCCAGAAACACTAAATCTTACAGCCAATATGATATGGAAAGGCTGCATAGGAAAACGTCTAATATTTTTACGATGGGTGTGGCATCGCCCACCTATAGATAAAATCCCATATCTCAAGAACGCTTTTACCAAATTCATCCAAATTTGGTACATGACGTTATATTTGCATCCTTATGTTACTTTCTGAAAATGGGTGAAATCGGAAAACAACGACGCCTTTAATATATAATACAATTTTAAATTTACTCTGATTCTTTCCCTTTAAAGTATATAAATCAAGCACCAATTAAGATTTTATAATGAAACTTTTACAAATAATGCCTTCAAGACATTACATGTGTAAAAATAGTCGAAATCGACATATAACTTTTAATTCCCCATAGAGCCCATATAGGGACAACAGTACCTATGGCTGACTTTATACCGGAAATATCGCTAAATCTGCGAGATATTGTAATGAAATTGGACGATTATCTTTGCATAATAATAATGTGATCTTGTGTCACGAAAGGGGAAATTCGGATTAATAACTCCCCTAGTTCCCATACACCTAATATAGGGATTTTCAAGCACCTATTAGATTTATACCATATTTTTCGGTCAATATATGAGTTATCCCCCTGAAATACAGATAACGTCTCTTTCTAATAACGTTGCGTCCTAAAAAAAAGGAGAAAATTGGGTAAATACCTCCTTTCGCCAAAATATACCTAATATACGGATTTTCAACCTTCTGGTAGACTTTATACTGTATACAGAGGTAAATATCTAAGATACCGTAATGAAATCGGAGGATTATCTTTCCATAAAAATAATGTGCTCCTGTATCCAAAATGGGGAAAATCGGGTAAATACCTCCACTAGCACCAATACTTAAAATACGGATTTTCAAATTTCCTGTAAACTTTGTAACATATATAACGGTAAATATATAACATATCGTAATCAAATTTTATGAATCTCTCCATGATAATAGTGTGCTCTTATGCCAAAAATGGGCAAAATCGGAAAAATACCTTCCAAGCCCCCATACACTTAAAATACGGATTTTCAACTTTAGTGTAGACATTATAACATATTTAACGGTAAATATATAAGATACCGTAATGAAATTGGAGGATTATATTTCCACGATAATAATGTACTCTTTTGTCACAATAGGGCAAAATCAGGTAAATAGCTGCACGAATCCAATATAACTAATATACGGATTTTCAACCTTCCAGTAGACTTTATAGCATATGTATAATTATATAAGATATCGTAATAAAATTGGAGGTTTACATCGTCAACAAGTAATGTGCTCTTGTGTACAAACATTTTAGAAGTCAAAACATGAACTTAAAAAAAACACCAAAATGTACTCAATGTACTCTGTATTCTGCAGAATGTTCTCAAATATTGTGCTCTCAATTAATTCTTCGCAAAATGTTAACACAAGTCGAAAAGCTTGACGAGGCGACATGAAAAAACTTGCACGTTTTTTTATAAATGGACAAATTGTTCTCATTCTGTTTAAATTTTAGGTAAGGTCACATTGCCAATAGATTATAATTTTTAAAATGATTGGGAATCGACTTGATGCAAATCCCACTCAGTTGGTTTATTTTAACTACCCTAAAGGAATTTCACCTAAAAAAATCCTTATCGGAAATGTTCTCAATTAAACTTAGAACAATTTATTATATAACTGACCGTGCTGGCAAAGAAAATCGATTAGAATTACAGCACTCAAGAGGCAGAATATCGAAGATTAATAGGGATGACCAATCAAAAATACTTAAAAAGATTAACAGTAATCCCAAAACAAGTTTGAGGCATTGTTATCATTATTGGAAGCCGAATGTGGAAGCAGAGTGTGATACGAAACCGTCAGAAAGGTACTAAAAATCCATAAATATTCATCGAAATAGCTAGAACCCTTTGTTTTCTGCACTAAATATTGAAAGGCGTGTTAAATTATCGACCGCCTATGTCAATAAGCTATCAGACCATGATTATGATGTACTACCACGATGCACCAAGCAAGGTTTGGCAAAAACCGAACAAAGCAAATGTTAACAAGTAAGGACGGGCTAAGTTCGGGTCTAACCGAACATTTCATACCGTCACAATGGGCAAGGATCAAAGGCGGGGAAATGATTTCAAGTGCTGGCAAAACTTTACATTAAAGATTGTTGCGGAAGAATTCATTATTAATTATTCGGCGAAATCGCGAATGGATTACAATCATATTTGGTATCTTATTAACTTATATTACAGGTCATAGACTCACGTCTTCTCATTACTATATTTTACTAAGTGTTCGAAATATTTACATTAAAATCTAAGTTACCTCAAATGAGACATATGGGATGTAAATTCAACCAAAGCGGCTTTATTAAACTTACTAGGTATATAAGGAAAGAGTCAACCTGAGAAATGGAAATAGTTATATTAGTAATAAGGGGCCTAGACCACGGTCTGGACCGATTTCATTCATATTTAACGCTAAACTATATTATGTTTAAGGAAATATATCCACTTAATTTCATTAAAATATCTCACATATTCACCAACATAAACGGTTTAAAGTCCGCTGGAAGGTCTGAAGTCATTATATCGAGTATATTTGGGTTAGGGCAAGAACTGGACTTATTGCATTAACTTTTGTCGTTATTCAAGTACACTAGAGAACATGTTTCCAAGCAATTTTAATTGTGACATATTCGCCACAAAGTCTGCTGGAATAACGAAAATCATTAAATGTAGTATATGGGAGCGGGTATATTTCGTAGACCGATTTAAAACATTTGCATTAAACTATGGTATGTCCAATATTAAGCGTTTACTTAATTTTGCTGAGATATCTTATATATTGACCAATATATACCGTATAAGGCAAAACGGATGTTCGGAATTCTTATGTTAGGTATGCGTGGTTAGGGGTGGTATTGAACCGATTTTATTAATTGTATTAGGTATATGGGGAGTAGGGAAAATGTTTACGTAATTTTATCTGTTTTAGGCACACGGACACACAGTTATCAGAAAGAGACGGTCTCTGAATTTCACAGATATAACTCACATTTTGCCCATTATACCATTTCGTATATGATATAAAGTCTAAAGGAAGGTTGAAAATCCTTATTTACCCTTACGGGTGCTGGAGGAAGTATTTAACCCATTTTCTTCATTTTTAACATAAGAGCACAGTACTATTATGAGAAGATATTTCTCAAATTACATTACAAAATCTCACAGATTTACTAATATCTTGGTAAGTTATTTGCCTTTTTTACACATGAGATTACATATCTTGATGGCACTACTATAGCAGTACTGTATATACTTTATATAGTATATACTTTATATTATATTAGTATAATATAAATTTTATATTATACTTTTTATATTTTTATATTATATTACTATTTATTTTTTTATATTATACTTTATTATAGTATATACTTTAAAGTGAACGAACCAGATGAATTTTAAAGTGTGTTATATGGAAATTTGGCGCGGTTGTTTTCCGAATCCATTTTCATACTGTGATATGAAGACGCAATTCAATGTTCCGTACCTAATTTCGTTGAAATTGGTCTAGCGGCCCCATATCTAAGGAGCCTTTTATCCCTAAGTGTATTCCTTTAATTACTAAATTTATTCCTAAAGTTAACGATGCCTCGACCATTGTCCAACTTTTACACGGAATCCAATGCATCTCTTCCGTACCATCTTTACTCTAATATTTCATGTTTCTGATTTGTTTTTCAGTGAGTTAACGCACTTTTAGTAGTTTTCCACATAACCTTTGTATGTGGAATAAAGCTTTGTAAAGCTTAATACACGATTTCTTGGCACTACAAGAAGATTGATATTGCAAATGGGAGTAATCGGAAAATTTCCGTGCCCACAAAATTAGCTTTTACTAAGCTTCAAAATAAGATAGAAAACTGTAATTTCGTACAGCGAATTGTAGTAGCGAGGGGCATCTGTGAGTTAGAATTTTTTTAAAAGTGGGAAAACCCTGCCTTCTAATAGGTTCAATATACATGCAACACAAACCATTAAGGTTATATTAACCAAACTTGCTGAGGATGAGTTCTTTCCACACCTCCCCAGACAGTGTAAAAATGGGAGAAATCAGATGATAACCGCGCCCATTCCCCGTACAACGGTTAAGTTGAAAACTACTTAAAGTGCATTAACTCCCCAAGTAAATACGTCAGAAGCATTAAAATTCACTGTCAATATGATGCTGAAGGTCTTGAAAGAAATCAGTGTAAAAATTGGACAATGGGCATGGCACAGTCCACCTTTGGGGGAAAATTTTTATCTCACTAACGACTAAACCAATTTCAACACAATTTTATCCCGGCATTCCTATGTTACATCGGGAATACAACCACGTTTAATTCTCATTTATCACAATTTTATATTCGATTTGATTCTCTCACTTTACAGTATATAAATCAAGTACCAATGAAGATATCGGAACAAAACTGTAACCAAAGAGCGTAGTAAGGATATGCCATATCATGTGTCGAAATGGTAGAACTAGGAATATAGCTTTTCAATCATCCAGATATCGAATATGTGATATATTGCATATGACCCAGCGCGTATGGCTGAAATTTTACCGAAAGTATGGATCAAGTTGTGAGTTTTATTATTGAAATTCAGAGAGTTTCTTTTCCTGATAATAATGTGGCATGTGTTAAAAATGGTTAAAATCTGGTTAATACTTTTCCTAGCCATATACCTAATATAAAGATTTTCGAATTTCCGTTCGATTTTATACCGAATATATCGGAAAATATGTAAGATATCTTAGCAAAATTAAGTTTACTGCATGTGTAAAATCGGTCTATGAATTGTCCTAACTCCCATATACTACATATAATGATTTTCGTAAATTCAGTGGATTGTGCGCCGAGAATATGGGTAAAAGTCTAAGTTATTTTAGTAAAAATGGCTGGAAATATGTTCTCGGGCATACTTAAGTTTAATGCGAAATTAAATGCTATCTGCTTAGACCTTCCTAGCCCCAATATACTCAATATACTCAATATAGTGATTTCCGACTTTCTTGCTGGCTTTAAACTATCTATGTTGGTCATGTGTGATATTTTAATGAAATTAAGTGGATATGTTTTCTTAACCATAACGTGCTTTCGCGCTAAATATGAATGAAACCAGTCCAGACCGTTGTCTACGCCCCCTTGTTCCTAATATAATGATTTCCCTCTCTCTGGTTGACTTTTTCCTCATATACCCTATATATTAAATTTAGCCAGTCTGATTGAGTTTATATCACATACATCTCACTTTAGTTAGTTTTGTTGATTTTAATAAAGATATCTTGGACACAAACCAAAATATAGTGATGAAAGTACGTATGTCTCTGAGCTGTAATATAAGTTAATAATATACCAAATGTGATTGTAATTCATTCACGATTTCCTCGAATATAGATTTTAAATTACATCGTAATATTTTTGTACTCTCGCATATATATTTTTATAAAATGTTCAGAATGACGAGACGAGTCGAATCCCAGGTGACTATCTGTCCGTCCTTCCGTCCAATCGTGCAAGCAATAAATTTAGTAAAAATTAAGATATCTCTATGAAACTTATTACAAGTGTTCCATTGCACTATGAGAAGGTTGGTATTACAGATGGGTGTAATCAGACTATTACTACGCTCACAAAATGCCGTCAATGGAAATGTACTATTTATATAAAATAGTCAACACCTACCTACCTTTAAATGCTATAACTAATCTCTCAACTAATATATAAAACTGGAATTTCGTACAGAGAATCACAGTAGAGAGCGGCATCAGTGGTTTGAAAAATTTTAAAAAGTGGGCTTAGTTCCCCCCCCTAATAGGTTCAATGCACATATTTCGCAAACCACTAAAGCTACAACAGAACAAATCCTTTCAACACCTCCTCAAACGGTGTGAAAATAAGTGAAATCGGATAATAACCACGCCTCCACCCATATAACGGTTATGTTACTACTAAAAGTGCGATAACTCACTAAATAAATACGTCGGAAGTATTAAATTTCTGTGTGTCCGTGTGCCCAAAATGGATAAAATCGGGTAAATACTTCCCCTAGTCCCCATATATCTGATATAAGAATTTTCAAACTTCCTCATGCAATATATATCGGTCAACGGATTTATAGGTCATATACTACATTTAATGTTTTGCCTTATTCTAGCAGGTTTTTTAAGGAATATGTGGTGTTATGTGATGTCGGGGAATTTGCGTGAAAACATGTTCTCTAGTGTAGTTGAGTAATACCGGAAGTTAATGCAATCATTCCAGACCTTCCCCTAGCCAAAATATACCCGATATATTGATTTTCGACTTTCCAGCTGGCTTTAAAGCGTTTATGTTGGTTTATATATCTGAAAGTTTAATGAAATTACGTGGATATGTTTTCTTAAACATAATGCGTTTTCGCACTAAATATTTATGAAATCGGTCTAGGCCCCATATTCCTATTATAACGATTTCCGTTTCTGTGGTTGACTTTTTCCTGAAATACCTAATCTATATAATTAAGTCACTTTCTTTGAGCGTATATCTCTTTGAGTTAATTTGGTAGATTTTAATATAAATATCTCTGATAGAAAGCAAAATATAGTAATGAAGGTACGTGAATCTATGACCGGTAATATGAGTTAATAGATGCTAAATATGATTGTCATTCATTCACGGTTTCGTCGCATAATGAGTGTTGAATTCTTACGTTACATTTTTATACTCTCGCAATATGTTGCAACAGAGTGTATTAGTTTTGTTCACCTAACGGTTGTTTGTAACACCTGAACCTAATCGAGATAGATATAGAGTTATGTATATATATATGACTAGGATGAAGAGACGAGTTGAATTCCGAGTGACTGTCTGTCCGTCCGTCCGTGCAAGTGATAATTTGGTTAAAAATTAAGATATCTTGTGGTGGGTTGGGCTCGCTCCCGAATGTACCTATCTTACAAACCACTAAAGCTATATCAATCAAACGTACTTAGAGCAAGATTTTCTGTCACTCCTCTTACAGTGTGAAAATGAGTGAAATTGGGTTATTACCACGCCCACCTCCCATACAAAAGCTATGTTGGAAAATACTAAAACTGTATTAGCTCACTGGAAAAACTCGCCAGAAACACTAAATCTTACAGCCAATATGATATGGAAAGGCTGCATAGGAAAACGTCTAATATTTTTACGATGGGTGTGGCATCGCCCACCTATAGATAAAATCCCATATCTCAAGAACGCTTTTACCAAATTCATCCAAATTTGGTACGTGACGTTATATTTGCATCCTTATGTTACTTTCTGAAAATGGGTGAAATCGGAAAACAACGACGCCCTTTAATATATAATACAATTTTAAATTTACTCTGATTCTTTCCCTTTAAAGTATATAAATCAAGCACCAATTAAGATTTTATAATGAAACTTTTACAAATAATGCCTTCAAGACATTACATGTGTAAAAATAGTCGAAATCGACATATAACTTTTAATTCCCCATAGAGCCCATATAGGGACAACAGTACCTATGGCTGACTTTATACCGGAAATATCGCTAAATCTGCGAGATATTGTAATGAAATTGGACGATTATCTTTGCATAATAATAATGTGATCTTGTGTCACGAAAGGGGAAATTCGGATTAATAACTCCCCTGGTTCCCATACACCTAATATAGGGATTTTCAAGCACCTATTAGATTTATACCATATTTTTCGGTCAATATATGAGTTATCCCCCTGAAATACAGATAACGTCTCTTTCTAATAACGTTGCGTCCTAAAAAAAGGAGAAAATTGGGTAAATACCTCCTTTCGCCAAAATATACCTAATATACGGATTTTCAACCTTCTGGTAGACTTTATACTGTATACAGAGGTAAATATCTAAGATACCGTAATGAAATCGGAGGATTATCTTTCCATAAAAATAATGTGCTCCTGTATCCAAAATGGGGAAAATCGGGTAAATACCTCCACTAGCACCAATACTTAAAATACGGATTTTCAAATTTCCTGTAAACTTTCTAACATATATAACGGTAAATATATAACATATCGTAATCAAATTTTATGAATCTCTCCATGATAATAGTGTGCTCTTATGCCAAAAATGGGCAAAATCGGAAAAATACCTTCCAAGCCCCCATACACTTAAAATACGGATTTTCAACTTTAGTGTAGACATTATAACATATTTAACGGTAAATATATAAGATACCGTAATGAAATTGGAGGATTATATTTCCACGATAATAATGTGCTCTTTTGTCACAAAAGGGCAAAATCAGGTAAATAGCTGCACGAATGCAATATAACTAATATACGGATTTTCAACCTTCCAGTAGACTTTATAGCATATGTATAATTATATAAGATATCGTAATAAAATTGGAGGTTTACATCGTCAACAAGTAATGTGCTCTTGTGTCAAAAGTGGATAAAATCGGGTAAATACTTCCCCCACCCCAATATATCTACTATAAGGAGTTTCAACCTTCCGGCAGACTTTTTATCGTCTACAACGGTAACTATATAAGATATTGCAATGAAATCCGATTATTATCTTTCCAATGTAATAATAATGTAATGAAATAAATATGTAATAATATTTCCATTGTAATAAAAATAAAATGTACTTATAATATCTTGTGTCAAAAATGGGGAAAATTTAAGTAGATTTTATTGAATATATAACGGTAACCATATAAGATATCGTAATGAAATTTAACGATTATCTTTCCATGTTAACAATGTACTCTTTTGTCAAAAATGGGGAAAATCGGTCAACTACTTCCCGAGTCCTTATGACATATAAAATGCTAAATATTTAAAATATCATAGTGAAATTGAAGGATTGTCTTTCCATGATAATAGGGTGCTCTTATGTCAAAAAAGGGCAAAATCGGGTATATATCGCCCCTAGATCCAATATATCTAATATACAAATTTTCAACCTTCCAATAGACTTTATAGTATATGTAACAGTATATATAAGATATCATAATGAAATTGGAGGATTATGAAAATAATGTGCTCTTGTATCAAAAATTATTATAATATAATTAATATATAATATATAATATAATAAAAAAAACAATAACAAAATCGGGGAAATAATTCTTCTAAATCCAATATAATTAATATTCGGATTTTCAACCTTCCAGTAAACTTTATAATATATGTATAAATATAGAGGATATCGTAATGAAATTGGAGGATTATCTCTCCATGAAAATAATGTGTTCTTTTGTCAAGAATAAGCAAAATCGAGTAAATATTTCTCCTAAATCCAATATACCTAACATACGGATTTTTAATTTTATGTAAGATTGTGGCGAACACGAATACCAGAACAAACCAGAATCGACGATAAATTGCCAGAGTCAACCAGACATCGAAACTAGGGGTTGCCAGAATGTTCGAATGGTGATATTGTAGCGAACTCGAATGTCAGAACAAAACAGAATTGACGATAAGTTGCCAGAATCAACCAGATAGCGAAGCTAGTAGTTGCCAGAATATTTGATTGACGATCTGTTGGTAACGATCTACCATATAAGGGCTGCCGGAGTGGCAGCAGATGCAGCTTGAATAAGAGTGTTGCCAAGTAAAGTGCAGGTGAATTATAAGTAAGCTCGAATGACGAGTAACAAAGTGTTAAGTGATTGAATATGAAATAAAGAAAAGGGTGTAGCCATTAAAATGTGACTTTAATTGAACAATCCAGTGATCGAACTCTGGGTAGAGTTTCATCGTGAACCATTAATTTAGAAAATCCGTTGCAATTTGTGTCAGAAGTGGGATTGTTAGAGGAATTAGAGGAATCGACAAAGAAGGTAGAAAAAGGTAAAAAACTCAATGTTCATCAAAGATTAGGGACATGAACATCATTTTGGCTGCATTATCGCAGGTGCCTTCGCAAATGAAAGAGCAGGAGACACATATGTCATCGCAAATAAAAGAGCAGTAGACACGTATGTCATCGCAGATGTTGGCACAACAATTCCAATTGACCTCGCTATTGAAAGATCAGATGACCTCCCAAATAGCAGAGGTGTCGATGCAGATTTCATAACAGGTGTCCTCACAAATTGCAGAGGTGTCAAAGCAGACTTCGGAAGAACAGGATAAAATTAAGGCAAAAGTGGATGAGTTGAAAAATTGTTTCCGAGAGCTACAGCTAAATCGGCCAATTATGTCAACAGACTCTGCCAAGGTAAAAGCCCCATCCTTTGACGGCACAATTCCTTTCCAGATTTTTAAACTTCAGTTTGAAAAGACCGCAGCTGCATATAATTGGAGCGCTGAAGATAAAGCCGATGAATTATTCATTGCACTGAAAGGGTCTGCAGCAGAAATTTTGCAAACCATTCCCATTTGCGAATCAACTAGTTATGAAACTTCCATGGGCGCAGTGGAAAGACGTCATAGTAGTGAGCACAGGAGGCAGATATTCCATATCGAGTTACAAAGTCGCCGTCAGGAAGCCAATAAGTCTCTGCAGTAATTTGCTGCGAAGATTAAGAGATGCGGAAAAAGTGGTCATATTGCACGCAACTGTAATATCAAATCCATCCGGTCCAATAATCCAACTGGACGAAAAGGCAAAGCTGAGGAAGATCAAACAGCTGTTAAACTAAAGGAAGCCAGCCGAAAAGGGCACGGACTCTCCATTTCACAAATAAGCAGGAACACGAGTAACGTTACCGTTAATGGGTGTGTGGACGGCAAAAATCACATACTGACTGTGGATATGGGTGCGTCACATTCCATGATGCGATCTGATCTGGTTAATAAAAAATAAGACCACTAGCACGGGCAAAGTTACGTACTGCAACTGGAGAAGATACTCAAGTTGTCACGGAGGCAACGTGTGAGATCACAATTGGAAACGTAGCTGTCTTACACAATTTTATAGTGGCAGACATCGTCGACGAAATCATAATAGGAGTAGACTTTTTAGCTAATCAAGGGATCAAAATCGACATGGAAAACAGGATAATGACTTATACCAAAATGGAAGTGCCACTTATGTTCGAGTATGATAACAACCGCAGCATTAGACGAGTACTAATAACAAAATCGGAAGCAGTTATTTGGGCAGAAATGGATGGAGACTATTTAGTAAACAAGTTGTGGGTTGTCGAGGGAGCAGAAGAATCTACACCCAGTTAAATTATAACAAAAACCCTCGCCATGACAAGACAAGACAAACGTGTTCCAGTAAGAGTACTTAATGAGTTCTCGTCACCAATCCAACTTTCTATAGGAGCTATATTAGTGTCAAGAGATTGTAGCCGTGATAAATTGCGAAACACGTCTCGAATGAGATTTCAAGGGTGAACACGACATCTTGAGTAAAATTAAAAATCCGCCAGGCTCCTCGAAGCGTTCAATTAGCTAAACGTGAATTTGTAAGCCAGACCATACATGAAATGAGCGAAAGTGGCGTAATTGAACCATCAGAGAGTCCATGGAGTTCACCTGCAGTACTGGTGAAGAAGTAAAAGGGAAACATGAGTTTCTGTGTGGATTATAGAAGGTTGAATGATGTAACGAAGAAAAACAGTTATCCACTACCTGAAATGGATGACATCCTGGACACGTTATCAGGCACGAATTGGTTGTTATCACTTGATCTGAAAAGTGGTTATTCGCAAGTGGAAGTAAACTAAGAAGACAAAGAATAGACGACTTTCAGCGTTGGAGATGTTCTATAGCAAGTCACCGTAATGCCCTTTGGATTATTTAACGCTCCTGCCACCTTTGAGAGACTTATGGATCAGGTATTAAAAGGATTACACTGGAAGACCTGTTTGGTGTACCTCGACGATAACATCGTGCTGGATGAGGCTTTCCAACGGATAGGTTACGTTGGTCTAATTCTGAGCCCGAGGAAGTGTTCTCTGTCCAAAAGAAAGAAAAACTACGTAAGACACAAAGTAACAAGGAAGGGCATTTGCACAGCTATCGAAAAGAAAGAGGCAGTAAGAGATTGGCCATATTCTAAAAATTTACAAGAATTGCGAAGTTTCCTTGGACTGTGTACCTATTATCGACGATTTGTTCCGATTTTTGCCAGCGTAGCTAGTAGCCTCCATGAACTCATGAAAACGAACAAAGGATTTGAGTGGAATAAAGAACAGGAAATGGCTTCCCAAACTTTGAAGAAACGGTTACCTACTGCGTCAATGTTAGCATATCCGGTCCCAGGACCAAATTTATTTTGGATTCGGATGCTAGTGGATATGCAATAGGAGGCGTCCTATCACAAGTCATTGACGGGAATGAGAAAGGGGTGGTGTATTATAGACAGACGATAAGTAAGCCATAGGAGAATTATTGTGTAGCTCGGACGGAATTACTGGCGTTGGTAAGGAGCATCAAACATTTTCATAAATACCTATATGGTCAGCGATTTCTAGTGAGGACAAATCACGCAGCATTGAAGTGGCTTCTTCGATTCAAGAACCCAGAGGGGCAGTCGGCACGGTGGATGGAGGGACTCCAAAGTTACGACTTCTCTATAGAGCATCGAAAAGGTGGTAGTCTTGGAAATGCGGATGCGATGTCCCGTCGTCCATTTAATTTGGAACGCAGGCATCGCTCAAAAGCTGAGGTGAAAGAAGACATTACAGATGTCCGATTAATGACAGTGACACCGACAGAATACTGGGACGCGATATAACTACGAAAATGTCAACAGAAAGATCCAGATCTGAATTTTATAATGCGTGGAATGAAACTGAACAGACGTCCACCGAGAGAAGAAATAGCTGCCAAACCCCAGTCGCAAAGATATATTGGGAACAGTGGAACAGTTTAAAGTTGGGGTATTTGGCGTATTCGACAATCAGTTACGGAGTGGACTGCCAATTGTGCTGAATGCATAGCAGCTAAAGGCCTGAGATCCAGGTATCATGGCCAGATGAAGCAGTACATTTCAGGGTCGCCATTCGAGCGAATTGTCATGGGTGTAACTGGTCCATTTCCCACCAGTAAATTAGAAAACAAATATGTTTTGGTAGTCATGACCTATTTCAGTAAATGGAAAGAGATATACCTAACTCCAAATCAATAGGCTGAAACAGTAGCCGACGTATTCGTCAACAACTGGGTAACGCGATATGCTGTTCCATTGAATTACATTCTGACGAAGGGAGGAATTTCGAATCAGCGCTAATTCAGATTTGCCAAAAACTGAGTATCCGAAAAACACGTACAATTGCGTTACACCCGCAGTCCATTCGTAGAACGATTCAATCGAACATTAGAAGAACACTTGAAGAAACTGGTAGACAAGTAGCAAAATAATTGCGATACTCATATATCCTTGTTTCTGATGGCTTATCGGTCTGCTATACACGAAACGACGCCGCAGACTCCAACAAGGGTAATTTTTTTAAACGATCGTCGGTTACCGATTGATTTGAAGTTCGGAATTAACCCCAATGATGGAAGGAATGCCAAAGAAAATAACAGTATCCTAGAAGACGAGATGAGAGAAATACGTACTATGGTGAAGGCAATGAACTCCGAGGGGTTTGCTGGAGCAGATTTGGTGTTGTTATATAACCCACAACGGAAGAAAGGCTTATTTCCTAAATTACAGTGTAGTTGGGAAGGACCATACCAAGTTATTAAACAACTCAACGATGAAGTATATCGCATACAAATCATTGGAAGGCATAGGAATAAAATGAAGGTAGTTCATTTAGAAGGGCTTGCGGCATTTGTTACTGCAAATATGTCTATTCGGAACGATCAGACTTAGGTGGAGGGCACTGTGGCAAACACGAATGCCATAATCGACGATAACTTACCAGAATCTGCCAAAATTAAAAATTTGTAGTTGCCAGAATGTTCGAGTGACAATCCATTGGTAACGATCTGTTGGTAGCGATCTGTTGGTAAAGATCTACCATATAAAGGCTGCTGGAGTGGCAGCAGACACAGTTTGAATAAGAGTGTTGCCAAGTAAAGAGGAAGGTGAATTATAAGTAAGCTCGAATAACGAGTAACAAAGTGTTAAGTTATTGAATAGGAAATAAAGAAAAGTGTATAGCCATTAAAATGTGACTTTAATTAAGCAATCCAGTGATCGAACTCAGGGTAGAGAAAATCCGTTACAATATATAACGGTAGATATGTGAAACTCTTATCTTGAATGTGTGAACTGTTGATATGTGAACTCCTATGTTAAAAATGGGCAAAATTGGGTAAATACCTTCCCTAGATCGAATATAACTAATTTACGGATTTTCAACATTCCAGTAGAGTTTATAACATATATAACGGTAGACATGTGAGATGTCGTTGTGAAATTGGAGGATTACGTTATCAACATGTAATGTGCTCTTGTGTAAAAAATGTATAAAATTGGGTAAACATTTTCCCTATCCCTCATGTATCTACTATAAGGATTTTAAAACTTTCGGTAGGCTTTGTGCCATATATAACGGTATATATGTGGTACTCTAATGAAATGAGAGGATTATCTTTCCATTTTAATAATGTGCTCTTGTGTCAAAAATGTGGAAAGTCGGGTAAATACTTCCCAGACCCCGACATTCTTAAAATACGGATTTTCAACTTTCCTGCAGACGTTATACCATGTATAACGGTAAATATGTAATACATCGTAATGAAACTGGAGGATTATCTTTCCAACACAATAATGTGATCTTGTGTAAAAATCGGGTAAATAGTTCTCCTAGCCCCAATATACCTAACATATGGGTTTTAAACCTTCCGGTAGATTTTATAACATACATAACGGTAAATACATGAGATATCGTAATAAAATTGGAGGATTATCTTTCCATGTTAATAATGTGCTCTCTTGTCAAAAATGGAGAAAATAGCCTTTTATACCAAATTTACGTATTTTCAACGTTCCGGTAGGCTTTCCACCATGTCCCCTATGAATTTTTCGTGTGAAATTCTGAGAGCGTGTTTTTCTGATTACTGTACTTCCGCGGGTTTCAAATGTATGAAATCGGGTAAATATTTCCCCTTGCCGCCATATACCTAATGTACGGATTTACAAATTTCCTTGCCCTTACATTTCGGATATAGGGATTTTCAACCTTCCGTTAGACTTTATACCTTATGTAACGGTAAATGTATGAGATATTTTAATGAAATTAAAATTATCCTTCCATGACAATAACTCTTGTGTCAAAAATGGATGAAATCGGGTCAGTACTTCCCTTAGCCTCCATATACCAACTAAAAGGATTTTCAAGCTTCCTGTAGACTTTATGCCATACATATCAGTCAATATATGAGTTATCTTCGTGAAATTCAGAGAGCGTCTCTTTCTAACAACTGTGTTTCCGCGAGTTCTAAAATGTATGAATTCGGGTAAACATTTGCCCTTGCCACCATATACCTTATATGCGGATTTACAACCTTCCGGTAGACTTTAAACTATATTCAGCTATAAATATGTAGTGTAATGGAATATGAGGATTATCTTTCCATAATAATAATATGCTCATGTGTCGTAAATGGATAAAATCAGGTAAATACTTCCCCTGGTCCCATATACTTAGTATAAGGATTTTCAACTTTCTCATAGACTTCATACCATATATAACGGTAAATATATGACATATCGTAATTAAATTACAGAATTATCTTTCCATGATAATAATGTGCTCCTGTGTCAAAAACGAGGAAAGTCGGGTAAATACTTTCCCTAGGCCTCAAATACCTAACATAAAAATCTGTATCAATCAAATTGGTAATCAATCTTCAACGAATATTTTTACCATATATATCGGTAAATATGTGAGATATCGCAATGAAATTGGAGGATTATCTTTTCATGATAATAATGTGATCTTGCATGAAAAATAGAGTATGAATATAGGTAGGAAGTAAATACTTCCCTAGCTCCAATGTACCTAATATAAGGATTTTCAACCTCCCTTTCGACTTTATATCATATATCTATCAATATATGAGTTATCCCTGTGAAATTCAGAAAGCTTCTCTTTCTGATAACAGTGTGTCCGTGTGTATATATCTGTCAATATGTAAGATACCTTAGCAAATTTAAGTGAACGTGTAATATTGGATATACCATAGTTTAATGCAGAAAATGTGTTAAATAGGTCTACGAAATACCCCTCCTCCTCCTTTATACACTACATTTAGCAATCTTCGTTATTTTAGCAGACTCCATACCGAATATGTCGGTCAGTGTGTGAGTTATCTTAATAAAATTGCGTCGAAACATGTTCTCTAGTGCAGTTGAGTAATGCCAAAAGTTGATGCAATCTGTCCCGACCTTCCCCTAGTCCAAATATATCAGATATAATGACTTGTGACTTTCCAGCGGATTCTAAACCGTTTATGTTGGTCAAATGTGTGATATTTTCATGAAATTAAGTGGATATGTTATCTTAAACATAATGTGGTTTCGCGCTAAATATAAATGATACCGGTCCAGACCGTTGTCTATGCCCCTTATTCCTAATATAATTATATCCGTTTCTCTAGTTGACTTTTCCTTATACACCCAATATATTTATTTAAGCCACCTTGATGGAGTTTATATCTCATATATCTCAGTTCATTTAATTTGATAGATTTTAATATAAAAATGTCGAAAGCAAAATATAGTAATGAAAGTACGTAACTCTATGAGCCGTAATATAAGTTAATGAGATACCAAATGTGAATGTAATCCATTCACGGTTTACGAATAATGAGTATTGAATTCTTACGCAACATTTTGTAAAGTTTTGCCTGCACGTGAAAGTATTTCGCCGCCCTTAATCCTTGCACATTGCTAGAGTATAAAATGTTCGGTTACACCCGAACTTGGCTGTTCCTTACTTGTTTTTGTTTATACCAGCACGCTCTCATGAAATTGCTGTGTCACTGACGTAAATTACCATGAGAAGCAGGTCGTCCCAATATTAAATCTCTATTTTCATATGAGTCGACATAATACCCCAACTGGGGTGTAGAATTTTCTTTGCTGTACGTCAATGAATCCACATAGATTTTAAGCTTTATTTGAAAATATTTGCGGTGAGAACGTCATCACCCATGTTAAGTATCGTGTACGCCGATTACTTCTTAAAAACCTTTTTCTGAGTGCTCTTACGTAATGCTCGTTGTAACTTTATTCGGTTTTGTATGTAGATATGCACGGAGTTGCCTAAACTGCTTAAACAGCTATAGTAAAAGAGGAGTGACATGATCTATTTTAAATAATTTTTTCTTGCTACTCTATTACATATTTGCAGTAGAAAAGTCGCGTTGTGAGTATAAGACTATAACAGTTGAATCAAATTCAATCACAAATATAAGCTTTCTTAAAATAAGGTTTTCAGAACAATAATTGCATTCATATAATATACCAAGCACTTGCATAATACGAGATTTGTTAAGTCAGAGTAGTTTTAATTTTAAATTTAATAAGAAATATTACACACTATAATATAATTAGCCTCATTGGATTAACTTTCACAATGTCTAGCTTTGTAATAGGGTTTAAAACTAATAGCTATAGTATATATATATATAAATTAATAATCTATAATAAAATAGAATAAAGTATAATCATAAAGCCCTATCAGCTAAAAATAATAATAATTTATATTAAGTCTCAATAAAAAAATATTTCTCATGTTCGAGATGGATAATTCTCTACATAACATAATAATTTTCTGTTTTTCCAGGGAAATGTACTTTCTTAACTAAATTTTTTTGCATAATCCTTTTATTTCCTTAACTTCCCTACCAACCGTTTAGGAAATCATAAAAAATTAATACACATATGTATAAAGGCGAAGTTGCAGGGACAAGAAACCATACAAGCCGTACAAAGCCGTTTGGATATTGATTAAAAAATAATCGTTTTTGAGCAACCATTAACAATTACACAAAAAGAGAACAAGTGGTCGCGAATAAGGTGTGGAAAAGTGCCGCAGGGTATGTTTATACCCGAGACACTGAGAAGCTGCATGATTGAGACGGACGTATCTTCATATTTGCAAACATCATCCTCAGGACAGGTGCTGATTTTTAATTAATCAAAATAAAAAAAAAACATGATAATTAAACTGTGATCAAAGCAAACAAATATCAGATATTATGTGCCGCAACATAAATACAAATAATGAGGGTTAACATATGATGCGAGTACAGTTAATGCATCTTATGGAAAAAGTTATCTACATAAAGAAATAATTTACCTTGCGCAAAAAGAAGACATAAAGTAGTAAACCGAATTGGATCATCACTAGCAATCAGTACAGCGACTAATTACTGCCACCATTGTTTTTTCCGCTTTTGACCTTAATGATACCTCTTCGATTAATTCAAACCACCATTAAGAAAGTACTACTACTTCTGTCATCATCGCAAATAAATTAATACTACTTTCTACTAATATACTATACCATACCTCCATACCATACCTCCATACACGTGTAAGCTTAAAAGAAGAGGAAACGACAAATAACAAAACGAAAAAACTAACGTAACCAACGTATGTACCAAAAGTGTCATTGTTCATTTCTAGTTAATTTCAGAGTCGCGCTTATACTTCACTTAAATTCATTAAAATGAAAAGCATAGTTCAAGCAAATTACTCCTAACGAAGCATACGAAGTAATTAAAGTATAATTGCAGTAAGGTCACTAATAATATCTGTTTTTTTTATCTACTATTTATCCAATATATCTGCTTATCTATTATATCCAATACTCTTACTCCATACATGTGTGTGTTCTTTTTTTATCGATGTTTAAAATTTGCAAATCGATCTAATTGTGTCCCCTTTGAATATAAAACATAGAGTAGCATTTTTGAATTTACTGAATTTTTCAAGGTTTGTTGTTTCTGTTTGAAGTCGGTTACACGTACATACATAAATACATAAAATATTTTCAGTTAAACATCCATATGAAACACATTGATAGCAATTATACTTAAATACATATACTATGTTCAAACAGGGTATGTTAATATGGTAAGTCAACAATTACGTTTTTGTCATTCATACGTCCCCGATTTAGCAACGCAAATAGAATTTGAATTCAGTTACGCAAACTTCAGTGCGAGGAAACTTTTACGGTATTCAATATTTCTCAGATTAACTTTGTTCACTGCCAATTTAAATATATTTTTCTGACGGTAATACCGTTAAACTAATTGCGTTTTAATACAATCTCAAATTTTTTGTGTATTAAATTTAACATCCAATGAGACACTGTGACTTGCACTTTAATAAACAAAATGTTAAAATTAAGTAATGCATATTTTTTAATAATTAAAGTTTAAAGGGTTGGAATTTTCGTAATTGCCAATTAGGTACCTGTTTGACCATAGTCTTAGCTTAAGTAAGTACCAACGGTTCTAAATAAAACAAAATAGCAATTGCATATTTGAAATTAACCTAAAATGTTTAAACGACAAGCAATAAACAATTCCATTCCACTGTATTAATGATTAGAGCACGCTGTAAGGAAAATACTAAAAAAGAATTTTTTTTGAAAAAAAACTTATCTGACCGAGAGCACTCTCAACATTTGTTGCATTTATTATGTACTTGGAAAATAAAATGTTTCAATACGTTCCTCTTTCAACAGTACTGGAATGTGAGCAATTTAAAAACGTGACCTTTAAAAGGACTACAAATAGTACTGCGATGGTGACATACTTTCACTGGATTTTCAGCGTCTTTGATTCGAAAATGTTTCCGAGCAGTAACGTTTAATATTAAAATGATTCAATTCTTAAAATACTTTGCTTGCACTTTTAAGAGCATTAATAAAACATAACCGAGCTGCAGTTTTACTTTTAAGAGTGATCGAACATAACTCATTTCATGTTGAAATTTCCTAAATTTAATTTGCCAGAAGACGTCACGCTTGTACTAGAAAAGTTGAGCTATTTTTATACTCTCACGTTATAACAGTTTTGTTCACCTAAAGGTTGTTTGTAACACCTAAAACTAATCTAGATAGATATAAAGCTATATGTATATAATATTATGAGGATAACGAGACAGTTGAATTCCGGATGACTGCGGACTGTCCGCCCATCCGTCTGTGCAAGCAATAAATTGAGTAAAAAAAAGAGAAGGTTGGTATTGCAGAAGGCCACAAAATAGCGTTAAACAACAAAAGAAGATACAAACCTGTAATTTGGTAGAGGGAATCCAGTACGGAAGGGCATCTGTGGTAAAAAAAAACGTTTAAAATATGGGTATGACCCCTTATTAGTTTAATGTATATATTCAATCGGATAATAACCACGCCCACCTGCTATACAGAGGTTATGGTGAAAACTACTAAAAGTGAGTTAACTCCCTGAAGAAAAACGTCAGAAACATTAAATCTTACAATAAGGATAGTACGGAAGAGATGTATTGGAATCTGTGTAAAATATGGTCGATGGGAGTAGCACCGCCCACGTTTCGGCGAAATCTTATATCTAAGGAACGACTTAACTGATTTCAAATAATTTGCTGCATGACTTTATATTAATATATTTGTGTTACAGTGCGAAAATGGACGAAATTGGATACTAACCACGTCTACTTCGCATATAACACAATTTTAAATTGAATCCGGTTCTTTTACTTTACAGTATATAAATAAGAACCAATGAAAGTATCGGAATAAAAATACACAAATTTTGCATTCGAGGTATGTCATCTCACTTCTTAAAATGGCGGAAATCGGAAAATGCATTCTCAAGCCCACAGATACTGAATATATGGGTCTCAGGCCTATGGCTGACTTTTTGCCGAAAAGATCGGTTAATTTGTATGATATATTATTGAAATTCAGAGTAAAAAATGGGTAAAATCGGGTAAATACTTTCGCTAGCCCTCACATGCATAATTTAAGAATTTCGAAACTTTTGGTGGACTTTATACCGTAACTATGGGTTAATCTGTGAGAACTATTTATGAAATTCAGAGAGCATGTTTCCTGAAAATAGTGTGCTCTTTTGTCCAAAAAAGGTTACATTGGGTCAATACCTCCTCTAGCCCCATATACCTAATATAAAGGTTTTCGAACTACCTATTGGCTTTATATGTAAGAAATCTGAACAAAATTAAATTAACGTATGCTATTGGGTATACTATATTATAATGCATAAAATGTGTGAAATCGGTCATCGAATTCTCCCCTTCTCCTACAACAGCTCCCATAAACTACCCAAAATGACTTTTGTTATTGTAGCAGACTTTTTACCAAATACATCGGTCCATGTGTGCGTTATATTCATAAAATTACGTGGAAAGATGTTAAAGTTAAATCCAATCAATCCAGAACTTCACGTAGCCACAATATACCCGATATTGTAATCTCCAATTTTCCAGCCTGACTTTAAACCATTTGTGTTGGACAATATGTGTGATATTTTAATGAAATTATACATGATGCACACCGACACAGTGTTATCAGAAAGAGACCTCTTTGAATTCCATTGAAATAACTCACATATCGACCGATGTATACAGTATAAAGTTAACCGGAAATTTCAAAATCTTTTTTCTTTATAAAGCATACTTTAAATGCACTCTTTGTGCAAAGTTTTGCTCCGATATCCTCATTGATAATTGATTTATGTTAAGTAAAGTGGAAGAATAACATGGAATTTATAATTGTGATGTATGTATAGGAAGTAAACGGCGTTGGATTCTGATTTCGCCCATTTTCACACTGTAATATAACGATGCAAACATAATGTCATGCACCAAATTTGGTTGAAATTGGTATAGCAGTTCCCTAGATATACGCACCATGCCAGCTGTGAAATTTAATGCTTCAAGACATGTTTTTCAGCCAGTTAACGTACTTTTAGTAGGCTTCAATAAAACCGTTATATGGAGGAGGTCATGCCCACTTTTTTTAAACTTTCAACACACAGATGCCCCTCCGTACTGTGATTACCTATACTAAATTTAATTTGGTGATCTGGTATATTATTAGAGAGCTTAGTTATTGCATTTTTTAGGTTTTCGTTTAACGGCATTTTGTGGGCGTGTCAGTGATCTAATTGCGGCCATCAGCAATACCAACCTCCTCAGTGTGCCAAGGAACAAGTGTGCCAAGTTTTATCAAGATATCCCGATTTTTACTCCAGTTATCGTTTGCGGGCAGATGGATCATTTAAACTTATATCTGCCTATCTTAGTTTTTGGGGTTACAAACAACCGTTATGTGAACAAAACTATTATACTCTGTTGCGATAGTATAAAAATATTGCGAGACTTTGAATGTAATTCTATAAAAGGTGGACAATCGCCCACTTTTAGATGAAATTCTATATCTCAGCCCCTAGTCGATCGCTTTCAACCAAATTTGGTACCTAACATTTATTTAACATATTTATGTTGTATTTTGAAAATATTCGAAATCCCGTATGATGCTATTTTAAACTACAACTGTTTAAAACTAGACCATAATCTTTTAATATTTTTGCACTGAAATTATTAGTTAATTTGTAAGATATCTTCATGAAACTAAGTAGACATATTTTTGTAGTCTCGTTCTAAAAATGATGGATGTATCGCTCAATTTGAGAGATACCTTAATGAATTGAAATTGCTATTTCCCCCTGATAACAATGTGGCCTGGCACATGAAATGGATATAATCAGTTCAGTTTTTACCCTAGCCACCATATACTTAATATTTTATGGGCAGTTTTAATGAAGTCAAGCGGACATTATTCTTGACCACAATGAGCCCAATAATTTTGAATGAAATCCGTCCAGACCTTATTCTAACCCCATATACTTAATATAATGATTTCCGAATGCAATATGCCGAATATACTGGTAAATATATGAGACATTTTGGCCCCTAACCCCCCTATAGCATCAATCTTCTGCGCAACCCAAATACAAATCGAAGAATCTTGATTTATAGCAATAAAGTACAAAATCATAAAATTATGGTACGAATGCTATGAAGAATTGGGATCAGTTTTACCAGTTTTCCGTTGGCAATTATTAAAGAAGTTTAAAATGTGTTCCATTATAACGAACTTCTTCGGGTTCGAAACCTACGAAAATGGATGCTATAACAATTTGTGGGATTGTTTTAGGCAATACCAAGATTTAAAAATTTTGTTAGTTTGTGTTATTAGCACATGTAATGTCATGTAACAAAATACTTAATACATTTTTCCACTTATATTTTTCTGTCTTTTTATAACGGTAAAACGCAATAAAAATAGGTGGAAAGGGATCTTTCGATCTTTGAATTGTAAGCATATTGAAAAATTTAGATTTTTTATGATTTTATATATTTTATAATCTAAACTGGGTACAGTTCCGCAAGGCATTAAGAAAAGGTGCATATAGGATTTTAAGCTCGACCTGTTAAAGATGTGGTAAAAGAGTATCAGAACCGTTGTACCTTAATATGCTAAATATGTTGTACAAAAGTGGATATACTCAATTATGACTACATATTCTTACAACCATATTTATAAAAAAAACATATTTGCACGATCCTGTGTGTACTGGCTTTGACATTATATATAACATATATCATTCTTTTTTAACTCGAACGAATTCGGTGAGAAAATATTCTCAAATTAAAATCGCATCAACGTTTTTACAACATTGTTAAAATTTAACCGCCAACGTTGAAGCCATTCTGGTGGAAATGTGAATAATTATTACATAAAAATCTCAACTTCCTCCAAACTTCGTAGTGTTATACAAAAATTATTCCAGAATTAGCCTTTGGTGTTCGTAGGTAACTATACATAAATGACGTTCGAATTATTTCACAAAAAGGTGTTCGAATTAAAAAATAATGACATAGGAACATTTATATAATATATTGTACTTAAAAGTAACTGATATCTTAAAACTTTTGGTGGTCATTAATTGCACTATTTGTTAACTGGACTTAAAATAAAAAAAAATTAACAAAAAAAAAGTAAAAGCAACATAAAATGCAAATAAACCTTCTTTTTGTGCTTCGTAAGACTTTTTGGGCTTTTATGTATCTAACAATTTAGCGTTCACATATTCCCTATGCGTTGTTTTTTTAAAGCATGGAATACATTATATATAACCATGATTTGTTTTAATAGTTTCTTTGAATATTTTATATAGTATACTGATTGGCTTCAAAATAAGTATTTTCTTTAATACTTGTATTGGTTGATAATATTTATGAGTATGGCTCCACATATATATATATATACTAAATATATATAAACTAACGATTTCTTTAAACTTAAAATTTAAGTTTATTGCTTATATTCAATAAAGAATAAGTACGAGTTCACCGATAACTTTTAACTTAGCCTCTATGATAGTTTGTTTGGGCGAGCTAATCTCGATTTTTTTACGTGCATATATACATATGTATGTATCATGTATGTATATATACATACACATACTTTTATTTTTCATATAAATAATGGACGTATGGAAAATAGCTGAAGAAACGTAGGTGTGTAATTATCTAAGTTTCTTTAGTAATAGGGTTTTCACTTTGTGGTCAATACCTCTGATTGGATAAAAAAATACGTAGCATGCATTTCAAAATTGTGCTTTCATCTTCCTATATATATATATGATTTTATATAAGTGACTATATTTTGCAATGAAATTAAAGTATTATTTCAAGCGCATCCGATTACAAAGATACAAAAGCTCTGTGAGCAATGGGTAACTTGATTAAAATAAATATTGATATACAAGGTGGGTCGCAAATGCGTGGAATCGGAAGATTGTCTTAAAATGTGTTAAAACTTAAATATGTGTTATTCAAAGATATAAAAAGTTGGTGTTCTTATTTGGTCTATATTCGTCGGTTTTTTTAAAAATTTAACACTTATTTAAGAAAATCATGTAAATAGTATTATTCAAGGTATTGTCCATCTGAAACTGTAACATTTTCCCATCTTTCCGGCAATTTTTTTTAATGGTTTTCATCCACCATCTTCAAAAGAAATGCGGCTGCTTGAAGGTCAGGAATTAATCAAGCCAATTTTTGATACCCTGTTTTGATGTGATTCTAGTGAGGGCAAGGTCTGTGCTATAAGGCGGTGAGATAAAACTTCCCAGCCCCTGTTTTCCAAATAGTTTTTAACCAATCTTGCAACATGAGGCCGATCATTGTTACGATGGATAATTATTGCCTCGTGTCTACCCACAAGTCCCGGGCGTTTTTCGACAATCGGTCTCTTCAATTTGATGAGTTGTTGTCGGTAGCGTTCGCCATTAATGGTTTCACCCGGGTTTAGAAGGCCGTTGATCGTTGATCCATTGATTCGTTGATCCGTTGATCATCGTTGATTAGGTTGGTTGGCCAAGTTTCACACAAGACGTTTTGCTTTTAGGGGTCGTAATGGATCAATTTTTCATTACAAGTCACAATCCGATGCAAAAACGACAAACAACTTCTTTTTGTAGCGTTCAAGTAGCATTTCTGATATGCAAAATCGTCTCTCAACATCTCTTGGCTTCAGTTAATATGGCAACCAATTTCTTTGCTTTGAATGTATCCGGCTGCTTTTAAACGTTTTTAATGACTGCTTGAGTAACTCCCAAAGATTCTGTGAGCTCTTCTTGTGTTTGGCAGCAATCCTCATCGAGTAATGCTTCCAGTTCCTCATCTTCAAACCTTTTGGCTGGCCAGAACGTTCTTCGTTTTCCAAGCTAAAATCACCACTTTTAAATCGTGCAAACCACTTTTATAGTACTATAGTATATATAGTATACTATATATATACATATATATACTATGTATAGTAGATATAGTATATAGATATAGTATATAGATATATATATAGTATATATATGTATATATAGTAATATTAACCAAATCGGTACAAAGCTTTACGAAGCTAGATATGAAGGTTACCTATAGGGAAAATAGTTACGATATTGACATACATATATTCATATGTCATATCACATCACATATCACATGTCACATCATATACACATTTATTTAAAACTACATTGGAACTTTATGTTCATATGTTCGGTTCGGCTCGAATTTAGCCTATTAGCCTAAAACGCAATATGGGTTTTCTTCGAAATGGTTGATACGATATTTCTGTAAAATGTTAAATGTTGATAAATAAGCTAATTTCATTTGTCACAATTCTTCCGTTTTGAAAATTACTATCAGAAAAAATATTCAGCTGGTAGGCCCTTTACATTTTGTTTTAAATCACGGCAGTCAATTAATATTTGAAATGTGACGAAATTCTGTGTTACTTCTGCAGGAATGAATAAAAATTACCTCTGTTTTTAATATTACTCATAAAATTTATATCTATATCAGATAAACTTACCGTAGTTATGGCGTATTTAAAATTTATTTATTTTAAGTGTACAACTTATTTTTAAATTTCCATTTTAACACGCATTATCTCACATGTTATTAACTTTGTTATAAATTACTAGTCAGTAAAAAAAATTAAAAGAAAATCATTAATGAGAAGTCGAAAAGAAATAATCTTCAAAGCAATAACTATGAATTTTTTATTAATATTTGTTTCCGATTATTATATATCTTTCAAATATTATTCAAATATGCAAATTTTTATTCCGACTATATTTTTCTAATTTAAAAACTTTGAAATTTTGCTCTACTATAACATTCAGGTAAATAACGGATTATACAATATATCTAACATGTATCTATATAGATTTTATTTGGTGGCATTGCTTGTCGGGTGATTTACGCCAGAAAATTTAAATGACATAATTGTTGCATAATTGTTGCAAATCAATTAATTTCTCTTCTAGCACATGTCCTGTTCTCTTACGAATCATCAGGTAGTTTAAAATAATGTAACCAATCATTTTAAGAAATCAAGAGAAAAGCTCGACCAAGCACCAAGCACCTATACAGCGCAATGTGGAAATTATTGGAGCGAATTTAGCTAATTGTATTTAATCAATAATGGATCAAATTATTTTGAATTGCCAATTTATTTTCTTATTTTCTTTATTGAATATTTCACTTCCTTTTATGTGTATTTGGATCTTATTTTAGGCTTTTATTAATTTTACATGTTCGATGTAAGTATTCGTGCACTTGTATGTTACTTTACTTAATTCGCTTTTAACTATTGTACTATGTGAGTCGTTCTTTTACACTTGAATATTATTAAGTTCATTCATTGAAGAATGTAGAAACTTATGTATTTTATATTTTTTCATATGCACATACCTAGATATATTTATTTTATATAACATTGTATGTAGTTGTGCATATGTAAGTGGAATTATTTTGCATTTTAAAGTACTTAGAAGAATGTATTTCTGTAAAGTTAAATCCCTGCAAGAAACGGAAATTAGTTTACAAGATGGCTCTTAGCTGTCCACGCGTGTGTTCTTTTAAATCTTTTAATTTGGAGCCATACAATCGCCAGTAATTTATAGAATTTTTCTATTGATGGCGTTGAAGTTGCTGTTTTCTTCATGCTTAGAAGCTTGGTGTTTTTAAGCATATTAAGGAGTTGGCTAACTAATTCATGAGTTTCTTTTCATTTAAAAATAATTTTTACTTCAACAATCCCGGATGTAGTGGCGTCCACAGCTGTTTAGTCATTATATATCTCACTACAACTGCACTGAGCCAAAATAAACAAAGGAATCCTAATAGTGGCCGTTCCACTTTAAAATAGTTTTCTAATCAATCCCTACTTATAACTAATTAATTTATATACATATTTGAATATACTTATATACGAGTATACGGTATGTACGATTATATACGAGTATTCGAAATAACTGCCCGTGTTATTCTGAAGAGGAGTAATAATAATAAATCACCTTTTTCTTGCTTCAGGTTAGTTACGAATTCTTTATTTCCGTTTTACTTTTAATGTATCTAACTGTTTCTTGTAGGGGCATTTATATATTTTGTTTATGGGTATTAATACTTTGTAAGTTTGAAGGCCAAGTAAATTTACGAAATATTTTGTTTCTTTCAAAAATTCCGTGTTACTAAACACCTCAACACAGGATGAATTTCATCCGTTCATTGAGGCGCTCTTACCGTTTGTCAAATCGTTTTCGTATTCATGGTTCAATCTGCAAGCTGCCAAACGAAAGTACTACAAAAAACATGAGAAACGTATGTCACTGGAGGAGGAGCGACATTGCAAGGATGAACTACAAGTAAGATTTATTTTGAACATTTACCAAATAATGTAAGTTTTTGAGAATTTTGGAAAACGTTGAAAAGTGAAAAATCATATCTTAGCCACAAAACTCGAGTTAAGGAAGGGGCATGTATGGTTTAAAAATGTTTGAAAAGTTGGTGTGACCCACGTGCACATATCACACAAACTTAATTTTTACGACTGCTACCATACCTACTTCTCACATAAAACTTTTTTGAATTCCATCCGACTACTTTTTTTACTTTACAATAGATGCAACAAAGTAACACTGAGGGTATGGAAATGAAACTAAGAATATAGATTGGCTCTGACATATGGCTCATCTTAAAATGATCGAAATCACTCCATATCGTTCCTTCGACTAAATTCATATTAAAAGTATATGTGTATGTATTTTTATATTCTCACAACATGTTACAACAGAGTATAATTATTTATATTCATCTAACGGTTGTTTGTAAAACCTAAAACTAATCGAGATAGATATAGAGTTATATCTATTGCGTAAGTGATAATTTTGATAAAAATGGAGATATTTTGATGACACTTAGTGAACATGGTCCGTGGTACCCTTAGGAATTGGTTGGTATTGCAGATGGGAGAAATCGCACAACTGCTACGCCCACAAAATGGCATTAGTCGGAAACCTATAGAGTGCTACAAGTAAGCCGCAAATTAAGATACAAACCTTTAGCTTGGTAAAATGAATCGTATAGGGATGGGCATCTGTAGGTTCAAAAATTTTTAAGAAGTGGGCAAGGCCCCACACCCCTATAGGTTTAATATATATATCTCACAAACCACTAAACCAATCAAACTTGCTGAAAATAAGCCTTTCTAGCATCTTCTTATACCGAGTGAAAATGGATGAAATCGGATAACAGCCACGCTCTCCACCAATACAAAGGTTATATTGAAAAGTAATAAAAGTGTGATAACTCACTAAACAAACGCGTCAGAAGCATTCACACTCGAGATGGCACAAAGAGGCTTCTTAGAAATCAGTGTAAAAATTGATGGTTGTGGCACCGCCCACTTTTGGTTGAAAATCTTTATTCCAGGACCTACTTTATCAATTTTAGTCAAATTTGGTGCATAATATTATCTTGTAATCCTTATAATACAGTGTGAAAATGGGAGCAATCGGATCATAACCACGCCTACATTCCTTGTAACACAATTTTAAATCCCGTTTGATTCTTTCCCTTTACAGTATTTAAATCAAGCACCAATGAAGATATCGGAATAAAATTTTGTACAAATAGTGCCTTCAAGAAATGCCAATTCTCTCAAAAACTTGCCGAAACCGGACATTAAATTTTCTATCATTCTCTCAGTGAATATGGCTGACCTTATACCGAAAATATCAGTTAATCCGTGAGATATGTTACTGAAATTTAGATAAATTCCTTTCCTGATAATAATGTGTTCTGATAACAAAAATTGATAAATCAGGGCAATACTTCTCCTAGCGCCCATATACCTCATTTAAAAATTTTTGACGACTTCTTTCGAACTTCTGAGTTTTGTAAATGAAATTCAGAGAGCATCCTTTCTTAATAATAATATGTCCTTATGCCGAAAATGACTAACATCGAGCTAAATACTTCCACTGGTATACCCGAAAATATTTGCGGGGAAGTATTTCGCACACCTATAATTGTTATAAATAATAGTAAATTATAATAAAGTTTTGCATACACCTGGAAAGAGTTTACAGGACTTATAACAAATTGCGATAATACATAGTCTTCGGCATCCGAAATGAACTATTCATGACTTGCTTTTTAAAACAATACATGCCCATAAGAATACATTGATATGGGAGCATGTAATTCAAATTTTTAGCTTGTTACGATATTTTGCAATACATACTCACCGATGTTTGACGAACTCTGTATGAATATATTTGTTTTGCGAGTCCGGGATGGTAAGCGATTGTATTAGGCCCAGTAAGAAGAAACACATTACTTTTGCATTAAACCGAAGGTTTTGTTTAGCATCGTTAGAATGATCCAATTTAGGCCAAGTATGCATCGTTTTGTTTGATAACTTGTTGCCATTGAAGGCAGTTTCATAATGCCACTCTCATAGAGACCCTTTCCCTATTGGTAAAAAACTGAGACAGTCGATTTTCACAAACTTCTCTTGAGGCGAGTTTTTCACCATCAAAATCATTCGCCATAGACAAGAACAGGTAATCCAGTAGGTGCCAGGTCGGGATACAGTGGATGAATAAGAACCTCACAATCAAGCTCCAGGAGATTCTGGCGGGTTACTATCAATGTGTGTGGCCTAGCGCTGTCCTGGTGGAACACAATTCCTCTCCTATTGGCCAAAGCTGGCCGCTTCTGGGCGACTGTTTACTTCAGGCAGTTCAATTGTTGATAGTACAGATTTAGATGAGGTTTTGTGCGTTAACTCGTGTAGCACCCATAGATAGACCTTCTCTTTGTATCCAGCCTTATTTAAGTGGTTCCAAGCGGTTTTTGTGCAATGCATCTCCTGGGCAATTGAAAAAGTGCTTAAATGGCGATCGGACTTGACGATTTCCATTATTTTATCAATATATTCGACAGTTGGCCTTCCAGAGCGTGGTGCATATTTGACTTCAAATTATAGGAACAAAAGCAATGAAAAACAATTGCGTGTGATTGGCTGTTACAATATCAGAACCTTTAACATTGTTCACATTTTCAGCCGCCTGGTTTACGTTTTCACTTTTATCGATGAAAAACTGTAAAATATGGCGTATTTTCTCATTGCTGGTGTCCTTCCAAAATACATGAAAACATAATAGATTTCTTTTACTAGACTTAATGTAAGCGAATATTAATTAATAATTGAATATTTGAATTATTGAATTATTGAATTATTGAATAATTGAATAATTGAATGATTGAATAATTGAATAATAATTAATAAGTGAATATTCCCACAACCGCGAATTATTAAGCCGCAATTTGACGCTTTGTTCATCTACCGGTGTCTTGTAACAGCATAAAATATACTAGGTATAATGCAATTCTGTGTATTAAAATGCTTCAAATAAATATACCATTGGCTACTTCAAATAGATTACAATCATATATTGTATGAAAATAATTTCCGCTGCAGCTTTTTATTCTTCATTATTAGACAAAGTTGTGTTATGGAAGCATATCACGTAATACCAACAGTAACTTGTTTATCTAAAATTTAATTGAGATGCTTTACCAATTCTCCTAGAAGATACGAAATGTTTTTAACAGTATTTTATTTTCCATTTTATATGAATTTTTTCAAATTATATAATTGTATTTATGCAATAGAATGAAAAAGCGGAGGTAAAACAAAAGTGGGCTTCCCGGTTATTAGGCAAACTACGTAAAGATATTGCTCAAGAATGCAGAGAAGATTTTGTGCAATCCATCACCCGTAAACGAAAATCGATTTGTGTACTTTCAAATCCCGATCAAAAAGGAAAAATGCGACGAATCGATTGCTTACGGCAAGCAGATAAAGTGTGGCGCTTGGATTTGGTTATGGTCATACTTTTTAAGGCGATACCGCTTGAAAGTACAGATGGAGAGAGACTGGAAAAAAATCCTGAATGTGCACACCCCAGCCTATGTGTAAATCCTTATCACATAAATGTATCTGTTCGCGAACTGGACCTGTATTTGGCGAATTTCATAAATACACGTGATCCACTCCACAGTCCAACTCCCCCATCGCCGCCGCCTACATCGTCAGCATTATTCTCATATAACAATGAACACAACCATGTTAACGTCAACAGCAATACAAATGGCATTAATAATAATATGAGAGAGATAAAGAAAGATGGTGAGGAACGCACACAGAAAGGTAATAAACGCTCCTCCATGTTTAAATTCGTTTGTTAGGATTATTAATATTCTTAGCTAAATAATTTGTAGTGTGTTAAATAATAATTGAATAAATTATTTTTTATTTGCCCATTGTGCGGGTTAAGTGGAATTAAAATTTTTGAATGTTCCCGCAAAGCAGTAACATACAAGTAAAAATGTACAAGAGTGTTTGCATTAGCGTTACTACTTTAAAGTCTGGCGCACTTAAGCTATTATTTAACTCATACTCATTAGCTTCTTCAATAAATTATATTTAAAAAAATATATATGCTCATAATATATAAATGAAGTTTCGAGCTGCATATTTTTGTAAAAATTTTCTAACGGCTAGGCTTTACATCCAATTTGAGTGAGTTGTGGTATTAAATATGAGAGTTTTAATATTAAAAAAGGAACAATTCAACTTTAAAATAAAGTAAAATTAATACTGTACTTCAATATGTACTTAAAAAATTTATTTTGGCTACACAATCCTCTGAAATCGAAATCTTTACTTGGAAGCCCAATTGCCCAATTCAAAATAATTGCTGCCTTAAAAATAATTCTGTTTTTCATAACTGTTTTATGTCAAAGTTTAATTTTGCACTTTCGCATACTTCTATGTACGTATAGTAAGTGCATTTAATGAAAATATTCAATTGGTTTATTGTATAACAATTACGTTGGAAGACGAATTTTAATTTAAATAAGAAACAGTTGTCATACAAATTTATTGTTTGCAAATATTTGTCCGTTCAAAAATTCCGATCAGTTTCGTGTCAAAACAAAGAGACTTACTTTTCAATACGCTCCAATGGGTAATGTGGAGCATCCATTTCTAGATTAGGGAAAGATTTAATCTCTGGGCTGGAATACCGTACCCAAATCGGTAAATTTCAAAAATCAAATAAAATTAATTTCTTCGCAACCATTAGAACTAGCGGATGATTTAAAAAAGGTTTTCCTATGAAATATATAAATTTGTATTTGACGGAATGCCAGCATTAATAAACTTGAGAAATAGTTTTAAGAACTATATTCTTTAATTGCTTTTCTCTGTAAAGAAGAAATAGTAGTATTAACTAATCAGTTTTATATAAAATTAGATTACAGCCATAATCCTTACAATGGAGTTATATGTAACGATATAATATTGGCTACTGGTGTTTTTTCATCGAAGGAATTGTGGAGGCTCTCTAGAGGTAGGTTTAGAGATAAATATATATGTATGTAGAAATATACTCAACTTATGTCAAAGCAACCAGATATATCTATATCAAATGTATATGAATTTATAAGAAACTATTTGAAGATAAAGTGTGATTATTTTATTCTATTGCATAGCATCTATTCTTGATGAGGCAAGTAATGAATTATTATCGGCAAATGTTAGTCATATTAAGATGGAGAGTTCCGCCGGAGCCTATGAATGCAATACATATCAGCTGCCATCACCATCAATTGGCGTTGGTGTAGATGTCCCAAGTAACTTGGCAGCGACGAATAACATGTTAGCAAACCCAGATTCCGGCCTATCAGTTGCTTCGGGCTCTTCCATGATTGTTCCAGCTGGGTATAGTAGTAAGGGATCTGACGTAAACAATTTAATTTGCTCTGAATAATTTTCTAATATGTTATTTAATTGCTTCCGAAAATAGTTGACTTTGTTGATTCACGTAGTATGCATTTGCCTCCATCTCCTCTCTTGAGAGCCCAAGGAGCAGCTGCTGTATCTGTATGTAAAACCGACACATGTGCTTCGCCACCTGATGTTGGGGGAAACAATGGAAGCGGTGGTGGTTTTCCTGTGATATTGCGTCCAAGCGATTCTACGGGTGCAAGCAATCAAGGAAGCGACATATCAACGCTTCAGCGCTATACGCCTACATTAAATCGCTCATTATTGAATATGAGTCAAGTGCGATCGAACGAAGGTAATTTTTCAAAATTATAACGAAACCGAATTCGCCCGTTGAATATATTTACATACATTTGTAATTTTCTTAAATTTTTAATTATTTTTAGTATTGATCCAACACAATGTTACGTCTGCCTTGGTTACTAATTCAGTTAGCCCTGGTCCAATGTACTATCAATTACATAATAGTCCAAATGGTCCATCAGATTCCAATGATAGTAGCACTCAGCAAAACCATCATCACCAAAGGCAGCATACTCAGTACCATGAACACCAACAAAACTTACACAACCATGGTTCACAAATTTCTGTGGCAACGGTAGCGGCTGCGGCAGCTGCTTCTGTTTCCAAATATTCTTCCGAAGCTGTAAGTGGACATGATATGTCCGAGTTTGTCACTTACGTTTGCCAAGAAACTGGAAATAGCAATGCTCAGATTAATGAAGTTCATCTCCCACCACACCCTCAAACCCATTTCCAGTTACAAACGGTTGCTGCAGGCGCAGGGAGACCGTCGTCTAGTCGTAATCCAAAATTATCCTCCGAAGCGCCGTCCGCACCAGCCACTCATTATCAACAATACAGTACAATGTTACCTCCGCCACCTTTGCCACCAATGGCGCGTCCAGTTGCGATAATTAGGTCCACAGGTGATTTGGTAATGGTAGAATCTCCACCATCATCTGCAACATCTCCAAACTCCAATCAATCGGGTAAAGAAGCATCAAGGCATCGACAATCACAGCAGGATCAGCAAAATCATCAACACCAGACTCACTGCCACACGCAACCACTTCCTCAACATACTACAGTAGAGCACGGAGAACCAAATGGTCAAATCGTGACTCCGAACACGTCTACGAAGACTAGAGGTAGTAACGGTAATAAAAGTTTAGTTTCGAGTACAACGGATGAGGTCACCGTTCCCAGTTCCAATATGCAAGCGAACACGTCTGCTACTAGTGGTAGTAATAACAATAGTTGTAGTTCAACTGACATTGTAGTGGCCAGTTCGCCACCACCTTCTATTAGTCCTCAAGGACATATAGACGTTATACGCAGCACAAAATCCTCAACAATTGGCCGCATTGGCACGCAGTCGTACTCGCCAGGCGCCAGCCGAGAGTATTTCAATCATTTCCATTCACAAGCAACTCCCGTTAGTATACAGTATTAACTTGTTTATTATTTGTATTTAATCATATATTAATGTACGTTAAATAATAATGGGTTGAATTCGGCAATCAATACAGCACATAACATCTTTAAAACTCTAATACACACTTGCGTATTTTATGTGGTGCAGTGGTCGTTCTAGTGCTTCTTTGTCAAACAAGTTTTCCTTCAATATTACAACATCTGAATTTATGGGACCAAATTTTGTAGAAAATTTGAAAATTGTATATGGTACATCAATTATCAAGAAGAGTAGGATCCGTTAACTTGCGATGAGAAAGAACGGTTCAGAGCTTTAAAATAGGGAGGGAAATTCGAGGTAATATAAAATATGAAAAAATTAAAGCTGAAAGAGACGGCTGAAGCGTTCGAAGAATTTAACAGAAAACTGGGAAAAAACTGCAGAATAGAATTGGCATTCCCTTATTAACCCATACGGGAATTTGAGTAGCAAAATATCAAAAATCAGAATTTTTATAATGGGTTCCACATATGGAAATATATTGAATTTGTTTTATAAATTCCTTGCTTTGTAATTATTCCCTAAGAAGATACCATTACGATTACGAAATAATTAATGAAATTACAAAAGTCAAATAGGATTATCAGTTCTTAATTGAAGGACCTTCTTATAGTTTTTCTCGTTGTACATATGTACATGTAGTACATATGAGGGCGGTCCGAAAAATTCGTAACCCAATGGCGCCACTTTCGATTGAGAAATTTCGTAAGTGTCCTCGGATTTTAGAAAATTTTGAAAGGGCAGTATCCGGTAAAGGGAGTAAAGGGCCGGTAATTCGATTCTTGTTTCCGGAAGGAAAATTGTGCAGTGAAATCTGAGAGCGCTTGCGGGCCGTACACGGTGACCCTTCTCCTTCGATGGCGGCCGTCATAAATTGGTTTAAAGAATATCAACGTGGTCGCACATAAAGGAGCCTTAATTTATATATGTTAAAGTGCTCCCCCTGTAGGTCGGGAATAGACCCACATAATAGATAATAGGGAATCGGATAAGAATAACCCCTGTCAGAAGAGGAGACTTTGCTCTAAAAATAGGCTTAGCCATGTCAGAAATAGTGCTATATTACTTAGCTTGAACTAAGTTTATAACTCTTTAAATGTATTATGTAAACACTTAAAGAGGCATTTTAGTTCAAGCTACAAATGCCACCAGTCGGAGTTGAATGAGTAACTCAACTGGAAGTAGCCTAGGCTACAAGGTCTGACCGGCATCAATCCGGTATATAGCATTCGTGATTAATTGAGTTCCTACCAGCTAAAAAGTGTGTTTTACCTTTTCACTTGAATATAAAAATATGATTTATAACTTATGTGTCTTATTTATCTTCAATTAACATATGTTCGTAAAGAAATCTCTAATATTGTGCTAAAAGAATTTATATCATTTTCATTTTCACTTTTTCTCTTTCTGTTTCCATCATACCAACTAAAATAACGCATTATTAATAATAATTCAGTGCAGAAAAATTTATAAACGACTTAGATGTTTCTTGATGTTGCGCTTGAAATGTATTCGTGGGACATATTTTCACATTACAATATATAAATTAAGCATCCATTAAGATATCGTAGTAGAACTTAGCATAATTAGTGAGTTTAAGACATGACCACTCTCTGAACCTATGACTAATGTTAATATGAATAAAAAGAAGTGAACATCTTTTCATAATAATAATGTAACCCAGCGCTAAAAATAGATAAATTCAGTTCAGTAATTCTCCTAGCCTTCCTAACGTAGTGGTTTTCAGACTTGCTTCTTGACCACAATATGATTTAGCATCACATATGGATGAAATCAGTACAGATTTCATACAGTATCAGAAATCAGTACAGATATTTTAGTCTAGCTCCCATAAGATTGCTGTTCCGCGATTCTATTCTTTTGGCCAATCTAAGAATTAATATATAAGATATTTCAATTGCATTGATATTTTAGAAATATGTGGCTTGGTGGTAAAAATTTAAGAAATCGGTCCACACATTCCGTCCCTTTAGGGAACGTAGATATGGGTAAGTATGTTGACCCAATATATTGAATTTCGACTTTTTTGTTGACTTTGTATCGCATCGATAAGTGCTAGCGCAAGATATCTAAAAAAAAATATAAAAGAATATTTCCATTCGAAGTTTTCATTCGGAAGTAATGATTTTTGAGTGGCGCTGACCGGACATTGAGTAAACAATCTCAAATAAAGAATAATAAAAAAGGTATTTCTGGAGTCAACTCTTGAAGTGTACATTCTGGTCTTTTTCGTGACTTTTGACCGCTTTACTCTTCCTGTTTTATTACGTCTGAAAACTCCAAATTGGTCATTTCCAAACCTTTGCCCTGACTTTGACTACAGAAAACGAGCGCTCGTTTATTACCAATACGGAAACAATTTACTTCAAAATGCTCTTAGCACACCATTTTTGCAGAGTTATAACGCGAGTACAAGTAAAGTAGAATATAAAAAGCTTTACAACGCCTTTTTGAAATCTTTCACGTTAAAATTTGAGAGAGAAATACCGAAATGTTTTGTCTGTATTTTTTATGGCCTGTTATGCAAATTGTTCAATAATCGTGGCGATCGTGGTTTATATTAACTTATCAGAAAAATATTTTACAGATTCTCGGTTACACTAGTTCAATCTCGACCATTTCCGGTGTTATCAGTCCGACTAATCTAAGTTTGTATTCATCGCCGATCACTGGTGTTCCAAATGTACCGCTTCGATCTACACCACGGCCACGATGGAACCCGCCGTTCCTTTTGGAGGATGATTTTAGCATGATGCCGCATTCAATATCCAGCACAAACTTTGAAAACACTCCGGTGATATTAATGGAAGATGGTAAGCAACAAACAATTCAAGCTTATGTACTAAATCTTATTGTACATATAGCGATTTAGTGCTATATATATTATAATATTTCGGTTATGAACTAATTAATTTGATTATAATACATAAATTTAAAATTTCAGCTGGCCGATATAATCAGGAATATACTCAGAATCGCGACTACATTACATGATTAAAAATACCAGTTGCAGATGACTACCAATGAGCTAACTAGAACTGTTTAGATAATAATAGTTAGGGTTTACATGTAAGTTTCTCATTATAAGGGCAAGCGAATATTGTTTTGATTATATAAAACAATTGTATAGTTATTAAAACAATATAGTACACATATATACAAATATGTGTATGATTACTTGCCCACACATACACATTTATTGAAACATTAGATATGTTTATCAATCAATATACATTAATATTTATACAATAATAGCAAATAACACAAAATATGAATTTTTATATCGTACATAGAAAAAAGTTAAACACATCTTCACACATGCATGAATTAGGTATTTAGAAAATGAATTTGAATTCCAATTTCCTCAATTGGTCGTGACAGCCTAATTCACACATGTGCATAGGTAGGTGTATAAATTCATATATAGCTATGACATATATATATATTTATTCCGTGCATTATATATTTGGATTTAGTTTACACATTCTCCTGTGAACATATAAATCTATACATATGTACATATTGTTCATAATTATTTATTCATTTATATGGCCAGTGTCAAAACAAAGTTTTTTAATTGCATATTACATTTTTTTATTAGAATTATTATTCAAAAATGCATACATATATAAATAAACGCACATAAGCTCTATTAAGGGGCCACTATTATGCGAAAATATTCATGGGTAAATAAGTTTGCATATTTTGTAAATATATATGCTACTGTAAATAATTTATATACGAATACGAATACGAATATATATATTATATACATTTGAAATTAAATATGTGCTTATTACAATATAAGCTTTATTTTAGTGCAAGCAAGTCAATTTGAGGATAACTCTCAAAAAAATACTTACAACTATTCGCGCGATAAACATAATAAATAAATAAACTATTATAAATTATTGGAAATGTTATTACTGTAATGAATGAAACGTAAATTGATGTCACGGTTAATGATTGATGTTATAGGAAACCCTTTTCACTGCAGTAAAAACGAAAGGCTTTAGATTAAGTTGAAGAAAGAAAACTATTTATGAACTGTGCTTTGAATTATTAATAAATTACATACATACATGTATAAGTATATATATATAATTTAGGATTCTAAATTATTAGAGTACAAACCTCAATTGAGATGAATACAAATATAAGTACATAGGTATAATGAAACAACTTGTGTATAGTTATTCTTGTTTTTGCACTTAATTTACTGTTAAATAGGTTTAAGTAGTTCTTCGCACTATTTTTTGCTCGTATGTATGCGTGTGTATATACCATATAATACCTTACAATTTGGTCAAATAGTCATACATCCTCTTTATATCGCTTATGCTTCCATTTTCCAAAAATCCCTAATATACGTTTCGCATTTGTGCATAAATATTTTTAAGCATAGATATTTTCTTCAAAATACCACGATTTATATTTAGAAAGATGCTGAATTCACCTTTGACACAATACCTTTAGTCAGTTGACTGATTTGTTGAAATCTGACGAAAGAATTTCATGCTACATTCATACATTCTCCGGATTAAAGAAGAAAGTGTACCGTGACTTAACGAGTGAAGTATTACAGAAAATGTTAGCTTGTAAACCAACTTTCAAGAAAATATTTCGAAAACGGAAATTTTCACGCTGCCAAAGCCACTTATTTTCCTCTAATATTTTCAGTATTTCATTGCGACATGGCATAATGGTCTCCATATTTAAAAGAGAGTCAGTCGGTTTTACGCAACATTGTTTTAATTAACATATTTTTTAAATGTAAAACAAAATGTTTCCAGTATTTCTCCTAAATTCAGCAAAACCAAACTCTGTTTTTTTATTTCAAAGTTAATTGGGCAGTGTTTCCTATTGTTTGAATAACAAACGTTTAGTCTTAATGGTAACACTAAAATCATTCACTTTCAACCCAAGGAGATTTGCTATTTGTTACTGTGTAAGTTTGCTTTCCGTAATTGAATACCGAACAAAAGAACAGTATTGCTCCCGAATACTTTTTGGGTATTCAAGCAAGAAAGCAAATTTTTTAATAACGAAAAGAACTTTTTATGCTATATATGACAGCACCTTTGACATTATAACCTGTGTGTGGCTCTGCATTAAGATCTAATCTGGTGGGTTATTAAGCAGCTACACTGCGTAAATAATATTTTTATAATAATAAGGGTGTTTCAACAAAAATCTACACACTTAAAATCTTTAAATTATTTAAAGTATTATGTTCCTTCGGTCTAGATTAATATTATAGTTGAGCGGTTTTGAAATTTTGTACCAAATGGAAATCAATAAACTGAAGCTTTCAATTGCATTAGTACCAATTACATTCATACACAAACATGTTTGTGTGCATAACGGTTGGCTTTGACTCAGCTTCAAGGTGGACAGACTAAAGCTATATCATGTATTTATGTAGATAGGAAACCAGAAAGTGAGGTGACAAAATATACAATTCATTCATGAATATTTATAGGCGTACAAGCGGCTTACACTGATATAAACTAAAAGATTAAATTGAGACAATAGTAGACATAATTAGAATATATTTACATTTATTCAATAATGTTAAAAATTTTATCAATTCGTAAATATTTATTGTAATACACAAATAATAGCATAAATCAGTCTATAGCTATTGCGTAGAGGATTTAGAATAACAAATTAAATTAAATTATGTTTCAAATATATGTATAGTATAAAAATTCTTATATATAAAGATACAGAAATCTCCGGTTAATTGAATTTTAAAATTGTACATTAGCTGCTTAATTATCAGGAGATTTCACTTATTTATACTCCTTTAGTTTTAGAAAAGCCTGACTAAGCGAAAAATGCAAGAACAATTAAAGGAAAACACCAAAATGCAACATAATTGTGTATTTTTTAACATTAGTTCAATAATACTGTAATTATAAGGTAGATAACTCATATTATCATTTAGTTCAAGCATTGCAGATTTTGCGGTGGTTAATTTTGGATGAAGTTATTGAGCTTACGGGGGTAAATACCAGGTCAAATTAACATATATGATTCTTCTTATACAATCCGCAAGTTGTTGTATTTTGCTTAAATGGGTAATGCTATGCCTGGCTGTTGTAGTTCCTCTTTCTTCGCGAATGGGAGAAAGGGTCACTTAAAAGCGGTGTATGCGTCTGGTCAAGATCTTTTCATTGGAAAGTAGATTGATGCAACGGGTCACTCTGAGCGTACACAAGATGATTTCTGAAATGCTTACCTTTGTGACTATTCGGAAAGGTAACTACCTCGGTTGTTTTGAGGGTAATTGCTCGTTGAATTGAACGTATGTACGTCGCCTACTTTTGTTTTGTTGTCTGAACCGAAAGATGTTTTATCGATGCAACCTAATCTTAATTATTTGGAGGTAGAGTTTCTTGGTGTAAATCGACCAAGTCACTAACTTCGACATTGCGTTGAGGCTATTTCCACTTATGCCGTTTGTTGAGTTCTTTTATATATTCTGCTTTCCATCGTTTGCAGAAGTGCTGATATGATGAAGAAACTCCATCTTTACCTTTTGCCATCTATATGATATGCTTAGTGGTGCATCTTATATATTGGGATCTGCAGGGGTTAGTAATGGAGTCCCTGTTAAGAAATGGGCTGCAGTTAAAGGCTCCAAATTCCAAATATAAAACAATTCCCGTAGTCGAATAAACGAGTAAGGGTGGTACGTTCAGCTGTGAGCGCTGTGATTATTTGTGTAAAACTCGAGTTTTGTGGTGTGGACTTTATGAGGGTTTTTAGCTTCGGTATCCAGAATTCTGTACGCATGAGTTGTAAGACTAGCTGTTTGCCACCACGTGGGAAAATTGGGTAAGTAGTTTTGTCAATCTGTTATAGGGTTACTCAACATAACGGAATCTGAATAAATAGGATATGACACGAATGTGTCTGAATAATGACGATAGATAGATTCAGTGTATCCTCTTGTGTTGTCGTGACGAAAGTCTTGATTTGCGTAAGTTCCAGGGCGTATCGAGCTATTTTTGGATGACTGGCCAATGTTTCGGGTCGAGTTCTAGCCATTGGATGCTGTGCTATCAGAGGTCATTGTTTAACAATTTTGGGGATATGCACCTGCGACTAGCGAGATGCCCTGGGTCGTCTTGACTTTCAACTAGTCCTGATAAGTATATATATTTAAATGGGGCAACACTTGTCCTTGATACTAAAAGAGTTATTCAGATGCTTTCGCTTGGATTCATCAATTATGTATGAATAGGGTTATGGCGTAGGTTTTTCCAAATGCATCGGAGGATACGTAGAAATCGATGATGTTGAAAAGTGGGTCCAAAGAGGAGTTTCGGTAAGATATAGTACATCGTACTCCCTTATAAACGCTTTCCACCGATGGAGAGTTAAGTGTGTTAGACTATTGTTTTAGCAGGCGCTGCTACAGGAATGAACCAACCAGCTGGGTCGAACAATTTTTTGATCATCGATAATGCTTCCTTGTCAGTGAACTATGTCTTATCTTGAATAAGATTGACAACATATAAGAGTGTAACGTTTTTCAAATTCCATCCAATCCCTAGTACCTTTGAGATATTAGATTCCGCAAAACTAATTAAGTTGGATTGGACACCAACTTACTTCTTCCCAAGGTGTTCTTTTGTAAGACGTTTAGATTTTTTGAATTCCATTTGCGTAGAGGAAATCCTGCAAACTCTAAGGATTCTATGAGTTCTTCTCGTGTTATCTCCGTAGTTGGTACCGTGGTACCAAAAAAGGATAATGTTATCTTTATTCTAATGGACTCTATGCCCAATATATCGATAAAAGTTTGAGTCGTCTTAGCAAAATTGCGTGTAAATATGTTTTCAAGCATACTTTTGTTCAATGCTAAAAACAAATACAATCGGCTCAGATTTTGCTCATTCTAATTAACTTTAAACCGTTATTTAGGTCAATATGTGTGTTTTTTAATCGAATTAAGTGGACATGTTTTTTTTCGCCAAAATATGCTTTAGCGCTGAAAATAATGAAAACAGTTTAGACTTGGTTTAATCCCATCCAGCTCCCATAAAAATATTCTGCTGAAAACTATAAAAAGTGCAATGAGCATTTAGTAAGAAGCAGTAATATTTACATTTAGGTTAATATCGTAGGTTTACTTGTGAATCGGCATAAAACGTGGCGTGGGACTTTAGATGAATTCTCATATCTCAGTAAGTGTTAAACTCATTTAAACGAAATTTGGGCTATGACATAAGGATTCTGTTTGAAAATTGGCTAAATACAATACATATGACATTATTTTAAACTACACCATGTTATTTTCGTTTACAATAGGTAAATAAAACATCACGGAAGGCATACAACTTTGTAAAAAGAGCGCTTTCCAGTGTGGCAGTTCTCATTTAAAATTCGTCCGATTTTAACTTTTCAAGGTCCCCAGAGATCGTATATGATCAGCGTCTATAGCGGACCTTATACAAGAAATATCGGTCAATATGCAATATATCTTGATGAAATTAAACGGGCATCTTTTCCTAATGATAATGTGGTGCAGAAAATGGACCAAATCGGTACAGAATACCTCCAAATAAATGTTTGCAAAAAAAAAAAACAGCAAAGAACTGTTAAGTTCGAGAGTAACGTACATATTTTAATTAAAAGTAGGAAGTGTTGCACCCTTTATTTATAATCACAGTAAAATTATTTAGAGCAATTTGTATACTAAGTTATAAGAATTGCGAGAAATTTACTTGAGTTTCGTTGTTCATAATTGATTGTATATAAAGTGCATTATAACTATTTTGAGGAATATGAAAGGAAGTAATTTTTGACAAGGAATGCAAAATTTTATTATAAATATTATCAACATATAATTGCTGTTTTTAAACTTAAATATACGTTTTTACAGAGATTTATATATATATATATATTTAACAACATTCATCAAAAGCATTTTCATTTATCTTAAAATTATTTAATTTTAACTTATAATACAAACGATTTTAATTATCTTAATTAACATATTTATTTATTAACTTATTTTATTTTAATACATTTTTTTCCAAAAACTCCTGGCAGATTTGTTATGCTATGCTAATAATATTATTTTTGGGAACAAAGAGAGAAGTATTGTATGAAGTTTAGTTTGAAATAGATCTACCAATACTGTCATGATAGCTATGCACTGTCTCATAAGTAGCAACATTAACATAGAAAATAACCATGTTTGAAAATGCCCAATAAATTTGAGTACTCGCGGGTGTAGTTGAATATTCTTGGAGAAGATTTCTTATTATAATCCTTCAAGACTTCAGCCAAAGGTTTAAATCTCCAACAATTCATGAAATTCCGTAATTAAATGTTTGACAGAAAAAGCTGAATTTCTGTAAAGAACCAGAATACTTTGGCTGAAACACTTAAACAAAACTGGTTCTAAAACTTTGCGGATTGAATAAATTTTCTTTATAATTTTTGGTTTGACTGTTACGTGAGTTAGCAACACTATGCTTTGCATATATTATAATGCCCCGTTTATTTCGGTTGCTTGCCTCAGATCTATCTATATCTCTATATCTCTATATCTCTATATCTCTATCTATCTGTATCTCAGTTATCTATCCTCCGCTCGTTTATTGGAGTAAATCCTGGTATTTCAAAATGTTCACAAGGATAAATCTAAGTTTCTACAAAACATTACATATCTGAAGATAGCAGCAGGTCGCCTATGCCTTTATATCATTAATGTGTGCGTGGAAACTCTGCACACTATGAAATAAAATTTGTTGTCTGAGCTTTCGATTATTGCAATTCTATTAGTTCCCTAAAGACTGGATTATTTTTTATATTGAAAAGATCTTAGAACTTTTTCAATTGCTTTTGATTGTGCTATCAAACCCACATATGGCTCCAGGAATTGAATACACAGAGTTGCTAGAAAAGAACAATGAAGATCAATTTGCATAAGTTTTCCAGTTGCCTCATTAATCAACACATCACACTTGTTTATATCCACTATAATCAAATTGTAACGAATTTACTAGATTAATCGAATAAAAGTCAGAAATCGAATAAAAGAATTAAAAGTCACAATGTAATGGCTCTTGTTTTTATATTCACTGGTCTTTATTTCTAATTGAAATAAATTAACACTTTATTACTAGTAGATCATTACCAACATATCGCCACCCGAACATTCTGGACACTGCAAATTTCGCTACTCGGCTAGTTCTGGCAAGTTGTCGTTCATTCCGATAAGATATATTTGCGGTACCAAACGCCTCAAGAAGTTCTAAATGAACTGCCTTCATTTATTCCTAGATCTTCCTCCCAATGGTCTGAATGCGATCCTCAAATTTTCTTCTAAAATTCGATTGAATCGTTCCACCATGCCATCGAACTACGGTTGTAATTCAGTTGTACGTTTTTTCTGTATATCCAGTTTCTGGTACATCTCCAGAATTAGAATTGATTCGAAATTTCTCCCTCGGTCAGAATGTATTTCTATTGGAACACCATATCTCGTTACCTAATTTTTGACGAATATCTCCGTTACTGTTTCAGCCTCTTGATTAGGAAATTGGATATACTTTTGGCCGTTTACTGAAATAGTCCATGACTACCAAAACATGTTTTCTTCCTAATTTACTGGTCGGAAATGGACCAGCTACATCCATGGAAATTGACTCAAATGGCGCACCTGCATTTTACTGCTTCATCTGGCCATGACACCTGCACCTCGGTCCTTTAGCCACAATGCACACAGAAAAATTGGCAATCCACTCCGTAACTGATTGACGACAACCAACCCAATAAATCCTTTGTTTTAATTTCTCCAAAGTTTTCGTGATTCCCATGTGCCCTCCAAATGGACCGTTGTGCAGTTCGTTGAGAATTTCGGGAATTCTTAGTTTCGGAATAATCATTAAAGCTAGAGAGCTTTGCCCATCCTCTCTTTCCTGTACTCGATAAAAGTAGTCAAACACTAACTTTAAAATGTTCCACTGTGCCCAGTATGCTTTTGTGATTAGACTTTCTGCAGCTATATCCTCTCTCTTTGAACTTTTCTTCACTCCCACTCCACATATTACAAGTTCCAAATATGGACCTTCCTGCTGACATTTTCGTTGGCCAGGCATTACAAGTTTCAAATCTGGATCTTCCTGTTGACATTTTAGTAGTTCCTTCTTATCCCAATCTTCTGTCGATGTTATTGCCATTAATTGGACATCTGTAATGTCCTATAACGTCTTCTTTGGCTGCAGCTTTTGAGCAATCTATACATTCCCAATTACAGGGGCGGCGGGATATCGCATCCGCATTTCCATGATTACTACCTTTGCAATGTTCTGTAGAGAAGTTGTAACTTTAGAGTCTCTCAATTCAACGTGCCAACTACCCCTCTGGGTTCCTGAACCTAGGACCGGATATGCTAACACTGGCGCAGTACATAAACGTTTCTTCAGAGTTTGGAAAGCCACTTCCTGTTCTTTATTCAAATCAAAAGCTTTGTTCTTTTTCGTGAGTTCATGGAGGTTACTAGCTACGTTGGGAAATTTTTGAAACGAATCGTCGATGATAGGTACTCTGTTCAAGGAAACTTCGCAATTCATGTAAAATTTTAGGATTGGGAAAATCTTTTACTTACTCTGTCTTTTCGTATCCTAAGTAGCTTAGTTATTTTTTGAACAGTAAACATTTCCTCGGGCTGAGCTTTAGACTAGCGGTATCAGTCCGTTAGAAGACTTCTTTCAGATTCTTGAGGTGTTCATCGAAGCTTTTACCCAACACGATGATATCGTCAAGGTACACCAATCAGGTCTTCCAGTGCAATACTTTCAATACCTGGTCAATAAGTCTCTTAAAGGTGGCAGGAGCCTTACGAAATCCAAAATGCATTACGGTGAATTGGCATAGACGCTCTCCAACGTTGCAAGCAGTCTTTTCTTTGTCTTTTTCGTTTACTTCCACTTGCCAAGAACCACTTTTCAAATCAAGTGTTCAGAACCAATTCAAGAGGGATAACGAGTCCAGATTGTCATCGATTCCAGGTGGTGAATTTCTTTCTTCGTGACATCATTCAACCTGCCATATTGCATATCTCTTCTTCACAACTGCTTCGCTTCAATTACCCCAATTTCGTTCATTTCACGTATGGGCTGGCTTACTACCTCACGTTTGCTAATGAAACGCTACGAGAAGCCTGGCGGATGGGTTCCGTATCACCTGTGTTAATAAAATGTTTCACAACTTTGCTTCTCCCTTGTTTGGAATCGTTTTATCAAATATGGTGGCGTATCTGAGAAGAAGTTGTTTAGCCTTATCTTGATGGTATGCTTGTAGTTCCTCGGTCTATGAGTTTATTTCTCTCAAGATTTCTTTTTCATCCATGGACTTTCCCTTAAGACGTGTTTCGCAAATTATCACGGCCGCAATCTCCTGACGCTGCATTATTACAACTCCTTTGGAAAGCTTGTATTGTTGACTTTACCTCATTAAGCACTCTTACTGGAATACGTTTTTCTTGTCTTATTATAGCCAAGGTTTTACCTATAAGTAAGTTTGTTTGGTATAGATTCTTCTGCGGCCTAAACAACCCATAACTTGTTTGCACCATAACCTCCATTTATTGTATTTCTGCCCCAACAACTGCTTCTGATTTTGGTGGAATCTGCTGTTTTTTTGTTATTACCACTCGTCTAATGTTGTAGTTGTTATCATAACGGAACGTAAGTGGCACTTCCATATTGGTATAAGTCATTTGGTTTCCATGTCGATTTTGATTCCTTGATTAGCTAAAAAGTCTATTCCTATTATGAGTTCGTCGACGATATCTATCACTATAAAATTGTGCAGCACGGCTACCTTTCCAATTACGATCTCGCACGATACTTCTACAAAAACTTTAGTATCTTCTCCAGTTGCTGTAAGTTACTTTGTTTTGTGACGCGCCTGTATCCACAGTCAGTGTGCTCTTTTTGCCGTGCACATATCTGCTAAGGGTAACGTCATTCGTACTCCTGCTTACTTGTGAAATGGAGATTTTAGGGCATTCACTTGCAGGAAGCAATGTGCGTTTTCAGCTGGCTCACTTTGTTTTAACGAGTGGTTTGATTGGAAAGCTGCTTAATCTTCCTCAGCTTTGCGTTTGCGTATAGTTGGATTATTGGACCAGTTAGATTCAAATTAAGCAAACGTCTAGTTTGGACATGCTAACGCATATATATATATATATATATATATATGCATATATAGTCTCACCTCGTATTACACTAACGATGCTCTGAATTTTTATGTCCTCTATGTATTCTGCTGCCAAATATGTGTGTGCATGAACCAAATGAGCTAATCTCTCAATATCCGTACCAAATTTCTGCAGAGACTCATTGGATTTCTGGCGACGACTTTGTAACTCGATGTGGAAGATCTGCTTCCTGCGCTCACTACCATAACGTCTGTCTATTGCGCCCATAAAATTTTCATAACTACTCGATTCGCATTTGGGAATAGTTTGTAAGATATCTGCTGCAGATCCTTTTAGTGCAACGAATAATTCAGCGACTTTATCTTCAGCGTTCCAAAATTTTGCAGCTGTGGTCTTTTCAAACTGAAGTTTAAAAATCTGGAAAGGAATTGTGCCGTCAAAGGATGGAGTTTTTACCTTGACGGCGTCTGTTGACATAATTGGCCGATTTATCTGTGGCTCGCGGAATCGATTTTTCAACTCGTCCACTTAAACCTGAACTTTATATTGCTCTTCCGAAATCTGCGTTGACACCTTTGTTATTTGTAAGATCACGTGGGTTGATATACGTGCTTCCTGTTCTTTTAACTGCGGGGACAATTGTGATTGTTGTACCAATATTTGTGAAGACACCTCTGCCCTTTGTGAGGTCACCTGCGCCGATGTATGTGTATCCTGATCTTTCAACTGCGATGACACCTCTGCTATCTCTGAGGACACCTGTGCTGAAACTTGTGATAATATCTGCTAGGACAATTGGGATTGTTGTGTTAATAATTGTGCACGATGCCATTAAAGTCGAAAAACATTCTCGTAATTTTTTGAACACACCTCGTAAATATCTCGGACAAGAAGAAAAATGTAGTAATGAAACTAATAGAGTCTATGACCAATAAAATAAGTTAATAAAATACGAAATATGATTGAAATCCATTTGCGGGTTCGTCGAATAATGAATTTAGATTTGAAAATGAAATATATTTAAATTTTTATTAAATTATTATTATTAATTTAAATTATATTAATTTGAGATGAAAATTTTCACCACCTCAGCCTCGCAAATTGTGAGAGTACAAAATATTACATGTTATTAAAGTTGTTGCTACATAATGTTAAAAGTTATAAAATGTTGTCGGTTACACTCGAACTTTTTCCCTTCCTTATTTGTTTCCAAACAAATAACTTATATTATGGGTAGACGCAGAATAAAAAGTTTTCATATATGTGTGGTTATATTGCAAAAATTATTATTATAAACGACTTCTACCTTCGTTTAAACAAATAAGTCCTTCCGTTATATGCATTTATAATGAAGATTATTAACAAGTAAGGAAGGGCTAAGTTTAGGTGCAACCGAACATTTTATACAGTTATATACTTCAAAGTATATTTATAAATATTTATATACTTTAAAAACTTTTAAAATTGTGTTACGCCGAAAGTAGGCATGGCTATGGTCCGATTTCGTACTGTTTCATATAATTGTCAGGGTGATATTATGCACAAAATTTGGTTGAAATTTTTTTTTTGTAGTTCCTGAGAAATAAAATTACATTAAAGTGAGCGGTGCTACGCCCATTGTCCAATTTTTGCACTGATTCCCATGCGGTCTCTCATCTTTCATCTTTATGTGAAATTTAAGGCTCCTGACGAGTTTCTTTAGCGAGTTACCGCACCTTTAGTAGTTACCATAACCGCAATATGGGGGCGAGCGTGATTATTATCCAATTTCACTAATTTCCACACTCTATGAGGAGGTTTTAGAAAAACTTCTCTTCAGCAAGTTTGGTTGATATAGCTTGAATGGTTTGTAAGATGCGTACTTTAAACCAGTGGTCGGCATAAGAGGAACTGTGACTGTGTGAGTGAGCACGAAAGAAAAGACACCCAGTGAGAACTATGTCCTTATATTTTGAGAATTTTTTTCATTCCCTCGTGAAGCAAGCATTTTCGTACTTCTTTATTCATATTATATATTTTTCGATTAAAAGGAATATATTGCACCCTAAAAGTCTTAACTTTATTGCCTTTAAATTACCTAAAACACAAAAAGTAATTCATAACTCCAAAAAGGATTCATAATCATAAATAATTTCACATAGGGCACATTTGCCTTAGCGGTCCGGTTATGTGTAATGTTATCTCGTCGTTGTCTCGACAACGACTAAACGATTGAGCGTAAGTGTACGTGTGATGTAAGCTAGCACAATTGTTCTATGAAATGACGACCACTGCTTTAAACCTATTTGAGGGCGGGACCAAGACGACTTTAAAATAATTTAAATTTTTTAGCAGATGCCCTTCCCTACTGCAATTCCTTTTACCAAATTACAGTTTTATATCTTAATTTGCGGCTTAGTTATTATACTCTGCAGTTTTTTGCTTAGCGGCATTTTTGAGGGCGTTGCAATGGTCCGATTACGCAAGTTTGCAAAATTGACCTCCTCAGAGCATCGAGCAATATTTATGCCAAGTTTAAATTTTTATTCAAGTTATCGCTTGCACAGACAAACAGATACCCGGAATTGAATTCCTCTCGTTAGCCTGATCATTTTGGTATATGTAATTCTATATCTGTCTTGATTAGTTTTATGTCAATATGTAAAATATCTTAGCAAAATCAATTGAACATGTAATATTTGATATACCATAGTAGAATGCAGAATATGTGTGAAATCGGTCTGCGAATTATCCCAGCTCCCATATATTACATATAATGATTCTCGTTATTCCAGCAGACTCTATGCTGAATATGTAAGTCAGTGCGTGAGTTATCCACAAAATTTGGTGGAAACACGTTCTCTAGTGTAGTTGAGTTATGCCAAAAGTTGACACAATCAGTCTGGACCTCCCCTAGCCCAAATATACCGCATATAATGATAAATATATTTAACATATTTAATTAAGCTAATTTGGTTGAGTTTATATCGCTGGTTTGAGTTGATTTGGTAGATTTTAACATAAATATCTCGGAAAGGAAGCAAAATATAGTAATGAAAGTGAGGCTGTGACCTGCAAAATAAGTTAATAAGATACCACATATGATTGTAATCAAATCACAATTTTGTCGAATAATGATTGTTGAACTCTAATGAACATTGTTTAATATAAAGTTTTGCCTTCACCACAAAGTATTTCCCTCGCTTGATCCTTGCACATCAGTAGAATATATAATGTTCGGTTGCACCCGCACTTGGCCCTTCCTCACTTGTTTTTTCATTAAGTTTTTCAAAACGGTTTTTTCTGCTACGTGCACGTGCAGACGTGTGGTCGTAGTTATTTGCAGTCATTTTTGTTTGATTGGAGAAAAGTAAGTATTTATTTATTATTGTGGTAGTGATACGTAGAGTTCATATTACGTTTTGTTTTGTGTTGTACTTGTACAAAAATATGTAATTTTTAGACGAAGTAGATAGGGTTCTCTTGGCTATAGCAAAAAGCGTTTTCCGTCTACGAAGTGAACAAATTCATCCTTTTGATAATGAAACTAACCTGTCAACGGGCAGATTTATACAGAAAAACAACCAAATGACGAACCAGAAATTAACCAATGTGAAAGAGTGCTACTGGACTTGGTGGAGACGTATCGTAATTCCGGTCGAACAGTCTATTGCGATAATATTTTTATATTTTATATTAGAAATGGCAGAACAATTAACAATACACATGGTACATGGCAGACCAGAAATCAAACTGGGAATGCAGAAGTTTAATGTATAATGTATTTTATGTAAGTTTGTCCAGCACATACAAGCAACTGCGAACTGAAACATATGTATGTTAATTATATTTTCACCTCTTCACCGAATCCAACTTCAACCTCCATGGTTGTAAAACCAAGAGCTGCTTCCAAACCCGTGAGCTCACACTATCGGAAATTGTTCAAGCTATGTACCAAACTTGGTCAGTTTAAAAAAAAATCCGATTTACCTGGCATATTTGCAAAGATGCAATGTGGCTAGTCTACGGTGCAGAAGCCAAAACCTACACTTCCAACGTCTGTCTAGCCACGGCACCATCAATTACACAAATAGTTGTAAAATTTTAAGTTTTATGTATGACTTTTTAATCGTAATTAGTAAAAATATAAGAAATAAATTGATGTTGAGAAATTAAATTTCTTGAGGACGAATCAATCTATGTTTTTAATCAATACTGCTTCTAAAAATGTTTATAGATATAAATTTCACACTATCCTTTACCCTAAACCTTTTCCTTTTTCTCATAGGTATTTCAATCAATGAAGGGATGAAAAGCTTTCACACAACGGACAGTTAAATTTATACGCGTGCCTGCTTAAGTGAAGCACTCGCAATATCAGTTTGTTACACATATAGCCTTCCTGATAATATTCGGGAAGACTTTCATTTCGATTGGTGGTCGGCAAATTTATGTATTGAAACGATTTTATTGTGAGAGTACGAGCGCGTTGAAAGTTCCTGAACTGCCCCGGCAGTACATATTACCGATCCCGAACTTTGCAGTTCAATTGAGTTTAGAACCACCACTGATTTCATAACAATTGATTTTATATGTTCGCATTATCAAGGCATTATTTATAATTCTCGAGTATTGTAAAGAAATTAATAAAATAAAAAAGTAAATTTTTTTATAACTATGAACTGGCTTGCAGAAATGTCCAACAAGAAAAAAAATACGTATATTAAAATAAATATCCAAACCATAATCAAAAGATTTATTTTGATTTCTTACATATTGTAAACCATCAGCACAAATCTTGCTTGCTGCTTAGTCAGAAAACAACTAGCCCTGTCATCGATTCTACTCTGTATTGTAAATTGAGCGTAAGTTGTGCCTAAGTCACCTACCCGACTTTGACAGTTCACTGGATCGGGTAGGTTTGACTTTCAGCAACTAGAAAGACTGGAAGGACCAAATTGAAATCGTGCCAATTGTATATTTCCACAGAGACATTTGTAACCACAGTCCAAGATAAGTCTAAATAAAAATGTGAAACAATAAAAATTAAAGGAAACGCGAAATGCATCTGAAGAAATGTTTCGTGATTTGCAGCTTAGGGCTATTAATTTTGAATTAGAAATTATAAAAAACATTTATTAATCGATAGTTAACAAGATTAAATAATTTTATTTGTTATTGAAAGTTGAAAACCCGGCTGTTTCTCACAAAAAAATTTAAATAGTTGCTCTAAATATTAATCTGTTAATATATTATTATTTAATAATTTTTCATGGTAATAAATGTTGCATGTTTTAATTTAAATGCCCAAAAAATATTATTTTGTCTGATTTGGCAGCAATACAAAATGTTATAAAAATGCAATTTTTGAGGCACTCTCATACTGGAATAAGTTGGGCATCCCTTTATCATTGAAAACGCCTGCAAGTACTTACGAGTGCGCTCGAAGAGCGTCCGGCGGGTAATGGGCTTCCAACCACTGATTTAGATAATCGACAGAATTGACACGGCAAAGCAGATCTTTGAAGTTGAAATAAAGAGTATAAAAAGCCTTTCGAAAAGTATTTTGCATGTCGTAAGTTTAGAAATATTTTTGCAAAATAATACGAAAGGTGTGCAAAACGAAGGTCTTTAAGTTTTAACACTTCAAATAGGAAAATTAATAATGCTGTTTATCCAGTGTTTACGAATTATTTCGTCTACATCTACTCTAATTGACTTTTTTGTTTTGCTGAAACCTTTAACCTTTTTCTAAACCTTTCGGTGCATAATTCAGTATGTGAATAAGTTCAGGTTGGGCAAAGGCGTATCTTAAAAAAAAGACGAACATTAGAATTAAAAACATGTTTAATATATATAATACTTTAGCTTAATGCCGAAAGTAAATGTAATCAGTCCTGGTTTTCCCCTAACCCCACTATACCACGTATGGTTGTATTTGACTTTCCGGTTGACTTTGTTGTATACTCATATTTTAATATTTTTTAGTTGTAGAGGTTAATTGCTGTAAAATTTGTAGATTTAATTATTGCTTGTTTTTGATTTTAAATATTTATTGTAACAAAAGCAGTATTTTTTGTTGTATTGTTCTTGTTTGTAGATATGAATTTAGTTTAAATAGTTGATCATCAATCTATTTCGCCCTGACCTTTTTATTCGGTAAGAAATTGGACGATTTAATTACACACCGATGCTGGGCATGCAAATCATGAGCCACTTCACATTCACACTCGCTAACTATTTCTGTCCTGAAAAGTGTATCAGCTAACGTGTTTACTACTTGGTTGAGAGCTTTTTTCTGCTCATTACGTTTCAGTTGATCGAAGTTTTGTGTTGCGAAAACCCAACCACCATTGTTTAGAACGAAATCGATGCTAATATCATTTCCGAATTGCAGTTTTTGACGCTTTTTGCCATCTTTTCCGTCTAATGTAGCAAGCAAACGAGAGTTAAACCCTGTAAATGAGGATGTACTATACTTATTCATATGCATATAATTCATGGATTAATTTTGTAACTACATGTGATATTTTTCTTACCGATTAGTTTTTCTTTAGGAATGCCTTCCACAGATAGTTCATTAACGGGGCCGATCAGATGCAAAAGAGCTCCATTGAAGTTTGTTGCTGCATCGGTCAAGTGAGCTCGTAGCAGTTTGAACTTAAAATTAAGACGAAAAAATTAACTTAATGTAATGTTAGAGTTAATCAATTTTTTAGAGAAATTCTTACCAAATTGATGAAATCCAAAGTATTACTACGGACTCCAACTATACTCTTTGCAGCTCCGGCACGAAATGGATAACTGAGAGCTAATCTGAACGCCTTTTCGTCTGATTGTGGTATGATACCCTTAAAGAGTGATTCAATACTCTTGAATATTTCGACAACCTTCGGATCTGCAACTTCTTGTAAGACACAGTGTAAGCAAATATTCTTGGGACCATTAAGTTGGACATTGCCTAAATTGCCTTGATAATTAATTTTTCCACCATCACTAGTTAACACAGCCGGATAAAGTTGAGATTCGTTGTAAGCAATTACTCCGATTTGCACATCAGTGAAACCACGGGTTTTTAGAGAGTCATGAACCTCCAATATGGTAGGTGCAATCAAGTTGCTAAGCACAGTCGAACTAATGTCTAGGTCGACGACGAAAACAATATCAGCCTTATTATTTGGTATTTTAACAGTGAACTCCTGACCCAGCTCGCGTTGTCCAACAGCACCAACACATTTCAAGCAGCGAGATGGTAACTGAGTTGGAATATTTTTTAATTTCAAGGCTGAGCCATAAGCAGTAGCTATAATACAAGCTGTGGCTTCTTTTTCCTTTTCCGCAGCTTCAGCGACTGCGGCATCACACCTCGCGCGATATGGTGCGGGATTTTCAAAGATATAGCCAGTCATTAATGGTGACTCGAGACTAAATAGCTCCATGCAAATTTCTGAACGAGCAATTGCCTCTGTTGGTTTTGTAGTTATCGGTGCGCACTTTCCGATTCCGTACCCGTTGCCGAGCGAAGCATAGTCTTGAGATATGGTTCCGTCTACTTGAATAAAGTCGTCGTGTGGCTCCGCATTACCATTGCCAAGAAGACCGCGCGTTTTGCTCGTGTAGAAACCATCTACTTTAATATTGCAAACCTTGAAATCCTGAGTGCACATAATTTCAACACCATATTCTGAACGCAACCAGACGGTGTAGAATAAACGCCAAGCATGAATACCGTTAAAATGCTGAGGAAACTCAGTTTCTTTGGCATTAATTTTTAAAGCACCTGAATCTAAAATTTCAGCGAAATCGCCGTCGCGATCAGTTAATGTAATAGCTTTTAGCTTGGCATTGTTGAGGTGTGCGACAACAGTAAAATTGTTGTCAACGCTGTCTTGAGCCAATATGTACTTGCAGCTTCCAGGGAAGGAGAAATGGTTACCATCGAATGTGAAGATTTGATGGCCATCTGCAATGTGACCGTGTAGATGGAAATCTTGGAAGAAAATCCATGTCTTAAGGTAATTTCCGCTAACAACATTTTCCCAGTTTTCATTTAATAAGAAATTGAAGACACTGAAGCGGAATGATAATATACTTGGAAGTTTATCAATAATATCAAACGAGTCTGAAGTGATACCCAGTAGAGAAATAAATATATTATCCAAAATGTATGTTGACCCAACAGCCGAGTTGACATTCAAATTGGTCCAAATTGAATGTAGGGCTCTCACCAAGAGTTTTGTTAGTTCCTGTAACATTTGCTCATCACTTAATGGCTTGTTAGATAGCTTAGCTTCTGTGTATTCCCGCAATTTTTCTATGAAATCGTTAGATTCTGGTGTCACTGGTAAAACATGCAGCTGGTCAAATATATCATTTAATAATTGCAAAGTATTCTCTATAAGGCGCAACTTTTTCACTTGCTCCGTCAATTCACTATGCAGTTCCTCAATGGTTGGCAGTTTTGTTAAATATTCCCTGAATTCCTCCAATATGTCCTCAATTGCATCGGCTGCTACTTTGACAAGTTCTTCGAAAGCTTCATTTAAAGGACTCAGTGCGTCAATAATGGCTTTGCCGTAATTTTTCAGTGCAGGATCATATTGTTCGAAAAAAATCCAAATTTCTTGGACCAATTCAGTGACTAAATTCATTAATTGTACGCGCAAATCGCCAAGGACATTCGATGTGGTGACTAACAGGTTTTCCCATGCTGGCAACAACGTCTCCTTTAATGTAGATTCCAACTTTCCATAAAATTCTGCAACGGACTCATATAAGCTCTCATATAATTCGACAGCATTCTTCGACAAATCTCCGGCAATTTTGGTGAATTTAGCGTAAATTTTTTGACTGAAAAAGAATTTTCACACATGTATATGGCATAAACTTAAAGAAGGCTTAAAAACAAATTTCTTATATTACTTACTAGCTTTCGCTAATCTGTTTCAAAACTGGGTCGTTCTCCAATTCGTGAGCTATTTCGTTGATATTTGCTTCATAGTTGTTCTTCAATTGCGAAAGGTCGGGTGCACTATGTTTTAACAATTTTGCTTGTTGATCAATATTTTTGCGTATATATTCGAATTTGTTCTTTATGTTCTGAACTGTTGCATCTGTATCCTTTTTCGTGTCGGATTCGACAGCATTCTATAAAACAATAGTATAATAAGTTTCAAAACAAAATAGTGTTTAAGAAATATCTATGTATTATATTTTACCAAGAACGATTTTATGTCTTCGCTGTTACTAGAATAAGAGGCCTGCAAGAAGTGTGGAGCATCTAGCGCAATACGCCCGCTGAACAATTGTTTGCCGGTACCTTGTAAATTAAGTCTAAGTTCTTTGCCAAGTTTCATGTCAGCGTTAAGGTCAATAAGACCTTTGCGTTTAGCAATGAATTTAAATTGTGATGGTTCGAAATCGGTTATGAGCTCGATCGGAGCTTGGCTAAAAAGTTGCAATTTACTGTTTATATTGACAGCGTATTTCTGGTGGTTGAAGTCGGCTGCGACCTGTAAGATGGGTTCGTTTAAAACATAAACTGACAAATCAAAGTGATCTTTTGTGGCGTAAACATTTGCTGAGGCTTTTGAATTTGTGGCACCATTATGTAAAGTTGCTGCTGAACTGAATATTTGTGAGTCTGCATTAAGTGCGGTATGGCCGCTGAATTCGTAATTAAATTCTAAGCCTTCGGAAAATAGCGATTCGAAAATTGTAATATTAAAGCCCTTTCCTTGATGCATGTTTTCCGTGCGCAAGGAACCGATGATCTTTTGCTCCGGCAAGCGGAATATGTCGAAAATGATTACACTATTTACACTCTTTTGCTGGCGGTTAGCGTCAAATTTGCCCGAGATTGCCAATGGGCGGATGGTTGGATGTTCAAATTTGATTTCGCTGTTCACATTGATGGCCATGAGTTCGTTGCCAGTTATATCTGCAACAGCTTTAATACATGTGACATCATTTGGTTTGTTCGTCTTGTCAAAGAAGAAGGTGAGAGAATTTTCATAATGTCCAAAAAATTTACCCTGTTCAGGGAATTGCTGCTTCACCTCTAATAAGAGCTCTCTATGAGGTAATTTTAACTGAACGTTTGAACTTGTTGGCTGAATATCGGCAACTAACATGTATTTTAAGTTATTATTTGAAACAATCTGTGATTCTAAGCTATATTTCAACTTGAGACCTTGATGAATAGTCTTTGATTGGAATTCAAATTCATATGGATAGCCAAGTTCCCGCAAATCAATAACAATTAGTAATGAATTTTGTGAAGAGTCGATTTCTTGACCATTTTGGGATACAATCGACTGCAACTGCAAATTTGTGCATTGTTTCTTATCTTCGCATATTGATAATTTAGCATCAATTCCTTTGTTAGTTATCTTTAAGGTGGACACTCCTTTCTTTGGTCCAAAGGTACCATCTAGAGCATATGAAAAGCCAGATTCTTCGTCTAGGTTGATGTCATACATTTTATGTATGAGCCGAAAATTTGCCTTTTGTGTTTTCCCATGGTACTGCAATTGTCCTTGACCTTCGATAAAGCTTTTGCTCTTCTCTTTCTTTTGAGTGTATGTCGCGCTGCCAGCAAAAATTTCACCTCTAGTATTTTTCAAATTGAAAATTAAGGACATGTCTTTCGATCGTACATCTAGATTATAGTTCTCAAGCTTTAATTTTGCTGAGTTCCATTTGGCTTTAACAAAGAAATCATCCATGGCTTGATGTGATGACTCGACATTAGATGTAAAATCTAAACCAATGACATTTTGAATATCTACCGTAATTCTCGTTTTGTGTTCACCTAAGATTTCAATGACACCAACAATAACTATTGGACTATCATTTGGTACTGATACTTGTAGATCAAGTCCTTTTTTATATTGTGACTGATAAATTTTAGAAACAGATGCATATATATTATTGCCGCTCTTTGCCTGACACTTAAGCTCGTATGTATCAGCATCAAGTTTCTGAAGACGTAATTCCACATCAATATTTTTGGCTGATTCGAAATTGCTGTCCAATGTATAATGCGCTACAGCTGTATCAACACCCACGTAAGTAAGATCAGAGGCAGTTTTAACGAAGTTATTGTTGTAGTTAAAATTAAATGAATACTGCTCTTTTCCGCTAGTAGGACCATCTTTTAGATCTCCCTGATGCTCATGTTGATAAGTACCCTCTAATTTTAATGGTCCGTGCATTTCCTTAGTTTCCAAATCAAAAGTATAAGCTCCTTGTTTTTGAGAACCTTTCCAAAGGGTATTCAAATGTAAGAATTGATTATTGGCAGAACGTTCATCTAAATGTAGTTCAATTAAATACGTGCCGTTGTTGGAAGAAGGTTTCACCAGTTTACCATTTGAACTGAATTGAATTGATTGAATGTTACTTTTTGGCAAGTGGATATTGCCGTGAACTTCAAAAGTTGCGGGACTGTCGTTACTACCCAAATTGTATCTAGCATTTACATTATAATTATATGCACCTCCACATTTTATGCCAATTCGGAAAACGGCGTGGTTTTTGTCATATTCATCAACTACGAAGTTTGCATCGATAGGAATATTGAGCATGTCACCACGTAGGTTGGATTTAATGTCTATAAATTTGCTTTGATCTTTTGATAAATGTTTAATATCAGCAGAAAATTCCAATTTCTTATTATCAAAATCGGTGTATGTCACTTGATGATTTTGTGAGATCTCTTTCGTTTTTAAATTGAATTTGTCGGCATGTGTTGAGTAAGCCAAAGTACGTTTTTGGCTGCTATGAGTTTCGCTTACTTGTACATCAAGATCGCCTTGCATATTGCCTGTTTTACTATTTGTAGAAATTTTCCTCTTGACATTACCGTCTACGACATGACCGGTGGGGATAGTGAGAATGAAGTTTCCTTGTAATTCTCCATTGGAGCGCCAATCTCCTTTAACACTAACATTAGCATCGAAAGAAACCTTTGTGTTTGAAATATCTGCTAAATTCTTGGTTGCGAATTTCACTTTATCCAAATGACTTTCCGTCTTAAGGAACATTTTCTTCTCACCGTCAAAGATAATGGTGGTTTCTAATTCATATTTGGGTGCTTGGACATGGAATTTCGAGTTTATATCAACTTTGTGTTTTTGTTCTGTTTTCTGTGTTTCAACTGCTACATTAGCTTCGCCTTTGCCAGTTTTGGTTATTTTAAAGTCGCCTCTTAAACTCGCTGCATTTTTGGCAGACAGATTGATTTTACCACCTGATATTTTATCCTGTGGATGCAACAGTTCTCCACTGTATTTCAAAATTTCAGTATTATCCTGTGAAATTTTCAGCTCACTATTGGTCTTGTCAGGTGCACCGAAAACTTTAAACATCCATTGAAGCTGTTTGTCTTTCTTGTTGAATTGCACTGCTCCATGAACATTAATATATATATCCTGAGCTGAGTAACGTTGTCCTAATTCACCTTTTACGGTAACCGATGTACCCCAACTGGTTGCGAAAGAGTTGTCGATAACAAAACGATTACCGTTAAAGCTGGTCTTGGCAATGATATCAGCAAAATGCTTATTATATTTTCCATGAGCCTCAAAAATATAGTCGCCTTGTGTATGTCGACTGCCATCATATTTTACGGAAATCGCAGCAACTCTCTTGCCTCGTATTAATTCCGTATCAAGCTCAAAATTGTTGTCACCAGAGGTTTGCCCATTCAGTTTAAATTTACCGACAATATTATTTTTATTTTTTAAAGTTATGTCATGTTTGAAGGTGCAGGATGTAAGGGAATTAGAACCTTCAGAAATGCTGTACTGTACTTCATTATTGATATCTACTGCCCAGGAATCAGCTGCACCTACCAACTGTACATTGAAAACTTGTTCGGCTAATTCAACATGTACAGAGCCACCATAGACATTGTGAGGCGATCGTTCATCATTAGTGAAAAATCCAATATCATATACACCCTTATCCACTTTAAAGTTGCCTTTGACGAGATAAGATTCCTTTGCAATACCTACTCGTAACTCGTTGTTTAACCAGGATGGTCCCACTTCACTCCATCCATTTAAAACAATACATTCATTTTGTTTATTTGATACTTGTAAATTGTCGAAAATATATTTGGCTTGTTTGTCAGCAGTTTTCTGTAAAACAACTCTTCCATCCATATGATAACCGTAAATTTCATTAGAAACACCATTTTTATCTTGCATCTCAATAACTGGGCGATATTCATTGCCATTACGTAAGAAACCAATTCTGTTTCGGTCAACTTTATCATTATCTTCATATTGAGCATAAAATACTAATTCCTGATTATCGTTATTAAATCCTGACTCAAGAGCGAAGTGATTTGTAGGAGTATCAAATGCTAATCTGGCATAAGTACGAGGATTTGTGCCTACCTCAAAGGTGGTGCTAGCTGCGTGGGGCTTCCGCGATCGTGGAGTATTCAACTCCAATTTCCATTCTTGGCTTCCACTATTTGTTTGTGCTATATATGAACCACGCAGATTGTAATTCTTCTCTACATCGGTATAGATACTTAAACTAATTGGATGTATTAAACTGTAAATATCAGCAGGATTAGATGAATCTTCTTTGCCAACTGCAACACCAGCCACATCAACACATAAATTAAGTCCAATGACGTCGAATTGGTTAAAGCACATTTGATAATTATCAGGATTCTGTATGTTATTATTTTTTGAAGCAATGACCTTTGTTGGTTTATCAAGTTCCGTGATATAAAATCCGGGCTTAACATCTACATTTAGTAACTCCAACTTGTTTCGTGGCAACTGTATGTCTACTTCAAAGCCATATCCTTGATTTGCAAGGTTGAATGTAACGTCAGCACCGGAGGCTGAATATAGACCCAATTCAACCTGAAGGCCTGTTGCTAAAGCATAAGCATTAAAGCCAAGTTGAAATTTCAAACTTACATCAACGCTTGGTACAAGTTTAACTCGATATTTAGTGGTTAGATACTTTTGTTCAACGATACTATCAATATCTAAACTGATTCCGAATTCTAATTTATTGGCTGCGAAACCTTGAGTATTCAGCTCTAGCGGAATACCGAGACCCGTGGGATATATAGCATTCACATCAAGGAATAAATCATGCAAAGTGAAGTCTTTGTTAAATGATAATAACTCCTCTTTCAAATTATCACATGCCGAAGAGAAGCTTTTGACAATATCATCTAATGAACTAGGTATATGGTCACCTAAACTAAGAAAAAACATTTCAGAGCCGAAGAATTTTAGCGATAAGTCAAGGTTGACTTCCTGGTTGTTTTTGCTACCATATGTTTTGTATTTTTTTGAAAATTTTGTTGTGTCATCAGCAATTGAGCGACGAGCCCTTCCAGCAGAAGTGCCAATCTCTTCTACCATTTTCAATATTTCATCAAAATCCTTGTTAAGCAATCCTTTAGGCCCAATATAATATTCTAGAATATTCTCTAAATTTTCTTGTCTTGCACTAATCTCGAAAACATTGAAATTAGTTCCAAAAATTTCAGTGCTAACATTTAATGTAGCCGAACGGGGTAGGAATCCATGTTGAGAGTATATTAGTTTGTAGTCTGTACTTGCACTAAGACCAAGTGCATCTACTCTATAGGATACCTCATCATTGTAACTGTACCGCCTTAAATCCTTTGCGAAATGCTTAGTAATACGAATATTACCCAAATGATAGCGCTGATGGGCACGGTGATCGTCTGTTGAATCGCGTATCGCTCTTAGACTGGACGAAATAAAGCCACCAACTTGTTGAACTTGCTCTGAATTTACAATATCTGCAATTTCGGTGGCCACATTTGCGTTTGGACAGACAATGGCTGCTAAATATGCTTCAATTCTTAACTCAGAATCTTCGTTTCGATCACGGAGTAAAGCTAAAGCCTTTTGTGACAGTACTGAATCACAGTTGGCTGAGGAGAAAGCCTGTAGAGCTGCAGTGCGTATTCTATTCGAGCGCCCAAGTGAGGCACACTCAGCTAAGGCAGAAACAGCATTACCAGCTATATGCTTCATATTAGCGATTCCTTTCAATACATTGACAATACGATCTTCGTCTTTCCTTGTGTTAGCTCTGCAGTGTTTTAGATTATCAACAAACTTCAAAGAAATGACATCTAAGTCTCCTTGCTCGCACCCATTAGATTGGCAGTATTTCGAAACCAACGAACCAATTGATAAATATACCTGTTTTGATGCATTTGGTGTCAGCAAAGTAATTGCTTCACTTAAAGTCTCTTTGTCTACCGTTTGAATAATGTTTAATGAAATGATGCCAATAAGCTTTTCTTTTTCATCCATTTTGTTAAATTTCTTGAATATTGCCTTGGCCGATTCAGAGGTGGCAGTACGGAATAAAGCATCCAGATAGACTTTGCGAGCCAAAATGGTATTTGGATGAGGAACAGCGGCCAATTCAAGCAAAGTGTCTGTGTCAGCATTACGCATCAAGTGTATAAGTTCAGTAAAGTCTTTGGCACTATCTTTCTTTACATATGAGTCCAGTGAATTGACTAACTGTGTTAAAGACGTTTTCAAAGCTGCCAAGTTTTTGGTAACATATACTTCAGGTTTTTGAAAAATTATCGAAACACCACGGTTGCCAGTTTGTGGGGAGGCAGAAGTTACGCCAGCTGAATTTTTTATTTTCAAATTTGTAATTACTTTTCCTCGTATGCTATTCACATCGTTCTCTGCAACACCAAAGTTATAATCTTCAACCAAACGAACACTTTCAACAACACCATTTAATATTTTTGATTCCTTAACATAGCTAGCCTTAAAAAGGTGGGTAGATTTTACTCCGGCAGCCTGGTTGACAACCCCATGTATTAAGCTACTGCGAGTATTCTCTCGGTAACTGCAATGATTTAGATTACGTACTTTGGTTACAACCTGTGATCCTGCAATATTCGATACCGATGTATGGGTGGCACACTGACCAAAGACGTCGACTTCAGTACCATCCTCCGTGTTAGATTGTAACAAAGAAATCACGGCTCGTTTGATATTCAAGGCATATTGGTTATCATTGGGATCGGAACACAATTGTGGCTCCACTTTGCCATTCACCAATGTAAAATGTACAGGCTTCTGAATGCTCTGTACTATTTTCTTTTCAATGGCTTCTTTGGTAGTTGAAACTTTGACTGCACTAAGTTGCAAAGTGTATCCGCAATTGCCTTCAGCAAAAACTTTAGCTGTTCCTATCAATTTTAAGTTTGTATCATCAGCAGCAGTAGATGAGCCCGTGCCAAGGGCAACGGCCAATATCGAATCAAAACTGTATTCATAAATATGGCCTGGTTGAAATTTTAAGGTTTCGCCATCAGCTAGAAGAGAAACGGTAAATAAAACATAATATATTGTGAACAGTTGTACGTACAAACAAATTGAGAAAAGTCCTAACAATAAGTCTTTCTCAAATTCAACACTATAAATACTTTTTATATGTACACATATTTTTATTATTAGCCATCATACGCGATACTTCATTTGGAAAAATATTACAAGGTGTGTTCAGAAAATAACGGGAATGTTCTGGGACTTTAATGGCATAGTGCATCATGAATTCTTCCCTCAAGGTCAAACGGGCAATAAGGAGTACTGCCTACAAGTTCAACACCGTTTGTGTGAAGTAATCCGAAAAAAACGCCCGGATTTGTGGAAAAACAATTTTGCTACAAAAACAATGCTGCAACGATGCCGCAACCTCCATGTTCGCCAAACATGGCTCCGTGTGACTTTTTTCTATTTCCAAAAATCGTCGTTTTACAAGTATAGGTGACATTAAAAGCGCATCGCTGAAAGAGCTAAAGGATATCCCAAAAATCAAGTTTGAGAAGTTTTTCGGCGATTGAAGAAGAGCTGGCATAAGTGCATAATATCGAATGGAGACTATTAATACCTATTGTAGGCAATAACATTAATATATATGAATGAATAAATTTTTTTTTCAAAAAACGAAAATTCTCGTTATTTTTGGAACACACCACATATCCCACGAATTTATTAGCTATTGTATGTGAGTACTTACATCGAGGACATCCTCTTTTGCAAATATATGCTGTAAGAAAAGAAAATAACACATTCTGGTATTAGTATTTGATGCCAAATTGATTACATGTTAAGGAAAAATTAATTCTTCTGAACTCATTTTCCGCATATTTGAATTTTCAGAAATTTGTTTATGCATTTATACGTCTATATCTGTATTTGTATAAGAACTAAATACTCATATGTATCTGCATTTGCATAAAGGAATAATACACGTATAACGTATATACCACTGTTCCGAATTTTAGATTTTTGAGTTGATTTGAATATTTTACTTCAAAATATTCAATGAAAGTCTTTGAGAAAAATTTTAGATATAAAACTTGTTACAAGTGTGCGCTATTTAAGCCAATAAAACAACTTTATATTTACTATAACTCAGTTGCCAATTAAGCTATAAAACAATCTGTCGTGGCCCCGTTAGATAATTTAAGTTTAACGTACATATAGAAATTAAGCCGAAATGAATTTGGTAATAACCATGTTCACTCCCCATAATCGGTTTTATTCAAAAATACTAAAAGTGCGATAAGTATTTTAAGTATATTTAGGAATTGTAATGACGTAAAAACATTAAGATAACTAGAAGAATACAATAGCCTTTATACCATGATATAAATTGGTGCTAAAATTGATAAAATCGATTTAGACCTTCACCTAGCCCTACATACCCAATATAATGACTCTCGACCTTGCGATGACTTTACATTGTATATGTCGGTCAATATTTGAGGTATCTCAATAAAATCGGGTCGAAGAAGGAAACTGAACTTTTTAATTTTGGTGAAAGATTGAATGGAAAAACATTTTAGAGGCCCTAACTGTGGCATTATAAGATTGCATGTATGAATCGACTGTGCAAATAATAATATCGAATACATATACTTTTGACAATGGGTGTGGATTAGCACCAAAAGTAGCACTTAGCATTAAGCACTTTAAATTTAAAGCCCTGGCCTATATCGATTTCATTCATATTCAACGCTAAACCATATTATGGGTAAGAAAACACTTAATTCGTTTAAAATATCACACATATTGACGTATATAAACGGTTTAAGGTCAGCTGGAAAGTCGGAAATCAGTATATTAGGTATATTGTGGCTAGAGGAAAGTCTAAGCAAATAACATTTATTTTGGCATAAAAATAAAGTATGCTGGAGAACACATTTCCACTAATTTTATTAATACAAATCACAAATTTACATATTCGGCATAGAGTTCACTAGAATAACGATAATCACTATATGCAGTATATGGGAGATGGTGTAATTCGTTGACCGATTTCACTCATTTCCGTCACCAAACAATAGTATATTCGATACCTCGATTTCATATATTTTTGGCATCAGGACGACCTGAATTTTATTAAGATATCTCGAAAATTTACCGATATATACGTTATAAAGTCTACCGGAAGTTCGAAGATTTTGATATTAGGCGAAAGGACGCTAAGAGAAATATTGACCCAGTTTTACCCATTTTTTACACAATGGCACATTATTTTCGGAGAAAGTTGCTCTCTGAATGAAGTGGGTGGTGCAACGCCAATTGTCCAATTTCTACACCGATTCCTATGCATCCGTTCCCTACCATATTTACTGTTCAACTAGTTAATTCACTTTTAATAGTTTTTAGCATAACCTTCGTATGGGAGATGGGCATGGTTATAATCCGGTTTGACTAATTTTCCCAACGTATGAGGAGGTAATAAAACGACTTGTTATGAGCAAGTTTGGCTGATATAGTTCAGTGGTTTGTGCGATCTATTTTATCCCACTTTTTAAAAATTTGTAAACCACAGATACCCATTCTTACTGTGATACACTATACCAAATTACAGGTTTCTATCTTAATTTGCTGTTTAGTTATGGTAGTTTATGAGTTTTTGCTTAACGGCATTTCGTGGGTGTGTCAGTCATCCGATTACGCCCATCTGTAATACCAACATTCTTTTAGTGCCACGGAACACGTCCACCAAGTTTCATCAAGATATCTCAATTTTTACTCAAGTTATCGCTTGCACGGGCGGACGGACAGACAGTCAATTGGAATTCAACTCGCCTCGTCATCCTGGTCATTTATAAATGCATAACTCTATATCTATCTCGATTAGTTTTAGGTGTTATAAACGACCGTTAGGTGAACAAAACTAATACACTCTGTTACAACGAGAGTAGAGAGTATTTGCTAGAGTATAAAAACTTATGATGATCTGGCTTTCTCTAATGTTATTTGATCGAATTGAAAGTATGAAAGGTATATTATATCAGGTTTATAAAATGTTAAAGTTAATATTCAGATGGAATTATGTAGTAATTTTAGAAGCAATAGCTAGAAATTTTACTAAAAATACTAAATCGCTCACTCATTATGTCCATGTTAACTGTACAGTGCTAAACACTCTTATTTCGTCTTTTACACCAAGACCTTTTAACTCACTCCGCAGTACATTAGGCGAAATGCTGCTATTAAGTGTTTTTTAGATATAGGACGTTATTAAATCTGTCTCACAAAAGTTAGAATTCTCATCTTATGAAATTTGTGTTTATTCCGTGGAGTATGTTTTGTTGTTTCCTGTAAGTGAGTGATTCCTGAGGTGAGGTCCCCGAACAGTTGTCCAATTTCATGAAAAATTCGTATTGTCACAAATAAATTAGTTTTTGATTATATATATTATTAGTACGAATATCTAGTGTATTGTCAATTTTAATAAAAACTTTATGCTTTTCGTCACTGATTTTGTTTGTAATCGTTTTAAGTATCGGCAATTTTTGGCAGTTTTTTCAATAAGTGCAAGATTTCTTTTGAAATTTACTCCCTATTCTATTGTACAATATGGTATAGGGCGATAAGTAATTCAATTTGTTTCGGATATCGCTTATATCTGTGAATAATTATACTCAAAGCTAAAAACTCTTTGCCCTGTAATATTATATGGGACATATATATCAGATTTACATATAGTTCAGAGGCTTAGTTTCCAACAGGATTTGAATTCACGGCAATTAGCACTGAACTATTCATATAAAACATTGTGAATGCAGAATTTTTAATTTGCACTTTCTTTTAATAAATTCATATTTCGTTAAGTTCAAATTTTAAATAACAATTTTTTAAGAAATATTGTGCATTTAATGTGTGTTTTGTGGATTTCACTCACCTGATTTTGCAGCACTGATAACCAAAATACAAAATAAGACTGCCTTGAGTAGGCTAAGATTAACTGGTCTCATTGTCCAAGCCCTAAGTTAGAAATAAGGTTAACTAAGTAGTTACTATTGGTGGATACATTAGTATTAAATAAATATTTTAATTTTCGTACTTCCTTCCCAGCAATCAATGTACCATATATAATATCAATATATATAATATCAATCTTTTGTTTTGAGCACTTAACGCTTTACAGCTAACATAAATTTTTTTTAAACTCTTATTTGAGATTGTTTGCATTCAGCTGTTTCACGTATTTTTTTTCATTTTGCATATTGAAAATTTAAGCTTAATATTCATTGTTGATCATTAAAAAACACACTTTCAAAAATACGCAAATTAAGCAAAGATATAATTTCCGTTCAAAAAATTCTCAGCCATTCTTATTTTGCAATCATATATACATATCAAATCACGATAAACCATTCAGATTCATAATTATTTGTATATACCTTCGAAATTATTGTAACACTATTTGAATTTGTGCCTGATAGAATTTTTTTTTCCATTCAGATTATTCTAGGTTTTAAGCAAGCAGAAATTTCAGTGCGAATACTCCGGCCGGCACCGAATGCAACGACAACTTGAAAGTAAGTCATAACTTTGTCACTTTGTATTCCTTATATAGACTTTTTTCTTCGCAGAAAACATCTTAATAATATAACAAAAAAAATATACGTCAGTAAAAATAAATTTGAAATTAAAGAATTAGATCCCAGCTTTGCCGGCGTTTGCCTTATAAGTCCGTGATTGTGTGAGCGTCTCAATCTGAGACCACTATGATTAATACAAACATTCATATTTTTATGTTGACATGTATACTTCTGTCTGCACATGTTTATGTGTATTACACATACAAGCATAATTTTTTTATTTTTCCCTTACCAGGGGTCAAATCTTAGAGCTATACTGTGACTAGTGGGTGCCTCCAGAGGAGATATGACATATGATAACATATGCATATGTGGGTACATGTGTAGAATGCACATTAAAGCACACACATGCGTTATTGCTTCCACTTGCACCAAATTAACGTACTAAAGCACTAGCTTGACTATGCATACTCATGGATTCATACATCTATACATATATGTATATATATATGAAAATACCCTCCAGTCAAATTGTATAGATATAAAGTACTTTATAACTGGTGTGAATCACAAACCCAACTAGTTAGAGAATGTCTATTTTACATACAATTGGCAAAGTTCGGTCACTTTTTCAGTTTGATACTGGTTCATAAAAAAGGCAAAATTGTAAAAATAAAATAACTCATTAGACAATAGTTCTACATTTAATATAAATTTAAAACTTTCCTGGAATGCTAATTGTAAATTAGCTCATTTTCTGACCAGCGAGAGGCTTCATTGCAGGGTATTTAAATATGTGCATAGGATTGTATGTTTAAGAAGCCATGACTTTGCGAAGAAAAAACAAAATTTGAGTCGAAATTCTGCATACATGCATACTTAAATACATATGTACTAAATATATGCGTTTCGTCACCTACTAAGATTTTATTCTCTCACTGTAAAATCATCCTAATAAAGGTACATATGAATTTGAACATTAAAAATTTTTCCAAAGTATGATCGGAGAGTTTATTTATTATTTAATAGCATATAAGCATACATACATGTCCAATGCATATACGAACAATCCATCCCAGCAAAGAAATGCTCTAAATTGGAGCTTCTTCCCACGTATAACCTTATTTAGTTCTTTATCATGCCTGTTTGCATATTTATAATCAACTGACGAATTTTAAATTAGGCATATTTTCGATACGATTAGGATACGGTGCTGACTAGGATAAGATCCCGATTAGGAAGCAATCGATCGAGAATACCCCTATTGTTGAAAATCTTGACCGATTGCAACATTTACACGTTATTGAAATCTTTCAAATTCAAGAACATATTCAACCTAATGAGAGAAAGCATTAGAGTAAAAAACTAACAATAATACACTAATAAACATGCTTATACTAAAATTTCTAATTTTTTTGGGAGAACATGTTTACTCAAAAGAATGAGTCGTCGGCATGTGAAAAACTCTGTTTAAGAAAAGAGATATAAATTAATACAAATTTTTAAAGATAAGGTATAGAGCTAACGTTGTTGTACAGGGTTTCGAGACAAAATACTGTTAATTATATGCAAATATATGAGTAAAATTTTAATTATGACATGTAAGTTATTTAACTTAAACAGTACCGTAGTAAATTATAATAAAAACACAATAGAATAAAATAAATTTAAAATAGTATTTAATTGATATAAAATATAAGACATTTTTATATTTTGCTTTGTTTACCTTTGCCACCATTTAGACTGTAGTAGGTGGAGCTAATTTACCATATTTTGTTGTCGTCGACTGGTGTATTTTAAACTACTCGAGCATTTTTGGAACTATAAAAAAGGTATGCAGAGGGTGAGAGAACTAACAGTAGATATTTGTGCACAAAAACCAAACTGACTTTATACCAGTGCATTTCCCTGCAGGGTAATTTTGTGCATGGGTTGGTAGTACGTGAGCTCAATATTCGCTTTCAAGATTTGTTATTCATCAGATTGCGTAAGCATCTCCTATCGGTATTATGACAATTAAATAAAAACTATATTGAGACTACCACTAATTAATTATGATTTCTCTAACTCAAAGCGAGCCCTTGGCTTGCAATATAATGTCTACCTACTTATATACGAGAATATGTATTTTTATACACTCGCAACATGTTGCCACAGAGAATTAAGTTTTGCCCACCTAACGATTATTTAACGGTTATTTACACCTTAAATTAATCGAGATAGATATAGAGTTACATATATCAAATTGATCAGGATGGCGAGACGAGTTGAATTCCGGTTTGGGACTCGTCGTGCAGGTGAAAACTTGAATAAAAATTTAGATATTTTGAAAAGCATGGTACACGTGTTCCTTAGAACTCTGATTAGAGGTTGGTATGGCAGATGGCCGAAATATAAAGGGCAATAATTAAGTCATAAATTAAAATACAAAAATGCTATTTGGTACAGGCGTCACAGTTGGAGGGGGCATCCTTGGTTTAAGAGTTTTTAAAAAGTGGGTCTGGCCCCGCCCCTAATAGGTTTAATGTACATATCTCACAAACACCTGAAGCTATATGTACCAAACTTGCTGAAGACATACCTTCTAGCACTTCCTTATACAGTGTGAAATATATGAAGTCATATGATATCCACGTCCACCCCCATATAACGGTTATGTTGAAAACTACAAAAAGTGCGATAACTCACTAAATAAACACGTCAGAAGCATTGAATTTTTCAGCAAAGATGGTGTGTAAGAGCTTTATGTAACAGTGTGAAAATAGCGAAATCGTACAATTTTAAATTTCGTCTAATTTACTTTGGATTATATAAATCAGGCACCAATGAAGATATCGAGATTAAAACTTGCATAAGTAAGGCTTTCAAGGTGTGCCATTTGTAAGCAATAAAATTTCAAGAAAGCAGATACCAAATCTGTGGACCTCAGGCCCGTGGCTGACTTTTTACCGATAATATCGGTCAACCTGTGAGATATATTAATGGCATTCAGAGAGCATCTTTCTCTGGTAATATGTGTCCTTGTCACAAAAATTGGTAAAATCGAATAAAGACTCCCTATATATACGTATTATAGATATTTTCAAACTTCCGGTAGACTTTATATCGTATATAGCGGCCAGTTAGCAAGATGTCTTAATGACATTCTGAGAACGTCTTTTCCTGGTGATAATATTTACTGGTACCAAAAATGGGTAAAATTGAGTCGGTGTTTCTCGTAGCCTCCATCACGGAGGTGAGCAAATAAGAATTCACCCCGTAAGGTATGCCTAACATCCACAAATGCACTGTGCTTTTATACATAGAGTTTCTTTTAACATTAAGCTTAGTCTAGTCAGAAACTAGTGCTATAATACTTCAGCTTTAATTATATCACTTTATATATATTCCTATAAGCAAATAAAGACTTTTGAGTTCAAGCTGCAAATGCCACAAGTCTTGAGTTGAATGGGTGCTCAGTTTCAAATAAGACGTCTCACCATTAGATTTCGGTCCAATCTGCTCATAGCGGTAGGCCCTTCGGGGCGTATCGTGGTCATTGTGGTTTAATACCTGGATGAGAGTAGAGCTGATTTTGGATCAGCTCGATGTGGAGTTGAACCGCAACCTGGTGCGGGACCCAAATTGGTACCAATTGGTACCGAAAAATGTTTAGCATTTTCGGTAAGATATTAAGTGAACGCATAATCTAGGATGTATTGTAATTTGGTAAATGCTATTTGCTGACATTCTGTAGCTCAACATGGTGATTGCCAACTTTCTAGATGACTTTAAACCGTTTAATAGGCCTATATGTGCGATATTTTAATCGAATTAAGTGGGCATCTTTTCTTAACTTCGTTTAGCGCTGAATAAGAATGAAAGCGGTCTAAACCTTGGTTTAAACCCTATATCCCTATTTACGGTTATGGTTGACGTTTTCTTCATAAATCCAATATATAAAAATTCATTACTTTTGTTGATTTTATATTATACTCGTTGTAATAGGAAAATGTCCCAAAAAAATTAAGTGAGAATGTTTCTATAAATATTATGTCATTCGATAGTAAAAATTATTGCAGTAATGTGATTAGCATAGTCATCGTCGTGAAGCAAAAATTAATAATGAAACTAAGTCTTTGACCCTGTTGTCTAAGTTAACAACATGCCAAATATGATTGTAATCCATTTGCCACTTCCTCGAATAATGAATGTTGAATTCTTATGCAAAATTCTTTAATACAAAGTTTAGACAATACCTGAAAGTATTGCCCCGGCTTCGATCCTTGCAAACTGTGAGAATATAAAATGCTTAGCTACACCCGAACTTAGTCCTTTATCATTGTTAAATATAAAGTTTTGTCAACAGCTGAAAATATTTCACTGCCTTTGGGCCTCACAAATTGCGAGATAACAAAATGTTCGGTTATACCCGAACTTATTATTTTAAGTAAATATATGTAGATACTTACGTTGTTAACATTTACAATTGTTTCGAATTCATTTTGCTTACATTTATTCCGGAAAAATTAACAATTTATATGAGTATCTAAACTGCTGATTACACTGTCACTTATAAAACGTTTTCTATTGGCAAAGAATATATATATAAAATTATAATTTTATAAATGTTTGAGAATTATGTTAATTTAATTATAATAATATTTAGAAGTATGTTATTATAATTTCTTTAATTCTCATAAAATTTAGTCTCATTTTACAGCAGCAATACATTGATTCTTTGAAATAAGTTAAAACAATGTTTTGAAATCATAAATGCATTGTAAATACAGTGGCTCACAAAGCTATGGAAATTAAGTTTTTTGTTAGGATTAAATATGTCAATAATAATAAGTAAAGTAATTAAGTTAACAACCCATAAACTAATTAATTTCAGCTATAGTCGACTTCTTAAATTTTCAATATATATGAAAAATATGCAATTTTAAAAATAAAGTAAAAAAAAAAATGTATTCGTTAATTTTTTTAGTTTAGTAACTCTCTGTAGTACTTTAGTGTATATTGAAACTGTAATATTGAAACTTGTACTGAAAAGTTGGTCGAGTTATGAAAAAATTAGAATTTCTTAATAGTGAGATTATTTTCAAGTTAACACAGTTTAAGAATTTTATAATATTTTAAGAATTTGCTTAAATAGCTTAAGGATACATTTTACATAAGGACTATGCATTACGTGTAACAACTTTAATGATGCAAACATTTGTATGTTTGGTAAATACTTACAAGTTTGTAATTGGCGCTTACACCATTGAAAGAAATTTGGAGAGTACTAAAAGTTAATAAAAGCTTGAAACTTTTGCCTTTACTTGAAAAGTTTCTTTATATGGTTCTTTATATGGTTATACCATATGGTTTATATGGTATAAAAATAAGTTAGTTCAGAAAGAAAGGAATACGTGACAGATTGATTTTAAAGTAATTTGTTTAATTGCAATTAAGGAGGCGGTTCATTGATAAGGCTTTATTACGAATAACATGTATATACATGCATATGTATGTAAATTTTAATACATGCTCATATGTAGATAAGCAAGGCAAATGATGTTACAATACCGGTACCGGTACATCTTAGCTACAAGATCAAATTTCTCTTTTATCAACAGAAAAAATTACAGTTCATAGGTTTCTCTGTCGCTTATTTACTCGTAATAGTCGGTCGTAATCCCCAAAGCAAAACCACAAAACCGATACATTGTCGATTGTGAAATTGAGCAAAAGTATGTTTTTACTTTGGATTGTAATAACTAGGTGGGGAAGGAACACGTTATTTTAATTTAACTTGACATGTTTTGTTTTATGAGAATAATTACACAAAGAATACTTTCTTTCAGTTTTATTAACTTTATGCTACATTAGGAGGGAAGGACCAACTTAGGGTGGAACGCTCTTCAATTGGAATAAAATTAGTGTTGAAGATTTGTGTTTATAGGATATCGCAAAGAAAATTTATATCGAAATTTTCCCTGAAATTGTTTTACTTATTTGTTCTGTACAATAAAATATTTAAGATTAATTGCTGAAGCATTCAGATTGTTAATTATAATTTTACTTTACTCCTTAAATTGTTTTCAATTGAAATGCCTGATTGCTTCAACATGTGATATTATCTCTCAAAAATCAATTTAAAATATTTTAAAATCAGTTGACAATTCACAAATTAATATATGATCAGGCCTATAGTCAGTATACTCTCAAGTAATGGACATCACTGTCTTATAAATACTTAAAATGCTGTTATTAATTATATACTTAATTTTGGGTTGGTATTGCTTAATATAGAACATGAATTTAATAATCAATGTAAATACATATGTATCTCACTTACTGTCTAAATAAATAAAAGTTAACCACATTAATGCATTAATGGATTTATTTACTTAGTAAGTCGGATTTATACAGCACACTTGGTATAATTTGAACCCCGACTTTTTTCTATTTTCAAACTGAAAAAACTTAGATCTCTTCATTTCATTTCATTTCTAAAATATGTATTGGCTTGGTAAACTTATTTTCAAGAAATAAATATTCAAGTATTGTAGTAATGGGTAGGAACACCCCTTTTATTCAATATTTAAAATTCCTTGTATTGTGATATTATAGTATATATCAACTCTTTTCTATGTTTATAATTACATCCGTTAGCTACTTCCCCGCCAGTGTGTTAGCTGGTGGTTCATCATACTCTCGCAACATGTTGTAACACAGCATAATAGTTTTGTTCACCTAATGGTTGTTTGTAACACCTAAAATTAATTAAGATAGATATAGAGTTATATATATATATATATATATATATATATAAATAATCGAGAAGACGACACGAGTAAAATTCCGGGTGACTGTCTGTCTGTCCGTCTGTCCGTACAATCGATAACTTGAGAAAAAATTTAGATATTTTGATAAACTTGATTCACGTGTTTTCCACACTTTGAGGTTGGTATAACAGATGTATATATTGGATATAGCCAATATATTGGATATATTGGTATAGCAGTTGGATAGAAGATAAACGAAATTCTATAAAATGCTATAACTAAGTTCCCAATTAAAATATAAAGTTCGGAATTCGGAATGGGAAAACTGGAATTCGGTGCATTGAATCACAGTAGGGAGTGGCATCTTCGGGTTGGAAACTTTTGAAAAGTGGGCATGGTTCCGCTCCCTAACATGTTTAATGTACATATCTCACAAACAACTTTGGCAATATCAACCAAGCTTGCTGCGGACAAATCACCGGCACCACCTTAGACGGTGTGAAAATGGGTGATTTCGAATGATGAGGTCCCATACCCTCCCATACAATGGTTACGTTGAAAAATACCTAATTTGCGTTAACTCGTTGAAGAGACATTGAACGATGTGCTTTACGTGGGAACATGTCGTTTGTACAGCCTAAACCCACGGTGTTCAAAAACACAACGGATCAATACAATGAGTTGATCAGCGCCCCGTCAGTAATAGCTTTTTGTTAAAACCAACGGCGCCAACCGGTATTGTGGAAATGGACACAATAACCACCTTGGTAGGGCTCGAAGCCCATCTAAAATCTCTGCCGTACTTTGGGTCCAGCACCCGGTTGCAATGCAAATCCAAACTGAACTGTACCGCCTAACAGCTCTACCCGCATTCAGGTATTAAACCACAGTTACCACGATACTCCCTGAAGGGCCTATCTGAATGATGAGGTTGGAGCGACCTGCAACTACAATTGGCTACTGCTCCCCGCGGTACCAGATTAAAGGCTCCGCTCAGACTTCGTAGCCGGGGCTACTTCCCGTTCAACTCAGCCTGGTGGCATTTGTAGCTTGAACTTAAATGCCTTTTTAAGTGTGTGCATAATGCATTTAAAGTGTTATAAACTCAGTTCAAGCTATGTAATATAGCACTACTTCTGACATGGCTAAGCCTATTTTTAGAGCAAAGTCTATTTCCACCTTTAGCAGAAATCCTATAACTCAGGAACTAATGCCATAATTTCAACTAACTTGGATGCGTGACATTATATTTGCATCCTTATGTTATCCTTATCCTTTTTTGTATTATCCTCATCCACCCTTGTATATTACAGTGTGAAAATGGGCGAAATCAGAATTCAACCACGCCTATTTCCCATATATTACAGTTTTAAATTCCATATGATTCTTTAACTTTACAGTAAATACATCAATTAAAAATAAAGATATCGGAATAAAACTCAAGCTATGCTCTTTCCTGCCCAGAAATTCTGAAAATTGGAAAAGACCTTTTAAGACCCCGATACCGAATATGTGGACCCAGTACCCATGGCCGAATTTTTATCGAAAATATCTTTCAATCTGTAAGATATCTTAATGAAATTAAAAAACTCTCTTTTAATGATTATAATGTGCCCTTGTGTAAATAATAGGGAAAAGCGGGTAAGTACTACCCCTAGCCTCCCTACAAGATTTTCAAACTTCCGGTATATTTTATTTCACATATATCCGTCAATATGTGAGTTGTCCCTGAGTAATTCAGAATGCGTCTCTTTCCGATAACAGTGTTTCGGGTAATGAATAAAACCGGATAAATATTTCCCTTAGCCCCCATATACATAATATAGGAATTTCAAACATACGGTTAGCTTTATACAGTATATATCGGCCAATATGTAAGATACCTTAGCAAATAATTTTGGATATACCATAGCTTAGTGCAGAAACTGTGTGAAATAGGTCAACGAATTACACCAGCTCCCATATACTACACATGATTTTCATTATTCTAGCAGACTTTTTGCCGAATATGGTAGTTAGTGTGTGAGCTATCTTTATAAAATGTATTTATTTAAGCCACTTTTGTTGAGTTTATATCACATATATTTGAGTAAATTTGGTTGATTTTATTATAAATATCTCAGATACGAAGCAAAATGTAGTAAAGTATGTGAGTCTATGACCTGTAATACGAGTATAAGTTAATAAGATACCAAATATATTTGTAATCCAATCACAATCTCGTCGAATAATGAATGTTGAATTGTTACGCAAAATTTTTATACTATCGCAACATGTTGCTACAGAGTATATTAGTTTTGTTCACCTAACGGTTGTTTGTAACACCTAGAACTAATCGAGTTAAATATAGCCATATGTATTTATAAATGGTCAGGGTGAAAAGACGATTGAAGTCCGAGTGGCGAGTGAGTTGTCTGTCCGTCCGTGCAAGTCATAATTTCAGTAAAAATTTATATATTGTGATGAAACTTGGTATATGTGTTCTTTGTCACTGTTCTGATAAAGTGCTATAACTAAGCAACAAATTAAGATGTAAACGTATTATTTGGTATAGAGGATCCTAGTATGGTGGGGCATCTGTTGGCAAAAATCTTTTTAAAAGTGGGAATGGCCCCACCCCCAACTGGTTTAATATATATATCTCGGAAACCGTTAAAGCTATATCAATCAGTGCGGTAGTCAAAGTGCGGTAACTCGCTGAAGAAACACGTTTGAAACATTAAGTATCGCAGAAAATATGATACGGAAGGGTTCCATAGGAATCCGCATAAAGTTTTGGTGATAGCGTAGCACCGCCCACTTTTAGGAAAAATCCCATATCTCAAGAACGCCTTAACCGCTTTGAACAAAATTTGGTATATGATATTATATTACATTCTTATCTGTCACACTGGCAAAATGAACGAAATAGGATAAAAATCACGCCTACTTCTCATATAACACAGTTTTAAGTTTCATCTGACAATTTCACTTTAAAGTAGATAAATCGATAATCAATTAAGATATTGGAAGAAAGCTTTTCATGAATAGTACCTTTAAGTATGCCATCTCATGCGTAAAAATAGACGAAATCGGATTATAACTTTTCAAGCCACCAGATACCCCATATTAGAATCCCAGTGCCTCTATCTGACTTTTTACCGAAAATATCGGGAAATCTGTAAGAATTGTAATGAAACTGGAGTATTATCTTTCCATGATAATAATGTGCTTTTGTGTTAAAAATAGGGGAAGATCGGGTAAATACTTCCCCTAGTCCCCATAACCTAATATACGGATTTTCAACCTTCTGGTAGACTGTATGCCAAATATTTCGGTAAATCCGTAAAATATTGTAATAAAATTGGAGGATTATCTTTGCATGATATTAATGTGCTCTGGCGTCAAAAAAGGGCAGAATCGGGTAAACACTTCCCCTAGCCCCCATATACTTAACATACAGATTTTCAACCTTCCGGTAGACTTTATATCATATATTTCGATCAATATGTAAGATATCTTGGCAAAACTAAGCGTACGAATAATATTAGATATTCCATAGTTTACATACTACATATAATGATTTTCGCTATTCTAGTGGACTTTATGCCGAATATGTCGACCACTGTTTGAGTTACCTTCACAAAATTGCGTGAAAACATGTTCCCCAATATACTTGAATAATGAAAAGAGTTAAAGTGAACAGTGCACATCTTCGTCTATCCCAAAAATGCCCGATATAAGAATTCCCGTCTTTCCATCTGACATTAAACCTTTTATGTTGGTCAAGATGTGTGACATTTTTACGAAATTAAGTGAATGTGTTTTCTTAAACACAATGTGATTTCGCACTAAATATGAAAGAAATCGGTCTACAGCATGGTCTAAGCCCCTTATTCCTAATGTAATGATTTGCTTTTGTCTGGTTGACTTTATGAAATGAACTTTGGTGAAACCACTTTGGTTGACTTTATATCGCATATATCACTTTTGAGCTAATTTAATAGATTTTAATATAGATATCCCTGACACGAAACAAAATATAGCAATGAAAGTAGTCTATGACCTGTAATATAAGTTAATAAGATACCAAATATGATTGCAATCCATTGACAATTTCTTCGAATAATGAATGTTGAATTCTTCCGCAACATTTTTTAGTATAGTGTTATGCCAGCACCTGAAATCACATCCCCGACACTGATCCTAGCACATTACGAGGGTATAAAATCTTCGGTTACACCCAAACTTAACCCTTCCTTACTTCTTTTCTGTTGGATTTAACATAGATAACAAAAATTTGTAATTAATGATATTTACGCGCATATATTCAAACAGCTTAAGCGGTTATATCTACTTACCAAAGCTCTCTAATCCGAGAGCAATGCTTTTTCAAACTAAACACGGAACAATTTGTTAAATTCGCTTAAACGCTTTTATTCAACTTTAAATTATTTATTAATACAATGAAAAAACTTTTATATGATTCTATTGCTAATTGAATTCCAGAGCATAGTTTGAAAAATGCTTGCTTAGCAGAAAATATGAATTTCATATATTATATTAGTGAATTCTGAAGTAATTATTGATTAATTGTATTATTAGTCTTTCAGAAACCTTATTATAGTACATTTAACAAATAAATATTTACAAAAGGCAACCTAATTTATTAAAAATTCCATAATATTCAAGTAAGTAATAAGTATTTACGGAAATATGAACTAGATTTAGGTATTTATTAAATTGAGGCGTTATAACACAGTCCAAATGTATTTAATAAATACCTAAACCTGAAGACATAAACATTCAAATTTATGTGTACTGCAAACTGAAGTGCTCAAACAATTTTGGTGCCCATATTGCATTAAATATATGTAATTGAAGGTATGTTTATCCAAAAATAAATAGCAGTGAAACATTTCTTAAACAAGTTTGTTTAATATTTTAATATATTTTATCATTAGCAAATATTTTAATGTCTTATGCACTGGCTAGTGCATAAGCATTTTTGTAACCATATAAGTTTGATGTGTAATACTGTAAAATATTATTATTTAATTAATTTTGTATTATAGAGTATTTAAAAATTAGTTTCAGAGAAAACAAATCCTATATAATAGATCATAAGACCATAAGAATGATTTCACTAGCACAATATTATATATGTTATTATTACGCCCATAAGTACTTAGGTATATATGTGAATATGTTTGTAAATTCAATAAATCTTTTTAGATATTGCATTATGTGTTAATGTTTCATTTCAATTTTAAATAATATTTGCTGTTGAAAACAGTCTGATTAAGTACATGCAAATATATATATATTATATATATAATATATATTATATTAATAAAAATATATATATATATAATATAATAATATATAATAATATATATTATATATATATATTATATAATATATTATATATATTACATATGTATATATATATGTATCATATTTATGTTTTTGTATTGTATATATATATGTATCTCCTGCATACAAATAATCATTTCTGTATTCATTCACATGCACCTAATATATATTACCTTGTGTCAAATTTTCTATATTATTAAGTAATCGAAAAGGTAATACAAAGTCTCAATATACTATATTAAAGTTTATTTTCTCAACATGGTCAAATTTTACACAATGCTTCGTGAATTTCCTTGCGATTTACGTTATTCTATCTATTATTTTAAGGGACAAATATTCTTAAAAGTTCTTAGTATCATAAAAAATTGCATATTCGCTTGAATTATTTTAGGCACTTTTGTTTTTATAGAGTTATTGATTTATTAATGAAATTTTGCATGTGATTACTGGTTGCGTCCATCCAAGCGTATGCTATGCGTTTGTAGCTCTCTTCTGATTTTAAATCATTATTAAGTTCATAAAATTAACTTCTTCTTTAAAATTAACAATTTTCTGAGTCACGTTTTTTATCTTATTATATTTACGCTCACGCTCTTATTATATTTATCTTACAATGTTATTGCCTTTCTATGTTTAAACATATCTTTGCATACGAAGCATTAATTTATAATAATTTCGTTTTAATTTAATATTGGAAAAATTCACAAATTTATTTCACTTTTTATGCAGGATATACTGAAACAATAACAATACTATATCTCTGTGAATATTATTATTACCGTTTATATCCTTCAGAAATGCGTTCGCAGTTGCATGGATGTATATAAATATGTTATGTATAATGTAGAGCAATAGGAGGATGGACCAGTTATTTCCCTTTTACTGTAAAATAAATTTAACTGAATGAATTTCTCATTATAGCGATGTATAGATTCCGGGCCGCCAACTGTAGAGAAGCGTAATATTTATAGACGTTCTGCATCGACAGGAGCAAATAGTAGTCTAATGATGTAAGGTTTTATTACTCATTAGGCAAAAAGGCCCAGAGTTTTCATCCGGTAATATCCGGACTCTTGTCTATCCATTTTAAAGGGATTAACTAATACTTTTTTCAAAGCGCATATCCTTTTCCTGGTCCCACCAAAAACGGACCTTATTGATATTAATTTAAATTAAAAAATTTTTCGTCGATGACTATGCAGTTCAAAATTACTTAGTTTTGTGTTATATATTGGTTTGAGTACATATAGGGCACTCAATATGAGTATTTTCGACTACTATATCATTGACTCTCTGTTGATGAATTGATCAGTGAAGTGACTTTTTGAGTCATGTATAATATTAATTGTTCTTTTTGCCTTTGGCACGTGTTTTCGTTTACTATCCACAATTTCCTGAAGACGTTGATAAGTCAAAAAGTTTCGAAGCTGCTGCATTGTAAGTACATATATACCTTATATAGACAGACATATATATAGACAAATAAAAAAAATATTAAACTAAAAGATTAAAAAAACTTGCATCATTGAAATGCTATGTATTTATTTCAATTCCTCCTCAAGTTGTTTTCAACCACAACAAAGCGGAATGTGTATCTTTTGCTTTGTAATTAACTATTAAAGAACCAATTCATTATATATGTTTGAATAAATTTATGTGATTGTATTATTTGACCAAAAAAAGTTAATATTCCAGGTATAAAATACATGTTCTCATATTGTGATATTTATGTATTTATTTTAACAAAACACTAAAGTCTAATGATTGCTTTCAAGTATTTCTATCAATTCTTTTAATTAGTATAGCACATTTTAATAATACAGTGGTCGGCGTTTCGCAGCACGCTTGTGCTAGCTTACATCACACTTACACTTACGCTCTATCGTTTAGTCGTTGTCAAGGCAGCGGCGAAATAACAGCGGATAATTGGGCCGCTAAGGCAAATGTACCCTGCGCGATATTATTTATGATTATGAATGTTTCTTGGTGTTATGAATTAGATTCTGTGTTTTAGGTAATTTAAAGGCAGTGACGTTAAGATTTTAAGTGCCCAATATATTCCTTTTAATCGTAAAATATATACTATAAATAAAGAAGAACGAAAATGCTTGTTTTACGAGGGAATTAAAAAAATTCTCAAAATGTAAGGTTACTTAGTTCACTGGGTGTCTTTTCTTCCGTGCTCATTCACACAGTCGCAGTTCCTCTCATGCCGACCACTGTAATAATATTAGCATAAATCATACCTTCTGTGAGCATCGCAAAGATAAATTGGAATTATCAATAAAATCCAGCTACTGTGAGATGGCCTGGATGTTAACCCAAATAAGTGTGAATTTTGCTCTTTTAGTTTCTAGTTATATATTAAATACTTTCTTTTTCTTCAATGCAAAGAACTAAATACAGGTATACAAATGCATCGTTCTTATTTATATGTCAAACGCTCTTTCACGAATGCATATTCAGTTTTCTTCTGTAAGGATTATTTTTCAGTGCTACCTCTCCGTTTACCTTAATTTACAATTTTAACATAATTAGACATAAAAGTTATTCAAAGCTTGAGGAAAATTTAACTAATGAAAAAATTAGACTATTTCGCGAATTTCACTTCCAAGTAAAGCTTAACAAAAAATGGCTAGCAAACTGGAGGTCAACTAATTAGTTAACTGGAATTAACGTTTGTTTGTTTTGGTTAATGACGAAATTGCATGAAGAAACTAAGGTACATACGGATGTATTCCAGCTGAATATAAGCACTACATACGAATTTACATATATACTTATTATATACACTAGTTTTGTAAATTTCTAAAGTTCTGAATTTATTTATTTTTGATTTTTCAATGAGGTATGATCTTTGCCTTTGGAGAAAAGCTGTACTTTTATCTGCTTATATTAAAATTGTTATTTATATATATTATATATTTTAATTGGAGCTTAGCATACTACTAACTTAAATGATTACGGTTTATGTAATGAAGTTTACATAATGTGCAATTGCGTGCAACATACTTGAGATGTATATATATATGCATAAATACTATTTTTTTTAACAGAATAATTACATTATTTTAATTTGTTCCAGTTAAGTTATATTTATAGATACATATTTGAAATTGTAGTTGTGTAGTTTATTAATTATAAAATATAATTATCATACATATACATATTTATATCAAATACATATTTATATAAAAGTCAGTGTTAATATGTAACAAGAAGTGTAAAGCTAAGAGACAAATTATGCTTTTTTCCGGCAGTGGCTCTTTGCTCTATGTACTACTCCAATTGTAGCTCGAGTGTGTACCATCGTGTATGACTCTACAATTGTGCACAAAAAATTATATTAAAGTAAGTTCCACGGATTGAATGACTCGAAATTTCCCCATACCGTTAAGATATCTCTCAGTCGTTTACGAAAGATTTGCTTTATTGAATATGCCTAAACACCTATGTATTATTATTATTATTTTTAAATAAGTGCACAATGAGAGACTGTGTGCATACAAACAGCAATAATTTTAACACATTGCATAAAATTCTTTAAAGTAGAAAATTTATTACAGTTGACTTAGCAAGTTAATTCTGAAAGGTGAATGATAATAAAATGAATTTAATAAGTTTTGCTGTATTGTATAAGGGTATGGAAGATAAATGTTATTGAATATGAACTAATAGAATTATCTTCTGCACAGCCTACCGACGCAGACTTATTTGCTATTAGATATTTATATTAAAATGTTTAATTTAAGAACAGCTCTTGTAGTAAGTTGGCCGCTTTGAATGCCTGTGGTGCGTATTGTCGTTCGTTAAAAATTTGTCGTTCTCTTTTATTGGTGGGGTCCTTATAACGATTTAAGGGCTAAAATGTACTTGTGGTTGTATCTACCTGAGGTGATCGCAACCCGATTCGTCGGAAGGAACTAAGGAATATCTTTTTAGAAAACGTACTGATAAGTTAATATCTCTGATAGGTCTGGGCAGATGTTTGTCGTTAAAAAGGAATGGAAATTGTTTCATGATTTGAAAACAATAATATGTATTAAGAATTAAAGTCAATAATGTATTTAATGTTTATCGCTTATTGATCTATTGACGTCACTTTTCAAGCCCAGTATGTTGAAAATTGCGATGATTCGTTAAAAATTTGGCCACCTCGGAAAACTTATACAAACTGTGTGTAATTGGGTTCACACCCTCGAACGAAAAAGAAAATGATTGCCTCACAGGTTACAAAGGGTTGAGGGTGTCTAATGATTTACACTTCAAGTACTTTTGCTCTTCAATATTGTCCTCGACAAAATATTCAGATGTTTTCAACAACCCTCTAAGTTTTTTATCGATTAAAATTAACATTACAATTAAGATGTTTTCCGTTCTCCACTCTAACGTAACATTTCTGAAATAAGGAAGTAGTTTAAAGAAGTAAGGATAAGGGAGATTCATTGCAAACATCCTCGAAATAGTATATAAAAAGTAATTCTTGCAGAAAAACCATTCATCTTTGAAATCAAAAAGCAGTTTAGGTACAGAATATATAATATTTTAAATATTTATAAGGTTGATCTATTTTGTGTTTAATTTAAAGTGCATCATATTTTTTATTAATCACATCCATTATAACCGAGAGACGCAATATACGAATTAATTACTAACTATTATGTAAGAAGGTTACACAAATTTTATTTACAAATAGTGTATGTAGTAATATAGAAATTTAAAAATTCATATCAATTATCTTACAGAATATTCCTACGTTCTTGTATCGTAAAACATATACGTATGCAAATATGTATCCTGCTGTGAAATTTACTGGTTGTTTCCTCACAACTAGTTAGCTATTCTACTGTCATATCTAATTGACAGATCTTGAAATATACCAGCCTCATACTAGTTCAAAACAGACCAACATTTATGCTAAATTATAGAACAGAACCTCTAGATTAGGTGTAAAAAAGTAAAACTAAAAGAAATAAGTTTGAAAATACGCAATGAAACATCTTTATGAAATATATTTTAAATATGACAAATTTTGCTATGATCTGAAAAATTATCGAATTAAAAATTAACCCGTTAATGGGCCGTTTTATAACTGGCACTAGTCTGGTATTTTCAGGAACAGTTGATCTTCAGGTCGGAAAATCTGGTTGCAAGGTTTGCCTTTTCTACTTTTTTCATTAGTTCTTATAACAGAGTATTTATGTACAATGCATATTTCTTATTTGTTAAGGTCAACATAGAGATCGTCAACTTTTGCAAATACGTATGTATATCTATATCTATGTGTATTTTCAAAGGACAACGTTTTTCTTTTATTTACATGTATGTCTTTCTACTCCCTGAGCCAGGTGAATTATTTAAATATAAATAGTGGTGATGAATTTCGAATTTATATCATTTGACTTATGTTTGTCAATGGGAATACGCTAAAAAAACAAAACAAGAAATAATAATGTAAGAGGTTATCACACTAAATTCCTTATGCAAAACAAAAAAAAAGATTATTACAAAATTGACAAAGTCTATCCATCAATCAATCCTATCTAGTATGTACATATGCCACATGCCTATTTTTTGAGTTGTTTAGCACAAAGTCAAACTGGTATAGTTTATGATATTATTTATATGGGAAGGAGAACTTTTGGTCTGTTAATTCGGACTAGTTTTTAACAATGTTATACATACATTACGATACACATTACATTAACTGTGAGCCATAAACTTCAACTGATAAACTTTATGAATTATACTGTGCAACCAACCAAAAGATTTTGTTAAAATTAATTACGTATTTCGAAACATAATACTAATTCGTAAAGGTTTACAGTATTAATTAAGCTTTTTTATATCTTTAACTTGTTGCTTAGTAATTGCCATTTTTAAAGGAAAGCGTGCTGTAGATGTGTGTTACATTATATGTTCTGCGGTATTATTCTCCTCCTTACATATTTGAGGAAAATTAAGAATAATAAGAATTTTGAAAATATATGTAATAGTCGAAGTCTGGTTTACGGTTGAATATTCACCAATATCAGCCTTTAAGACATTATTGAATATATTATTACAGAATGGTGCCTGCTATTTTTAACTGAGCCTCATCTTTTTTCTACTTTTATTTAACTGACTATTTACATATGGCTATGTATGAAAACGATGTACATATGTGCGATTATATATGCCCATATTTAAAGCAGCTATTTTAACTAATAATCGAAGGCACCAATCAAAGTTTTTTGTATGAAAATGTATTTTCTTATGCGAAAGCTGTCGTTGTTGACTATCGAACAAAACTATTTGCGTATATGCACAAAAATATTCTTATGTTCTTACATTTTTATATATTATTCTACACCCAACCATTCCTCCTAAAACTATGTTACATTCATATACATGTGCATATATATATATATAACTCTAGTATGAAAGTAGCGCAAGAAATTGCTTCATACCGACTGGTTCCAAATTTATTTTAATGCTATCCATACTTTCGTAGCTATATGTGTTTATTATATCATCAAAGAGCGTGAAAAAGCTTAAAATGCTACGTTGTAGGATTTGGAGTATATTTTCGTCAATGCAGCTTTGCTTAGAATAAAAGTACATACGAACATGAATTCGTAATATTATGGCTGTATATATTTCTAAACTGTTTAAGTTATTTCAACACAACCAATACATTATACGAATAAATAAGTAATATATT